>VXBQ01012975.1:752427-783854 GCA_013400175.1 Phainopepla nitens | reverse complement strand
CTCACACCCCCTGCCCTGCTGAGGCTCCTNGCTCCTACAGAGCTGCTGATCCACCTCGTCCATCCACTGCCCCAGGACTTCTGCGTTCCAGCTCGGGGTCTTCTCCTCAGAGCCCTGCAGGAGCACCCAGGACCAACAGCCCAGGGAGTTGGTGAAGCAAGCCTTCCATCCCACCCCCCATCCTCTTCCCATCTGTTCCACGGGGTCCCTGATTCTGTTTCTCTCTTGTTAATACTGCAGTTATTGTTGTTTTGTGTACCTTGTTACACACACTAGTAAAGGACTGCTATTCCTACCCCATATCTTTGCTTGAGAGCTGCTTAATTTCAAAATTACCGTAATCCAGAGGGAGGGGGCTTCTAAGGGAGGCTCCTGCCTCCCCTAGCAGATACCTGCCTTTCAACCTAAGACACAAGGCTAGGCTGGATGGAGCTTTGTTCTACCTGGTCTAGTGAAAGGTGTGCCTATGGGGTTGAAATTGGGTGATCTTTAAGATCCATTCCAACCCATACCATTCTAGGATTCTATGATTCTGTAATGTTTTGCAAGTCTGCCAACTAGAATGTCACATCCAATCTGCCATGATAGATCTTAATGAACTTTTTTCTAGTTCTGCTGGGAACTGAACTGAGATTACTGGTAAAATTCTGGCATGGTTGAGCTCAATAAGAAAATGTTTGTATGTCAGAATTTTATCTCTTTCAATGTAATTTGCAGCTATCAGTCACTCAAGAGCGAGTAGTTAGCTGTCATCTGATAATCTTCAATGGAATTTTTCTACTGCAGTAGTATGGATACTTATTTAAAAGACAGCTGAAAGTGAGAATTTATATACTTATTAGAAGTACAGAAATGCAAGTTGGTACAAGTCCTACTGAACTTAAATGAACTTTACCTCACATTTTTGCTGCTTCTCTGACCTGATTTTTTTTTAGTGCATCTGAACAATACCTATCCATTTGGAATTTTTTATCCAGGATTGTACTACTAGGTTGTAACTTTTGAAGCCAATGAATGACTGGCTCTTCCAGAAGAGATCATGGAGTATTTTGGATGCTGGCATTGTATTTTTCTTCAGACTCACAATAAGCTAGTTTCTCATCTGCCTGTCAGGCCTGTCTTTGACTGACTCTGTCTCTTTTAATAGCATCAATGAGCATGATTTGTCTGTTATTCTCTTCTGGAACTGTGAATGACATCTCAATGTGACTTCTGGAGAAGATTTCAAAGTAAAAAGTGAAACAAAGAATTATAGGCATTGAGAGCACAGGCAGGGCCATATGAGTTTGGTGGTGTTTGACATAGTTGAAAATAAAAATAGTCCTGAAGGCTGAAAAGCAAAAGAAAAAGAAGATAAATATCATATGTACAAATTTGATCTTGACTCACTCTGTCCTGCAAATTTTCTTGTTGCCGCAACATACTAAGTCAAAGTAGATGGGGAAAACTGGCTGGGGAAGATATAAACTGCCAGATGCCTCCTGGAAAAAGTAGACTCAGTTGTGTCAGAGATTCCTTTTTTGGATGTCATTATAGTACATTTTTACTTTTTCAGTCAGCAGCATTACAAGCAACCCTGGCTCCTGAATACAGAGAGATATGATCTTGCCTTGTCTGGGCACTGGCCACCTCTTGCCAAGAGGCTCTGCCAGCACTGTGCCTATGAGCACACTGAAGTGGAAGGGAAGGAACTCCTGCGAATAATGATTTTCATGGGCCTTTGATTTCAGAAAACTAAATTAAGCAAAATGACATTAGCGCTTCTTTTAAACTTGAGGGAAGAGAGAGAAATCTGATATGCAAGACAATATATTACAAAGAATATATTGCAATGAAGAAGAGACTGACATGACAAGAAAAAAAAAAAGAAAAAAAAGAAAAGAAAAATAGGTTTTATCATTCTGAAAGCAAATAGGATGAACTTAATCCCAACAAGGAAAAAAGATGAAATTGAAAACAAGGCGAGAGTCCACACAAAAATTTTAAAGGATATAGTGTTGAGCATCTGGAATAAATTGCCAAACACATAAATATGTTCAACGGACAAGTTAGTTAAGTGTTTCCAAATCTTCATACAAAAAGATAGAAAATAGATGGAGAATGAAAAAGTAACATGAACTCTGTTTAGTATTTCTCCTTCTTAGGTTTTTCATTTTTTGGTGTTCACCTGTTTTGCAGGTAATTTCATATGCAATGTCTAATGTTAAAGAATTGTATATATAATTAGAATAATAAACTAGTTTAAATGTGTATAACAGAATCTATCTAGTTGGAGCATTATTTCTAAAAAAATTTGAGATTGATAAAAAACCCTTTTTATCAATAATAAATAATAAATAAATAAACAATAATATAGGAATAATGTGTTTTATTTAGTAACTATCACTTTAAAATGAGCTATAATCATTGACTGCAAAAGGGAAGGAAGGCAGGTTTATTAGGATATTCAGGGATCTTCAGCTTTTAAGTTAACACAAGCTGTCACAGCATAAACATGTGCCACAGGGGAGAAGGGGAGAAAATATTTCCTCCCATTACCAGTCATGGCTGGACTTGTTTGAGGACCAAACCTTTCTATGCTGCCTCTTCTCCCAGAGCTGCCAGTAGCTAAGCAGGGGAGAGTACTGGTATACCATGCTGAGGTGTATCAACTCTCTGTTTCTTTATTGTATAGAGCTTATGAACGGCCCTCTTCCTCCATGGATTTCCCTGCAGGAAAGTTTTTTAAAGCAGAGTTTGCCTTCTGGATCTGTGCTTGCACAACATCCAGCACACTGGCCCATGTTACTGACTGCAGGATACTCTGGTCTTATACATAACAACATCCAGTTTGGGGAGCTCTTAGGAGGTTTTATAGACCAGAGACCCATAATAATCTTTTTCTTTGGCTGTTGGACAGAGCATCCAGTGGATAATACTGCCTTTTTTTGGCACCTCCAGACCCTTCATAAATCCTAGTAGCATCCCGGGCTGGAATCTGGACCCAGTGCTGTACACAATTTACACTGATCGGGAGGTTTCTTTTTGGATTTTGGACTTCACACCTAGGGAGAAGAATCTGCTTTCTTTCTGCTGAGAAATAAAGAAGGAAAGAGAGAAAGAAAGAAAGAAAGAAAGAAAGAAAGAAAGAAAGAAAGAAAAATAAATCACCTCACGCCAGTACTGGGGAATTCAAAGAACAAAAGTTCTCACTGCCATCCCCAGGAAGCACAGTGGAAAGGGCTGAGCCCATCACAGATGGTGGCTTGGCACAAGATTAGGAATAAAGGATGCACATTGGGATGGAGCTAGAGACTGGGGGGAAAACAATGATATGACATTGGATAAAGAAATACAGGTGAACTGAAAGGCATGAGGGGAAACAGCAAACTCCTACTCAACAGAACTATGCAGTCTTAAGCAAAGAGGTCAAAGTGAGAAACCTTTTCTCACTTAAAAGAGACTATGCTTAAGAAGTCAGGAAGACCTCTGATGAGATAGTGAAAGGCTGTTTAAAATTACAGATGTTACAGTTTATTTTGCTTGTTCTCCACATCCCAAATTGAGACGGTTGGCTCAAGAACAGGATGGCATAAAGCTAGCCAAAGAAAATGGGGCTCCACAATCCTGGGTTAAATATGACTTATGCTTTGTCAGCAGCTCTCAAGGAGAAGAAAATAATTGACAGTGCATACTTGGACAAAACCAGAGCTGCAAACAGGAGCTCGAATGTGGGGTTTTTCTTCTGGAAGTGAGTGTATGTTCTCCCAACTCCTGCCAGAGAAAAAAACAAAAAGGAGGAGAAATAACAAAGACTAGGTCTGAAATATCTCTCCTTCCAATTCATCTTTTTATTAGATGCAAGGCCACTTTAGCCTTGAATGTTTGAATGAAAGGTGTACACATTTTTGGGGGAATTTTAGATATACAGACAGACATACCTGATATAGACAGGTAGCAGGTCTATTCCTCTTCAGTTTTTGGATGAACTAGATGACAGATGTGTAAAGTTCAAAAGTTCCTTTGCCAGAAGTGCAGATGAAAAATCCATTTGTAATGTATCTGATAAAAATAATATTTTTATTAGTTGAAAATGTCAACTCGAGGAATTATAAAACTACCAAGGAATTGGCTCAAAGTTCTTCTGTAAACAGTTTTATATCAGATTGTCATCCAAACTGTAAATAACTCAGAGATAAAACAGAAACATTTGAGAATACTTAATTTTTATTAACTGAACAATAGGAGCATCCACTCTAGGAGCATAGACGACCATAATATTTTCATTTGCACTGTATTGGTTAAATGCTGATCTTGAGATGGGAACTTAAGAACAATTTATGAACTGTATATTGTAGGTACTTTTCATTGTCACTCAAGGCAATGTCCTTTTTTAACTAATGTTTATTTAATTTATATGAACCCAATTTTCAAGATTTCATAGCTAAAACACTGGGCAAGACAAAGAAACCTTTCTCAAAAAGTTTGAAATTTATAGATAATTGGAACTATTTGGAAATCAATATAGAATTAAAATGATACAAGAACAATCTCTTTAATGAGAATTTTGTGGGGATTTCTAGTGGAGTTTTGTTAAAAAATTATATTCTGGGGATATAAGGCACACCTACCTTAAAAACCAAACTGTCCTGTGACCAAGTCACTATAAATGCTAACAAATAAGAAAGCAATTTTTGCTTGCAAAGACTTCTGTCAGAGTTACAGAAATACATTGAGAAAATTCCTTGAAAAAGAAAATGTGAAAGGAAACTTATTGAAATGAGTTTTCAGCACAATAATTTCTAGCACAACTTTATGAAAGAAAAAAGGTCTTATCATTAGGCTGAGTAATCTTGAAGTTGTCTTCCCGTATATTTGCTCAGGAAGCCGATTGTATAACATGGGTAGAGATATCCATTTCATGTAAATGAAAAAGGCAAAGCAGAAACACAAAGGTCATAAGCAATCCAATTTCTTCCCAAATTTTGGGTTTATGCATAATCAGGAATAGAACAATTATTAAAAAATCTTTCTAAAAAATATCGTGTTCATGGACAATTCATGATAAGAAAGAGATCTGTATTTCTCAGAAAAATAATTATTAAAATATGGATAATTATTTCATATTTCAATTTCTGAAAAATGGCTTTCTAACTCAATAATGATGCTTTTAGAAGGGAGTGAAGAAAGCAAGTAAACTTTGAATTTGTGAATGCATAGTATTTTCTCTCTTTCTAATTAACTTGTTTTTTTTTTTTTCAAGTTTCTTCACACCCTTAACAAATTTTTAAATTCTTTAATACTTTTTAATGTATTACTTTGGATGATTAATATCATGCATTACTGTGGATGATTAGTTCTATTTCCATTATTAACAGAATTTATCTCTTCAGTGAATCATCTATCAGAATTATTACAGTATGACAAACCATTAGAAACTGACTTTATGTCAGCCTGAAGTTTCCCCTGTTTTCATTGATACTGCATGTTGGAACTGAATTGAGACAGAGCCAAGTAATCAGTGAGGTAAGAGACAAACATGAAACAACAATGAGAAGAAGACTCTCTGTGATTCTGAAGAGTGAAAACAATGTGAAGAATTAGTCCATGTTCCCTTTGGTATTTCTGCATCAGAGTTAGAAACCAGAGTGATAGGATGAACATACAAGCTGTGATGTTGTGTGATGATCTCACCTAAAGAAAGATGTAAAACAAGGCTGAGCCAGACTCCTCACAAAGGTATGCATTGAAAGGATAAGGGGCAGCAGTCCCAAACTAGAGGAAGAGAAATTATGTAAGGAAGACATTTTCCATAGTAAGACAGTTCAAATCTGAAACAGGTTAAGAAATCTCCAAATCATTGTGAAGATTTTAAGTACTTATCAACCTGATCTGACTTCAAAATATTAAAAATCTATAGCAGAGGGTTGGAAAAGAAATCTCTAAGAGGTCCTTTAAAGATAAATTATTCTGTGATTCTCTGGGTGATTGCAATGGGTTAGTGAATAGAGAAATTACATATGCTTTATGGAATATAAATGAGGGAGAAAATTTTTCATAAGATGACTTCTCCATATAAAAGCAATTTCCTTTGTTTTAGGAAAATTCCTTTACTTGTTAACCAGGTCACCCTGCACCTGTGGTCTGGTGGGCAGTGAAACTAGCTGCTCTCAGTGGGGCTGCCCATGGCTGAGGCTCTGTGTGCCACTGAAGAGCTAGCAAAGGGGAGAATTTCTGCTCTTAAAAGGTTATGCTGCATAATAAAAACCACAGCATTGAAGAAGCCTGCATCTTTAACTTGCTGAGTCTCATTCATGTGAGAAAGTGTTTACTGTTATTTTCTTAGACTGCTGCTCTTGCTGAACCACAGCAAAAGAAATTACCTTAAACTGGAAGATTGCCCTCAGTTACTCGAATTTTTCTTGTTTAAAGGAAGCTTAGAACTTGATCCTGTGTAAAGCTTACTGTAAGATTTTTATGAACTATCAGGTTGAAAAATAAATTTTCCTTTTCAGGAGAAAAAAAATTAACTAAAGATTTTAAAATTTCCAATACAAATTGCTAAATAGTTTTACAGATGCCCTGAAGTGTAAAATGAAGTAAAAAAATAATTATCTTTCCTTTTCTTCATTTCACTTCTTTTCATGAAATAGAAGGAAGATGAAAGGGAAGAGACAGAAAGATAAACACATTGGATTCAATGGATTTATTAACCCAAAGTATATCTATTTATATATAAAGTAGTTCTAATACTTTTTGATGAGGAATAAAAATGACAGTTTTGTTTTCTGAGAAATTACAGAGCTACATTTCTACTAGCTTTTACATCTAGCTTTCAAGTAGCTCTCACTTCTAAGGGTTTACTTGATAAATAGGAAATGATTCCATGAGAAAAACTTTTCTGGATCATTATCCTAGTTTGCCATTATTGTTACATCTCCATTTTACTTGCTATCTGAATATGCTACATTAATAAAATTCTTTTTCAAAAAGCTGAATCTTTTTATTATTTTGGTCTTTTTGCTTTATTCTTTTGGTCCCCAGGTTTTTTCTTCAAAGCAGCTTAATTTTATAGCCTTTTATTACTACCAAGCAGAAATTATGACTGTAAAACAGGACCCATTCTGGCTTGCCATTTTCAAACTAAATGGTGTTGAAAATTTTTCAGTGCAGCAGAACCATTATTTTATGATAATAAAAGTGTCTCATTCTCAGTCTGTCTTCATTGAACATCGCTGAAAAAGGGAAAGAATAAGAAGCCCAGACCTCACTAACGACAGCAATAAAAGTAAATTTTAGAAATTATTATTCCAAGATATCCTAAAATATCCATTTTATGAGAGATTATATATAGTAGCAAAGAGAAAGTGCAATGAAACAAATGCTTACTAAATCCTTGAAAGAGTAGTGAATTTCATGTGTGATTTTTTTTTCCTTGAGAGAACTTTTGGAGAAGAATGTCAAAACATTCTGGTGACATTTGCACTCTCTTTCAGGTCAAAAAACATAATTATGTTTTCTCACTCTGAGTTCTTAATTTTACAAAACAATTTTTGAGTTAAGAAGTATTTAGGGTTCGTTATTGGTTTGGATAATAATCTGTTGTTACAAGGCAAATTTTATTTAACTTGCAATTTAAATTTCAAGCAATAGCATTGAAATTTTGCAGAATAGAACTGTGAATCAAAAAAGTATTATAAACGAACACACAGCCAAAGAATACAATAATATTTATAAATGTCGAAGAAAACATTAGTGCAATGTCTATTCAAAGTTATTTTTCTTTGAACTTCTGATTATAGGTTATTAGAATATACTACTGTGACTTCACAGTGTGAAGAGGTTCAACAAGACCACGTTCAAGGTCCTACACCTGAGGCAGGGCAAGAGCTTGAATCAATATCGGATGGAGGATGAAGAGATTGAGGGAAGCCCTGACAAAAATGACTTTGGGGTGCTGGTGACTAAAAAGCTGATGCTGGTGATTAAAAAACTGGACATAAGTTGTTAATGGGCACTTGTAGCCCAGAAAGCCAATTTTATCCTGGGCTTCACCCAAAGCAGTGTGGCAGCAGGACGAGGGAAGTGGTTCTGTCCCTCTGCCTCAGTGAGACCCGACCTGGAGTGCTGCATCCAGCTCTGGGGTCCTCAGCACAAAAATGACATGGAACTGTTGGGGTGGGTGCAGATGAGGGCCACAAAGATGATTGGAGGGATGGAACACTTCTCCTGTGGGAAATGGTTGAGAGTGTTGGGGCTGTTAAATCTGGAGGACAGAATTCTCCAAGATCTTATTGCGATCTTCTAGTACTAAAGATGGGGAAAACTTATAGCTAGGGCTGTTGCAACAGGACAAAGGACAATGTTTTTAAACTTAATGAGGTTAGACACAGACTGGATGTAAGGAGCAAATTTTTTACAGTGAAGGTAGTAAAATACTGGATCAGGTTGTCCTGATCCAGGAAACATTCACAGTCAGGCTGGACAGGGTTCTGATCAACCTCATCTAGTTGAGGATGTCCCTGCTCATTGGAGGAGGGACCCTTAGATGTCCCTTCCAACCAAAACTATTCTATGATTTTGTATGCCTAAAATAGTTTTATATGAATCTATGTATATGATGAATTTCTATATGAAAACACACCTGTGTCATTCAGATTAATGTACATTTTCAGACTGGGATACAGTTGACTTCTTAAAAATGCAGAGACAAACATGTGCTCCCGGCTGAACCTATTGACAGTACTGAAGTAACTTACTATAGCTGCAAAATTACTCACAAATCCTCTCTTGAAAAAATGAGATTGCTGAAGAAAACAGTGAGATGCTTCTGAAGATCTAGGCTGCCAGTCTAGCCAATGCCTGTGCAAAACCAGTCACACAAACTTTAAGGATGTTTCTGATACAACACATGGATCTGGCATTATTTATGCAGCTAACAATCTCTCAAAGCCAAAGGATCTCAGTCCAGGGAAAATACAAGGTGATGCTCCATGCCCAGGTGTATTGTTCTCTAAGGACAATTAGGAGGTTGATTAGGCTCTTCTTGATGTCAGTAGCAGTCAACTATCAACTTCAGTGGGAGTAAGGGTTAATCACAAATTACTATGTCTGTAAAATAAGACATTCTTTGATTTTTGTCCATATTCTAAATTGATGATTTCATCCTTATGGAACAGTTAACTTGAAAGACCAGCCTCCTCACAAATTTTCTCTCTCAAGAAATGAAATCCATGTAACACCTTACGGATTATTTATGTTCAATGAGGTTTCCATTGTATTATGACTGGTTATGCTGAAAATGTATTAAAATTAACAAGATATATGACTTTTGAAGAAATCCACTGCTAAAAATCTATTTCTTTTTTTTTTTTCAGCTTGGCAAGGACAAGTCATTAATAATTTCAGAATTGAGTTGTTAAACAGAATTCTAGTTAATTCTGCCAGCTCCCAAGAATTTACACTTAATCTGTCTTCCTTGTTTGACTTCTACCTTTGGCAAAACTATTACATTTCAGCCAGTGACCCATTTCCACAAATGTTTAAAGTTACATTTAAGAGTGGGAGAAAGATGAAAGCAAGCAGTGTTTCCAAATTACACACTTATTAATTTCTATGAAAAACCCATGTTAGCTGCCTGAAAATGTTTGTGTTTCTTACTGAAATGTAAGACCTGCTTTGAACTTCACCATTTCAGTAAAACAAAATTCAACAGGTTTGGGAATCCTGACCCTCTCATAGCAAGATGTTTTGTTGGTGGAAAGCCAGTGTCAGCACAAACTGGAATAGATACATGTCACAAACCTTCCCTTGCAGGTTTTCCCAACACCAGGTAAGAGACTTCCATTATGGCAAGTATCTATGAGCCAACACACCAATATACCAAAATTAAATGCACTTGAAAGACGCGGGTACTCAGTGAATCCAGATCCTCTAATTTTTCTCACCTTTTGTTTTACTTAATTGAACATTTAAAAACTCATGTGTGACTTATTCTTTCCTTTTATTGGCTTCTGATAAACACTCAACAATAATCAGTCATTCTGAATGACACTAAGTAGAAAGCATTAATTTCTACCAAAATCATGGATAGTAAAATGATTCTTTAGAACTGGATAAAGATGAATTGGGGAAGTGTGGTTCCAGAACTCTAAACAACAGATTGTGTAAAGTAACATAATGAGTTGGTAGTCAAATGTTGTGATGTCTTTAAAAAGCCAGATAAGGAGGTTAATTCTGTATGACACTCACTAGTATTTCTTTTCTGAATGTATACATAGTTGTGTTTTTTCACTGAAAATAGATAAATAAGGAAAGAAAAGAAAAAAACCTATGAATGGAGGAATGAGATATTTCAGAACTTCAGTAAGTTTCTTGTTGTATTTATTGTTTTTGAGAAAATGTTAACATTTTGGGCACCTGCTGAACTAAAAATCACACTAAAAAATCTGAAATATTGCCCCTTTACTTATTGATATTAGCTTTAATTTGTAGAAATATTATGCAGTTAGGACATATCGTAAACCTCCTTTTGCAGCAGGCTGCTTGTGGCAATTGAATCGAACCCTTGAAATGGGGGTTGGCTTCATCTGAAATTAATGTTGACTAAGTTTCCATGGGCCAAATGGAAAAATTGTTAGGGAAGTTGAAGCTCTGCCATATCAGCTAATGTGAAAGAGGTGGTATATATAACATACATATATCCTGGCTGGTTCCTTGTTTTTTCTGTTGCCCTAGTTACTGCCATAGCAATCTTCTGACCATTTTAAACTAATAGTTGCAGTCAAACCCAGGCTTATCATGTCTCTAAAACAAATCTTTGTTGATTGGAATGCTCTTGAAGGCACATGACAGTGTGCTCAGATATCATCTCTGAGGTTAGCATCCTTTCAACAAATCACATTCTTTAAACGACTTTTTTTTTTTTTTGCAGTAGCAGCAGCAGGTGAAAAAATGCCCTGAAGAGCTACCCAGGGAGAAGAAATTCAGCAATCCCAGCCTCACCCTGCCTTCTCACACCACCCTTTTCTTCAATATGCCCTCATGTAGGAGCCAACATTGCTGTGATGATACAATTCTCATGGAATACAAGGAAAGTCTGAGGACAATTTTTCCTAAGAGTTTTTGTTCCGTTGCTCGTCAGTATCTATTGAAACTTACTAAAGAAGGAAGCAATTAATCTATTTTCACAAGAATATATTTGCAATGCTAAATATTACTGAAATCTTAAAATCATTTTGGAAGTCATGTGTGCACTATATACATTCATACACACATATATACATGTCAAACATAGACTCAGATTTTAATATTTTAATGATTATGTATTGATATGCAAAAACCAAAACAGATTATGATTTGAATTAACGACATTTCTTGTTCACTGATAAGTTAACTGTAATTTTTCATGTCACTATGTGTAAGCCAAACATCTCTGCAATACTACTAGTGATGATTATTTTTGCTTTTTTTTGCCTTACGTTTGAATCAAAGATATAAAAAAATTCTGTGTTCTGGTAATTAATCTGATTTGCTTGAGTTTATATATACCACCAAAATATGTATTTATAGATCAATTGAATTATTGAAGTGTTTTAAGGGTGGATGTTGGTTTTGAATCAGCTTGACAATTTTGAAATTGTTAAATTGATCCTCGGAGATATATCATCTGCAGCTCAACTACATTTAAATATTTATCACGTATCAATATTAATTTTATTAATTTTTTCATTGTTCATGTTTATTGTTTCATTTTTCAACCTCATCATCTGTCTCTGAATCCTTTTTTACTTCTGGTGTCACCACTCTTTCACTTATAAAGAGGGTGAAATAGAACGATCATTGTTTGAGCTCTTCCTTCTGTTGGCCCAACATTTAAATTATTAAAATAAATGTTTTCATTTGTTCTAAGTCTAAACTAAATAAAAGTTATAGGGGAATTCTTATTCCTCTTCTGTTGCAGGATATCAGCTGGGTACATGTTCTTACCAGTTAGGGAATGGTGCATTTGTGATATATGAAGGTAAATGGAACTCTGCGCTGGGTAAATTATTTGGCAAGTTGTTTAGGGAAAATACATGAGAAATCCATCAGACAGATATTATTTCATTTCCAGAGAACAAAAGAAACTGTAGAATGAGTTGGGTGCAAAACTGAGGAAATTGTCAGCTGCTTCTCATCCTGTTCCAATGAATGGATAAATAAAAGCGTCCATGACAGGACATGTCTTGCTGGCTTCTATCTTAGTTCAGTCAAATGAGTATCAGTAAATACAGGAGGAAATCTTTTATGTCTAATACCACTAAAAGATATTAAATTACATTAGTTTTCCACATGACAAATGGCTTTTGAACCTCTTCTTTTATGTCTAATACCACTAAAAGATATTAAATTACATTAGTTTTCCACATGACAAATGGCTTTTGAACCTCTTTCTACAGTTTGAGCTAACTGTTGCTTGGTCTAGACTTAAATTTATCATGTACATGTAAAGCAGTTCCTATTTGCAGTAGAGAATATTTCATTGGCAAATGTGAGCATGTGTATGGGCATGGGTATGGGTATGAATATGGATATGGATATAGGTATGGATATGTTTGATGAATTTAGTGGATAACCTTTTAAATACTTTGCAAATTTATGATTTCCTTATATATTAAGCTATGAAAACAATTGAAAACTATTGAAGAAATTTCAAAATGTCAAGTTTTGATTTAAAATTGTGACAGAAGAGTATTTTTTAACCAGTAATATTTTACAGATTGTCTGCTTGAGCTTTTTTTTGGTAATAATGCTAAGGTTAAATACACAACATCCACACAGCTTTTACTGCATCTAATACATCTCTAGCATCCAACATCTAACATCTCTAACACAGGAATTTAGGACTGGAAAAGACTACCTGAGTCAGAGAATTGATTGCTGGAAATCATGTATCCCTATTAAACCTACAACACTACAAAATATTATCATTTCACTGTTGCTGTGATCCTTTACCAGAAGTTTAATTCTATTTCCAGAATTGTGAAAAAAAGGAAATTATATATAAAGTTTTAGCTGCAAACATAACAATGAAATTTGCTAGTGCCAGTTAAGAGGGTTGATCTAAAGGAAGATGGAGCAGGAGTAGGTTCTAAAAATAATCGGGAAAGCAATAATAGTGGATAGAATTTCTGTGAAGACTCTGGAACATTTTTATAACTAGATACTGCTTGGTAGTCCCGAAGGCACTGTGAAACAGTATCTCTAGACCCATGAGTGCTCTCAATCTTACCTTAGTTATTAATTTAAGGTCATTAAAGTAAATTAAATAACTGCCATGCAATCCAGTATAATTTGCTTCATTTTCATTTTTTGGTCACTAATTTACAAACATGATATTCTCAGAGGGGAGTGGTGGAAGAGGAGAAGATTTCAGGTTTCTGGAAGGGACTCACAGAAAATCTCTTTTGAAGCTAGTTAAAAATGCTACTGCATTCACTCTCAGAGACATAAAACTAGGAAATCTTTGTGTCTAAGGTCTTTCTAGACTGACATATTTCTAGGTTTCTAAGGCAGCAAAATATAAAGAAAAATAATCCTAAAAGAGGTTCCATGAGTTAAAAACTCAAGAAGGAAAGATGCTGCTGTGCTGTGATTATATAAAAAGGTTTTAAGATTTTTGTGTTTTCTAGGAGCTGAAGGTTGCAGCTGCTAGAAGTAATAAATTAGTAAATTAGCAAGGCCATTTTTCTTGGACACTGAAAAATCAGAAAGCTTAATTTTGCCCAAAAGTGTTTTTCTTCTTCAAAGATCCGCTTACCTGTTTGTTTTATAATGTTAATCAGACTACTAAGACAGACATTCTTACATTTTGCTGCTGACTTACTTTGAATGAGTTTGCATTCCAAATACAAAATAAATACGTGGATACCATTATGTGGCAGTGTGTTGTTATCACAGTAACTGATGAGCAAAATTGCTCATATAAAAAATGCCAAACATTTATCCTGTTCTCAAGATTTATGGAAATGCTTCCTGTTAATCTTCCAGAAGGTACAAATCTGCTGTTGTTTATGTCCCAATTTCTACAAGTGTCACCCTTTTCAGATTTCAGGTGTGATGATATCTTCTCTGTGACCTTTATTATTTCCTTGGCATAAAAATATGAAATTCCATAGGAAAAACAGAACATTTCTGAGCAGTCCAGCGACAGGACAGTCATTATTTACTGGTGTTATATGGGTGCTAACCATTTGCTCAGCTAACTTATTTAGTAGAAATAATAACTTTAAATATTTTTCCATCTGGCTTTCTCCAATATCTCTGAGGCATCTCTTAATTCTTGTTTTCTGCCTTTTCTCATTTCTAAATTCCCACGCTCTTCAGAATTTTGGGACAGAAACTTGCTGTGATGAAAAATAGTGTTTCTCAACATCTAGATACAGAGCATGGGTGGGAGTTGGCTAAAATATGTGTATTTCGATGAGAACATCCTCTACAAGTGTTGGCATGACATTATTGTTATACCCTCCAGACAAAGAAGTCCAAATAAGGTCAGTTGGCAGGAGTAGATTTATTATGACAGTTCTTTTCCAGAGTCATCTTAGACTGACTATCTAACACATGCCTCATTTTTCTCAGTGGTGGTTTTGGACAGAAGCATAGAATAATATCATAAATGGAATGAAAAAGAAAATCAGAATATAATCTCTAAACTTTAGTTTAAAAAAGAAAATTAACCAAGATTAAAAGAATTTACAGAAAACTTGGCAACTAAGTTTTACAGCCATGACTCAAAACAAATCATAGAGTATCTAAATCCAATGAAAAATCTTGTTTCATTAATTATTTTGGTCCAATTTCTCAATACTGAGTCACACAAACTTTGCATAAGGTTAAACTAACTTGTTACTTGAAATGGACCTACTGAGTCCAGTGAGGTCTCAAAATTACTCTGCACCTCCTAAACTGACCTGGATTGACAAAGCCCTGTGACTGCTGAAGGAACACTTGAAACTGAAATACATTTGAAAATATTTAATAAAACTGACCTATACTTAGACCTATTTCTGGACAATACCATACTATAATATGTCATTTGTACCAACACAACAATAAAGAATTGTAAAGACAGGCATATAAGTATTCTTCTTGATCTGATCCTAGTTTGTCCCACAACAGAAAAAGAAACTGGTTTTGTTGTTTTGTTTTTTTTTTTAATTGGGAAAAATACCCTTACTGAAAAGTATTTTTCTTTTTTTTTGGGAAAAGACAATGAGAGAAAGTTGAAAAAAAAATGTGGAGTGTTTTGATGAAAAAACTTTATGGTTTACATATCTTCATCAGAGAAAGTGCAGCTTGCTATCTGTCAAAACTTTCAAGTCAAAGGAAAAAAATATAAGGTGATGATGATTTACATTTAAGTAACTTGGAAACAGGTGAAACTTTTCTAATAAAGTTAAATAGCAAATGGAATGACTTAGAGAGATTAAATGAGTTTTCCAGATGCTGATGCTTTCAGATGAAGGCCTTCTCCTGTGGGAGATATGATTCAGGCACACGAAGGTTCCAGAGGGCATCCAAAGAAGAGAAGCGAACTGACTATCAGAAGGACTCCTTTACAGTACCTACAAAGTTGTAACCTGAAGATCTATCTGACTCATTCTGAGGAAATTGGATGAACCTCTAAAGAGGTTCGAACTAAAGAGATTTGTCCACTAGTGAAATTAAACTGGAACTCTAAGACATTTGAGACCACTCCCCCATCTTTATTGGAATGGTCACATTTAACACTGAAAATGTTTTGAAAACTCAAACCAAAAAACTACGTGAATAATAATTTCATATTTTGGTAAAACAAAAAATTAAAAATCTGGGTTTGTTTAAGTACATTTTAAGTAGCATGAAGTATTGGTTTGGATAAAAGCTGCACTTAAACATAGTAGCTCTAAATGTAACTGTCACCTTAAGAATTTTAGAAATTTGTATCTAGGTTTCTGGTGGTAATGATGTCAGGCTGCTGCCATGTAGCAATGCTGAGATTCATGCCAGTGCACTCTTTTTGGTGGGAAAATTCTAATAAAAAGTTTTGGTATTTGAGTAAGTGCAGTACCATGTGGGCAATCTGGCCAATAGGAAAATACTTACGTTCAGAAGGACAGAGAATTTTAAAAATGGTTCATTGGCTCCAGACACAGGCATGCACATACACACATGCATGTGCACATGCACATACAAGTTCTGTATTGAAACAAAAAACTTTTTTCCTGTAATGATGAGGAAAATTTATGAACGTAAAGAGTAAGAAAGTGAATGTTGGATAAATGTGCAAAATTAAATATTGTTGTCCTTGCTGCCTTTGTCAATTTAGGCTCCAGTCCAGTTAAGAACTTAAGCATCTGCATAACATTATGTATGTGAGAGACATTAATACTTATTGCTTGAAATTATGCATGTGTTTAAATGCTTACCTGGATTTGGGACTTGATGCAATTTAGCTTTAACTTGTCTTTTGACTACTGTTATATTGCCTTTCAGAGCAGTACTAAATAATAGTATTAAAGGACAATGTTAAACAATCTTTTAAACTTACTACATTTATTATACAAGGAATAACTGCAGCTGTTATTTCCTGTATACCAATTTAGAAACAGAGATACAGAGTTTCAGAACTTTTCTATGAGTGCACAACTATCCCAGGATAGTGTCTGAAAAATAATTCAGATCATTCACTTCTTTTTCTTGTCTAACTACTGCACTGTGATGTCTTTCATTCCTGGGAAACTTTTAAACAGGTTTAAGCCTTCATCCCAAATTTGGCAAGATAGATCGAATCTGAAGCCATGTCAAGGTCTCAAAATTCTTGATCAACTAGTAAAAAAATATTTCCACTTCTGCTTTTCTTGGTTTTAAGTTGGAACTAGAAGTGGAACTCCTGAAATAACACAAGAGCAATGCCAAGCTCTGTATGAATACCTTTTTTTTTTTTTTTTTTTGAGTGAAGAGTCAATTCCATTAGTGATTTGTCAACAGTTCTAAATAATAGTTGTTGACAAGTAGTTGAAGCTTGCACAACTTGAGGCAGCTGTGCAGGTGGGAAAAGGACGGTTTTGGGGCACTTTACCAAGCCTGTTCTGAATCATGATGGTGACTCAGTGCAGTGGGGAGGGCTGTGAAGTGTAACAGAGTTATACTCCAAGCAGTATCGCTGCAGCCTTTGGAGAGAAGCAACTTGTGCCACCTGAGGATTCACTTGCTGCGAAACAATCTTTGTACAGCTGGAATCAGGGCTTCCCAACCCTTATTCACCGGTGTGCCACAGCTTTAGTTTAAACATGATCCACATCCACATGATATCTCTATGTTATGATATGTGCTTTATGTTCTGCTTGTTGACCATACATGAGGCACTTACAGCATTATGTGCATCTCTAGAGGAGACTGAGCAGAATCCTTCTATTTACAAAATATCCAGAAATAATCTAAACAAAGTACTGGTATTTAAAAAAGGAAGAGCAGGGAACAGTTCTGCCCATTCACTCTCTGGAGAGTTTCCCATTCTCTGGAGAGGTTACAGCAGAAAGAAATATTGTCTTCACCATCCTTCAGGTGTACAAAAATCTAATTTTACTATAATTAAAATGCTTTTCAGAGAGAACACAAGTGATACTGGTCTCGGGGCCTGTCCTTGGCAACAGTGGATTAGTTGGGACACAAAGAAATAGTAGAACCATTGTGTTCTACTCACAATGGTGTTCTCTCACTTCACAGAACACTGCGGATTTTGCCACCTCTTGCTGCAGCATGCATGAACCTTGCTTTGTCTCACATGTGCGAATAGCAAGATAGCAAGATGGCGACCCTTAAAGAAAATGTCCAAGCAGTGGTGTATGGAGGCCTGTTATCAGCAGGGATAACATCCTGTTCCTTTCGAGTGGATTAACAATATTCTATCCTTGGCCTCACTGAGGATAAACTGCAGCCTTGACCCTGCTGTCCGTGATAGTTGTTACCATTACACAATTTTCCTCTGGGGAAAGAGAAATTAAAACCTGGAAAGGCTGAGATGGAGGAGCTAAGTTGCATGGTTGTTGAAACCAAAGCCAGTTCCCAAACTCCTTGTTTTAACCAGCTTAAAAGAAACTGCTCTGCCCTGATGTTTGAGCCATGGTTTCCATCACCTATTCTGACCCTTCTTCTGGGAGCTACATTTTTCATTCCTAATATGTCATGAAGCTCTTCTCATTCCGGCAACATTTCTCTGTCTGCTTAGTCTTAAATCTGGAAACTTCTGTGAATCTGTGTGCATGTGTCTGTGTGTGCATGTGTGTAATGTGGAAGATAAAGGAAGATCAATATCTACCACCTTTTTACCACACAGTCATTGAGCCTTCCCTGCCTCTCCCTTGCTAGGTCACAGACAAAGGAGAGTGCAGCCGTGTGAAGATGATATCTGTGTTTCTTAACACATCTGGAAGTTGATTGTCTACCAGGATTATGAGGATTGTAAAGAGAAAAGGAGGGAAGAGGTCTGGGGCATACACTGCAATTCACAGGCCAACCTGATACAAGCATCTGGAAATTCAGTAAGAGCAGATTTTCTTGTGGTATTTCTTCAGCTCAGGTTGGAGTGCTGTCTGGAAATGGGAAAGTAATAAAACTTATGCAAACATTCCAGTAACACAAAGAGAGTTTTGCTTCAACAACCATAGTAATGAAAGGGGGATGTATATGGGCTGTTGATTTAACTTGGCTTGCTCTTTTTTACCTATAGAGTGCCCATTTTACCAAGAGATTGTCAATTTTACCAATATGGTGTCTATTGACATCTATACTTATTTGCTCAGTAACAGTTAAGTAGACATCACCTAAACATTTTTTTATAGCAGCTGCTCTTGAAATAACAGGAGGCAATAGTGACTTATGTGCAGTATATTACATCTGATCCAGTGAGCTACATGTAAAATATACTCTATTCCTTTTCCTGACTTCAAAGGTCATCAACGATGAAGATTCCTTAGGATACTTTCCCATAGTGGATCTGGTTCTGGCATACTGTATGTAGGTTTGCCATATATGCCAAGAAGTCTGGCAACTGGTTTTGGTACGAACTTAAACACATACCGCAGTGCACTTGAATATGATGTATCATGTCAGTATCAAACAGGGTGTCTCCCTGATGGGATCCATTGAACAGTGACATCATGGGCCAGAGGATGGCCTTTTACTGAAGACTGCCTCTTCCCTTGAAGTTCTTCAGAAACAGTTTAGCTGCTGCCGAAACATAATTGATCAAAAAATTAAGGCTCTTTCTTGGTGTGTTTGGTTTATTGTCTGAATTCAAAGCGTGATATTTATTGGCTTTGACACTTGTGCTATTTCAAATCTTGGAACAAGCTACGTTCTCATCATCAAAATTTTTCAAAACCAGAGTTATAAATCAAAGTAAATGACAGTTCAAAAATAGGCACAGATTAAATAGGTGTGTTGTTCTATCTTGGGCACAGCCCATCATTATTTCCTTTCCACTGCAGCTGGCCAACTTGCAAATTTAATTATTTTCTTTTACTTCTTTCCCCAAAGAATGAAATCTATCACAAGAACAAGGCTGGTCAGAAGTTTTCTCTCCAAAGCTAATAGTACTAAGTGGTTTTCTTTTACAGTGGGAAAGGGACTGCTTAGGTACTCATGGCAGAGTTGAGAGGGGCTGAAGCAGAGACTTAAATGTTGATCTGGACCTACACACAGTTGCTACTACACAGTTTAGCCCAACGTGTCTCTGCTTTTTCTCCATAGCCAGAGTTGGCACTTACCTGTTTCAATACTTCAGAAAAAAAAAAAAATGCACCAAAAAGTGCCATTTCTTGAAACTACTGATAATATACAATCATTTTTTATTGGTTCAGAGGTAAGTGAATGTAATTTCAGACTACCTTATATTCAATGAATAAATTTCATGCATGACAAAGGAAAGGCTAAAGAAAATAGAAGGTGTGAATGCAAATTATTTAAAGTTGCACATGCTATTCAGTGAGTCATATAACCACTTCTGAGGTTCAAAATTAATTAATTATATGTATTCAGTGTTTTTAAATTTATTAATCTCTAACCTGTATGGAAATAGTTCTTCTCTAAAACCACTGCATAGATAAATACATCCCACTCTAATGTCAAGTTAAGTCTGTCTGTATTCAGACATGGGAGAAAGACTTCCATTCTCAAGATATTTCTGCTCAGTTTCCAGACCAGAACATCTTGGGGCATTTTTCTATAAAATTCAGTTCAATACTGTCTCTCTTTGAGACTTAGTCTCAGGAAGCAGCTATTGTTATTCTTAACAAAGGAATGTGAAAAATCTGTTTTCAAGGTTATTTTAAAATTTTCTTATTGACACTATCTCCTTCAAAATATCTCTGTTCCCAGTTTTCTTAAGTAGCTAGATGATTCATAAAGGCTTGAGGACTCAAATGGTAACTTCTGAATGAGTGCTTTAATAGTTTTTTGAGCAGCTATACAGAAACTTGATTTTGTTGGAAGTGACATTCAGAGGAGGGGAGAACACAAACACTTCATGACAGCCTTTAACTATGGAAGTATTATCAATATCTGGGAGAAGATATGTTTTGCAAGTTTAGACCTAGGATGGGATCTCTAATGAGTGGAGTCCAGTCTACTGTGAATAGGGCTTCACAGAATTACAAATGTGTCCTGAGCCCTAAGCCCTGAAGCTTATTTGCAATGTGAAGCCATGCTAACATGTTACCACCTTTGCTCTCTCTTCTTTTATACACCTCCACTTAATGGTGGAAAAGACCAGCTTAGTCATTTAAGATCTGAACAACAGCCTAAAAAATCACTATGACTTCCTCAGGTTTTAGAGTAGTTTTTAATTCCACATACATCTGCCAGGCCTTATACTTTTCCTCAAAACTTTTGCCTAATCCAGTTTGAAATAGCTATGGCATCTGTACAATAATACACACAAGGCAGACGTGCATTGCTGAATCTAAATTAAACCAAAATCCTTTCAGTCTTCATCAATGATACACCGTGTGCTAGAAAAGAAAATAAGATTGTGCCCGGAATCTGCTGGAAAACACACTCTGCTTGAGAGGACCCAGGATCCTGTCAGTTAAAAGTCAGTGAAGAAAATCCCTGACTGCTCGTCTTCAGGAACTTCTGTGTGATGTTGGAGCAAGAAGCTGCAAACGGTAGCTGCCAACCTGGCTGGGATTCCTAGAGTAATCTCCTGAGATCAGTGTTCTGACAGGTCACATCCTCTGTCTGGCACCATCATCCCCTATTTTCATTAAGATTTTCTTTTCCATTTTTTCCTTTGTTCTTCTTGCTTGAGCCAAAAGAAACAAGAGGGCAGTAAAGAATAATTTTAGCTGAATATGAGTTTTATCATTTTACCACTGCATTACACCACTTACCAAGTATTTAGGTTCTGTTCTGTTCTGCTAGGAAAAAAACACATGTCAGGATTTAAAGGAAGGCTGTGCTAAGCTTTAGCACACAGACTATAAAGTGTACATGTGAATTATTATTCTTCTAGTCTAAGCAAATCCATATGACATTGTGACTTCATATACTCTTCACAGTTTCTTGTACTACTTTCAGTGGAAAACATCACCTCTTTTCAAATCTTTTTTGCCTCTATCCGAACCTGACTTTTTAATAGCTCAAAAATAATTGTAAAAGCAAAAATGTCAGTGGAGTGCTGTTTCTCACAGAGCAGAGAAATCAACATTTGAAACCACCTGCTTAAATGACAAAGCTAAACAGACAGCTACAGCTACTCATAAAGAGGGAACTTTACAGAGATCCATTTTTAATTCCTTTCCCTTTCCTTTAGCATGGTGAGTCTGATGGCATTCAAATCTAAATCTTCATTTCCTTGTCTCTCTTTACCAGCTCAGCCTGGGAGGTAACCACTCTGCAGATCCTTTCTCCAGCACCAAAGTTTTTTGGGCTAAACTGTGCATGAAGCTGGGAAGGTGTCCACAGTGAAAAGTTTATTTAAAAGCCTAATGAGGCCAATCTATTCCACAGCAGCCACTGTAGTTGAAACCACCATGTATGGAGAAAGATGGTACAGAAAAGTCTAAGTACCATCTGTTGCTGAAATGGTTTCCTCCTCTTTATCCCTGAGTGTTCTCCCACCAATTTCTTTGATCTGGTACAGGCATTTGTTGGACCTTTTTAGCTGGTTCCAGAAACAAAATTAGTATGAAGCTAGCCCTGAAAAATTAGGTATGTGCTCTTCTGCCACTTACAGCCCAGAAACTGGGTCACTATTGGTTCAGACAAATCACCAAAGGAAAAGTGTGGGGCAAACACGAAGCATTACAGAGGCTTGCTCATTTGACAGCAAGCTAGGTAAGGTATGCTATGAAACTCTGCTCCCTCAGGGAGATTCAGCCCATGTCCCAGCTTGTCTCCACAGGCAACCTGAAACAAAGAAATAGGCAGTTCCTGGGCATGCTGTGTATCAAGTATGGATCCAAAGCAGGGCAGATATTCCATGTTCAAATGGTGCTTCTTTCTATCTATTCACTGTAAGGAGAGCAGAGAGAGCAGTATTTCCTAAGCTGTACTCCTCTGCATGGTCAAAGACATGTGAGGCAAGTTCTACTCACTCTAATTGCAATGGAGATCACAAAGAAGCCCAGGATAAGTAAAGATTTTAACAAAATTAACTCAGCCCTGCTGAAGACCAGAGGAACTTTGGAGCTGGTTTTGTACTTGTTCCAAATTCTTGATGTCGATATGGAGAGAGAGATGCCGAAGGACCGAGGACAGCAGTCCACTGGGCCAGTCTCATCCCCCTCTCTGGATGTTGCTCTACCAGTGCAGGGCAAGTGTTGATGCTGAAGACTGGACTATCTCCTGCCAATCCACCCAGACCATCTCCTTCATCTGAGAGACTAATATGAATGGAAGGATGGGAAACAAAATTTTCCAAGGGGCAACTGACCCAGAGCTCAGTTTAATGACTTCAAGTAAATTTCGCAGCAAGGGAAGAATGCAAACTACAGGCAGAGTTTCTCCCAATCACAGGGAGACGAAAAGAGCTGCATTCTGGCATTCAGGAAACTGGTTCCCATCATTGAAGTGACAGTGATGAAAATATTGTGATTTCTTCTCTCCTCCTGTTCAGAAAAGGAAATCATTACTTTGGAGAAGACAAAGGGAATTGGTCTGATGGTTACATGGTTGTGAGTGTGTCTAAAGGATCAATTGGAAACTTCAGAAGAAAATAGACTCCACAATGTTTTCTAAATCACTAAACAGCGTGGAGAGAGATTAATAGCGCACAGTTTATCATTTGAAAGAAAAGATAGAATTTTATAGCCTTCCAGCACTTGGCCAGACTAGTTGGAGAAACAGGGCAGATGGAGAAATACAAGGTCCTTATACAGGAAAGTATATTTTATAAAACAAATAACAGTACAAACCCAGCAAATCTGATACCAGTTTTTGAGACCACAGAATGAGACCATTATTGTGAACACCATGTGTTATGAATCATCTCTGCCAATAATAATATGACATCAAGAACAAATATCCACTCCTGCCATAAAAAACCCCAAAATACCAAACAGCATAAACAAATGGCAAAGTAATCATAATAATTTGCAGCCATAAATTAGAGATGAGAAAGCATTTGCTACCCCATAGCTCATCTGCAAGCATACATGATTACTCCCAATGCTATGATAACCAGTTATGCATTCAGGCTAGACCTAGCCAGAAATAAATGTTTTCTTATCATATGAATGCTTTTGAGAAAAGAAAGTTGAAATTCTGATACTTCATCAACACAAATGCTTCAAAATACAGAGTCAGACTACAGCCCAATCTGTTGGCATACTCAGATGCAAGGTGCTCTTCTGTTCCCTCTACCTTTAATCAGAAATTTCAGTCTGGAATAGAGAAATTATTTCCTCAATAGAACGCAAGAAAGGAGTAATCTTTTCACTGTACACACAGCTTCTGGCAATTAGCAATATAGAGACTTCCTGAGCCAGAGGTTGGATCTGAACTAATAAGTTTAATATTTCCCAGTGGGCCTAACCATCACAAATTTATCTAATCTCTTCCTTGATATTTTTGGCTTCCGCCACATTCTGTGGCCAGGAGTACCTCAGTTAGTTAGTGACATTTGAAAAGGTACTCTTTCTGTTTCAGTTAAATTTGGTTCCTGATCTTTTAAGACAAAAATTCCTCATTCTTTTTCTCTTCAGCCTTCATGATTATTCTTCTTGAGTCATGCATTTTCTAAAACAGAAGTCCTTCTACCTGTGAAATCTGCAGAACGCATTCATATCTCCAGCTGTTCTTGGCACTCACCTGGCACTTACCAGTTTTCAAAGTTCTAGATGAGTATTTTTCCTCCTTTGTTACTATGAATTTACACTGTGTCTGCATTACTCAAGACATAGGTACACTATAGATTTGTTTTCTGGCATGATTATATTTTCTGGTTTGTTTCCCTTTGTTTCCTAGCAATTTAAGTTTGCATTTTTGAGCATCATTGAATATGGGGATGACGTTTCCAGAGGACTATCCATAGTGAGACCACCCTCCTCACAATATATTTATCCAAGCACATCATTGCATTCCTTAATACTGAATTTCACATGTTAATAAAAATGTAAATATCTGAATCTCTTCAGTGAGAGAGGATTTTAAAAATAGACATTAAATACACCTTCTAATTACTAATCTAATCTACTTAAAATCTAGATATTTTATAGAGATTTTTGAAAATTTACTTCAGTACATATGTCTTGGTTCTGTCATGTAGATGATCCCTGTAAAATCAATACTATTTGCATTTCAGTAGCTCAGTTTTTTCAAAAGCCTCAAGTATTGCTAATGAATCAAATCATACAATATTTGACATACATAGGTTGCAACGGAAGTCTGCTGTTCATGGTGTAACAGCATAGAAATGAAAAAGCAAAACAGATTTTGTTTAGGGTTTCTTAGAGACTATTTGTGACTCAGAAGACATGGATGATTGCTGCTAGATTAATCCCATTTCTTTATCCTCTCAAAACTGACCTTCTCACCAGTCCAGTCTCTCAGCTTTAGTAGTCTGAAAACCAGTCTTCCCTGAAATTACATTTCTGTAATATTTCTGTCCCGAGAGTTATTGACAGAAGAAGAGAGTGAGGAAGAACACTCTTTACAGTTACCTTCCTCCAAATGTCTCCAGAAGGATATTTTCTTGGTATCAGAATCTCAGACAATTCAAATGGTCTTAATTCTTCACCTTGAAACAGTGAAGATCAATTACATTTAGACAGTTTGGCCTAAAACAAAATTTGTCAACAGATCGATAATTTAATAGAGCTTCTGATTTATATTCTTTTAAAATAAACAATTCTTCTCAGGAATTGTAATGATAGATTAAATTTTTAAAGCTGCTTTTCAGTCTTTCAAGTCTCAGCAGTCATAAAAAAGGGACAATGAAGCATAAAAACATCTGCAGCTATTAAAGTTATGCGGATAGCAGTAAATCAAATGGGACAAGGTACTTTTCACAAATTCTAAAAGTGATAGAGTAACAACATTTTTTCCTGGTTTTGTAGTATCAGAAATTTCCTCAGCACAAGGAGGACTTTGTCTGCACGTTTTCATTCTGCGCAGACTTCCCAGACACTGCTCATCTTAGAAAGACACTATTAAGACTGATCTGCAAGTATGAGCAATTATCCATTGTCCACTTGAGACACGGAAGAAGAGTCTAAAAGTCACAAATATCATGAACAGTGATTCCTCATTTTAGCAGCACAAGTAAATCACCAGACTTTAATTCTTAGTTCTACAGGGTTCATGTTTATATTCACAATTCCTAAAGAGCAAGCAACTTCACAATGACTCCAGAACTGTTTTCTCAACAGTGACCTTTTGGAATCATCTGAATATGATGACCATGCAGGTGAATTTTACTTTGTGAGCTTTGGTGTTAGTGTGTCTTTTCCCGCCTCCAATCAGTCCTTTCTGCGGAACATAGGAATAACAGTCTGCAACTTTTATGCAATAAGCCCTTGGCATGTTTTTCTTCCATATATTTTTCTGGATTCTCCTTAGTCCTGTGTCATCAGTAAAGTACTACTGATTAATATTAGTAAATCATTACCATGCATGTCCTTTTCCTGATTGATTATGAGCAGGTTCAACAATACAAGTCTCACTGATTCCCTGTAGCAGCATATAAAGTATCCTCATTAGGAAAATTAGCAATTTCTCTGTACCTTTTGCTCATTCATTTCATTAATTGTAAATTCAAAATCAGATCTTTTTGTACACCATAGTATCTTTTTTCTCCCTTCTGGTATGAGTTATAAGGAAAAGTATGCTTTCCAGATTAGAACAAGACCTTTTTCCTTTCTTTCCTTTTCTCACTTCTTCTCATCCATTAGATGAGAATGCATGTGAAATAAGCCAAATACAACACAGTCAGGTTTTTGGAACTCATCTCCACACAGTTTGACTCAGGTTTTAAGACTGTTGGGAGTGTCAAAAGAGGTCCCAAAATTGTAGGTCCATTTCATCAAACTGGTTATCCTTCATGATAATTATTCTGAGTTCTCTAATAGACAATGAAACACAAGGCATGTTGATTCTTTCCTTCAAAATTATAGCTATCTATCTGTATATCAATGTAAACTTTTTTTTGCATTTCTTTGCTGGTATGGAATTTAGTTTAATACTCTGTTATTATCTGAAACAATTTATAAAAAAGGCATCTCATTTCACTCCTCCAATCAAAAAATACGTTGAAGTGGAATGTATTCAGTCATACCTCCCTTATTTCTCAAATTCCAGTCTTCAAGACCAATAACTGTTTACCTAATTGCATTTTTCCAAAGGCTCTTCTAGTGACACTCTAATTCCAGGTAGTTCCTCATAGTCACTTTGTTAAAGGAAAGTTTCAGTGTAGGAATATCTCTAAATTTCTACACTGTAAGTAATAATAATAATCTAGTTATTTTCTCCCTGAAATGGTCTTATTTTTTATGAATATTCTATTTACATCTCAGTCATTTACCAGTCCTAATGACTCTGTGACAAGATTTTCTCTTCCGTGTTTAAGAAACAGCATTACCCCAACTCTTTTGCCTCTAGCAAAGTGTTCCTCAAACTCTTTTTTGGCCTAACTTGGGTTTTATGTTTAACTTGCCAAAAGTTTTGGTTCATTACTAAGATTTCTGGTTTTGCTTTTATCTTCTTCATTTGGAAAATAGTTCTGAATTTTGAAGGTTTGTTTTTAATTTTAGTCTTTTCTTTCTTTTTTTTTTTTTTTTACTTCTCATAGATTCCTTTACCCTAAATCTTAACTTTACCACAACTTCTTCATTGCATTACCACATTTTTTTCATAAGGGTAACACATTTACCTTGAGATGAACAAACTCCATACTGTTTCAGTTGTTTCGTTCTTTTAACTGCTCCTTTGAATTTTCTTTTAACACTTTCACATATTTATGATGATCTTTTAAAAACTGATGTTACTCTAGTGATTTCTGGTTGGGCAAAGGAACTTATTTCTCCTAGAGACTTTCAGTATCTGTATTTCACAATTGCTGCTACACAGATGATTTTTTTATAATAATACCCTACAGATAGAAGGTCTGTCAGAGTCTGGTTGACCTGGCTGGTACTCATGTCTGCTTCTGAATTTTCTTCTGCCTCTGTGCATTCTTTGAATATTTGTCTCTGAAAGTAGTTATAAATGATACATCCAAATGTATTGTTTGTGCTAATTTTTTAATGACTTTAAGCTACTTTTGACTACAGCATAATTCCTCCTCTGGCAAAACTTTTGTTTTTAGTGCTTTGTCATTTACGCACTGGTTTTACAGTGCTCTGTCCTCTTTCCATCAAATTTCTAAGTCGTCTGTTTTGTCACTTAAAAGCAGACATCCTAGTCCACCCGTTTTGGTGTTTAGACTTCAAGTGTTTATATAGATGTAGCTATAATATTGGCATCTCATATGAATCCATGATAGAATTTACATTTGGATTTTTCAGCTAAGTTCCTGGATCTCACATCTGATATATACTACTTAATTCAAGGAACAGGAATTGCTCCATTAGTTCACTAGATCCTCTCACATTCTTAAATAAAGCAAATGTATACTTGTTAACAGAAAACAGCTCTTTTTCACTACAAGGCCATACGACAAAGCGCTATTTGTGCATCCTGTCATTGAAAAAAGACACAAGAATTCAGAGAAGAGATGTGTGGAAAAAGTAATGTAATAAATTAATGCAATTGTGAAAAAATAAAGCAATAAATGACAGATCATGCAGCTGCAGGAATGAGTGCCAAAGTCTATAGCTACTGTTAAGACTCCTTTAATGGCACATCTGAAGAATATAAAGCAAAAAAAAAAAAGCCTACATGGAAAAGGCATTTCTAGTCCTCACTCTCTGAGATGGTGGTGAGGAGTGTTTATTGCTATTCATGGAAAATCATTACCAATTGACAAGCCAAAAAACATACCAATTTCTGCCAGAAGAACTAATTTTCAAGCTGTTGATGTATCTCTTCCATGACTTTCCTTATGGAATGTGATTTGGATGATCCCTTACCCACAGCAGGAGAATGACAACCAGTCAGAGTAATTCACTGCAGTGAATGGAAACTTTAAGATCTGTTTGAGGGGACCTAGCTCACACTATCTAAGATCTATTTTATATATATACAAATGCATCTACGCAGTGAACAGTTTGCAGGGTTTTGCTGTTTGTCTAATTGTTGTCAGAATAAACTAAGCCACATTTACCTGAATATACTTATTTAGACCCTCACATCTGTTTTTCAAATCCTTAGTGAAACTAACCATTCCTTGTGTTCTGAAACAGCTTGGAGCAACCTCTACTAATTGAATCTGGTATGATGTATTGTGCATCTCTGCTGTCAAAAATACTGAACCTGCAATGGCTGTATGTTCCAAAAGTAAATTATATGTCACAAAAGATCAGCATTTATTAAGATGTGTGTGATTTTTGAAAAAGCATAGAATAGAGATCTATTTCAGTGATGCTTTAGGTAGCCTTCAAATACATCCCAGGATTTCACAGTGCCCAATCCAAAGCCTAGGATACCAATTAAAATAATTAAATAAATTTCTGAGAACTTTGGATCTATATTCACATTTAACCCAGACTATATAAATACATAAAAGAAGAAATATTTTATTTTAAAGATATTTTTATTTCTCTTTCATCAAAAATTGAATGCTAATTTATTTTTTCATTTAAGAGATAAATATTGATAGATTTTTTTTTCAGATAACTCAATTTTAAATCTGAGAAAGGAAAACGATTTCTAGGATAAAGCTGGACTAACTGGAAGCTTAAACAGAAAAAATATTGGATTTTCAAATTAGTTATACATTCACTCATGCACAGTAAAGGATACCTTATTCAGCAAGACTGTCCTACTTAAACAATGAGTAAGGTGATATACAAGGTTATAGAATGTAATCTGCAAATTTTGACAAAATGGCAGAAGGTCTAAGTTCCTTTTTCTACCACTTCATCTTCATATTTAAATTATTACTGAATCAATTTAAAACATCCTTTAACACTGTCACAGGAAAAAAGTTTGGGCATGTAAATCTGTATTTAAAGAGATGTTTAAACCATCTGAGTTGTCATAATAAACAAACTGTGTAGCTGCTCACCTGTAAACAACCTGGTAGATAATTTAGTGTATCTATGCAGAGATTAAAAGAATTAGAGCAATTTAAGATCACACCCTAGAATTTTTGTTATCAGTAAACATTTCTTTATCAGTTTTGGATGAGATCAGGAAGGTACTGTCGTACCGTTTAGTCTCCCATCCAGTCAAGTGAAGCAGATAATGAACACCAAAATGTAGCCTTTTCTGTTGAATATTCAGGCCCCATTTTCTAAAACTGGATGCTCTTTGAAAAGACTGCTGAATTTTAGTCTCTGCTCATAAGTAAACTTATTACCCATTGGGTAGGTATATTATTGTCAGAAGCTGGTCATATAGTTCCTATTGTAAGACTCAAGTGAGATAAAATGGAAAGACATTCAGAAAAAAAATAAGATCTCAACATCTTCTTGAAACATTTTTAAATTAGTATGCCTCTGAAAAATACTTAATTTGTAATGGAACTCAGAAGCTAGAAGCTCTTATCTGAGTCCTTTCCCACTCTTTACAAATATAGTAATTTATAAGCATTAATTTATGACTCAGTTTAGATTAGTCTTTAATAATTGAACAATTTAAAATGCAATCAAGGCAATTGCCAATAGTCTATAATTTAACATTTCTAAATGGAAGCCTTGGTCCTAACATCTTCTACAGTGTTTGAATTCAATGTCCATGCTTGAATGTAAGGGTTGGGGTTGTGGAAAGAAAGATCTCATGATACTCTTCAGAGCTTTAAGTCTATATCTTTGTTTAGTTGGTGTTTACTTTTCTAGAAGAGAATAAAATCTGTAATATGAATATTTTTTATTAATAAATTCAGTCGCAAACCAGTAATTTTTTACTTAATCTATGCTTTTTTGTATATGCAATAAGAGTGTCTTTATTACAATTATTTTGTTAGACAGTCTCACGGTCAAAACAATTTTTAATGTTTAGAAACAGCAGAAAGACAATGGTTTCAGAAAAAGAGATACTGCTTTTCCAAATGGTTTATTAAATACTTGGATCATTCCAAGGGTATCTAATTAAACTCAAAAACCAGCATAAAATATGAATAATCTCCAAACTCATTGATATAAGATAGATTTTAGGAAAGTAACAAAAACCATTCCAGAAGAATAGACTGATGAATTTTTGTGGTATGGCTTTGATTTTTCCACTGTTGGTGACCTTTGAAATCTAAATGCAATCAAAGATAGATTTCTCAAAAGTGTAAAAATCATCCACAAAACAAAACAAAAAACAAAACAAAACAAAACTAAACTAATCAGAAAATAAAAAACAAGCAACCCACAAAACCCTCCAAAGGACTTTTTGTGAAAAATCATTCCTAGACACGGTTGTTACAATCAACATCTCACAGGAAATAAGACATGCAGTAACAGGCATGGAGGATCATGATACAATTTCTTAAGTATTTGTGTTGATACTGATTTTTAAAAAATCAGATAAGTGGAATCTGAGGGAAGATGAATGTCAGTTACAAAAAGAAGAGCCCCTTGTGGTACCCTTTGGATGCCAATATACTAAAGATTTAAACCTAACTTCATGAAAGAACTAGGTGCAGCCATGTTCTTAAAACACCAGAGGAAAAAAAAATCTTGTGGAAAGACACACTTTTCTCCCTTTCCTTGTTTCTAAAGCAAGTGAAATCCCCAGTTAAGTCAAAAGAAGACTAAAAACTAGGACAAAAAAGAACTTGGAAAAAAAAAGAGCTCTTACCCCTCTGCAAAAGAATTTCTGACTATCATGTTTTCTGT
>VXBQ01012975.1:688773-752333 GCA_013400175.1 Phainopepla nitens | reverse complement strand
GGGGGGGGGGCGGGGCGCACAGGGCTATAATTAGTCAAATTAAATCATTATCAAATATCATCTTAGGTAATCAGTCTTCAAAGAATGCCTTTTGGAAAAATATGTTTTACCAATAATCACAGAATTTATGTCCCATGATGTTTTGTGCTTTTTACAGTACACCTATATTTTCTAGGAAAGTGTAAAGGAAGGGTAAGTATTGTAGTATTTAATTATTTTTAATCACTTACTAGCATATGCTAATCACTACTCACACCTAAAGTATTTGCCTAAAAATTTGAACAAATTAAATAGAATAATGAAGATACAGCACATTTCTGTTAGCAAACCAGTTTCCCACATTTTGCTCTTTTTCCATAAATAAACATTTGTGATTATTTATATTTCTCATTAGACACTATTTTGAGAAGGAGTCATTCAGTCTCCTATAATTTGGTATGAATGCATCTTAGACTGTTAATATAAAACAAAAAGATAAAATATGTAAAGTGGAAACTAAAGTCCCAGCTGAGAGGTCTACTGGAGGACACAGGACTGAAAATCAGAATGGAAACCACTTGGCAAGCATATAAAGTTAAGAAAATACTTGGGTTAGGCAAGGGTGGATGAAACAACTTCTTGACATTATTCTTCTCTGCACAACTATGCAAAAATGTCTCAGATGCAAGAAAAATATTTCCTGAGGCTGTTTCAGGGAAAGAGGGACACAGGGTGAAAAAAAACCAAGGTACTTTAAAAATTAACTTTTCCAGCACAAACTGTCCCTCTGTTTCAGGGGGATAGCATGGACCCTAACTGTGAGATTCACAATATCCAGCACCCTGAGCTCTGAAACTCTTTGCATCCAGCTCTCAGTATCTGCATAAAAAATTCTGACCTCACACATGGATTTTCCCTGGCTTTCCTCAGTTGTTTTAGGGAATTTGACATGGTTCCCTGTCTTTTCCTCTCAACTTCACTTTTTTTTCCTACAGTATGAGAACTACTATAGTTTCTCATCTGCAGGAAATTAATTTTAATTTCACAAGCTCCTTGAAATTGGATTTGTCTGTAAATTCACTTTCTTTCCCATAGAGAAGAAAGAGAACTCAGAAAGTCCACATAGGTGTTACAATATCATTCAGACTGTTTCAGGTAGTAATCTCAGTATAGATTTCATATTTATCCTTCTCAATTGAAAGCTTTTCCTTAAACAGCTCCCAGGTTCAGTATCTTGAAATTTTGTTAAATTCGTGCTAGAGAAATCTCTGTAGCTAAAATATTTTTCTAGACCAATCTGAGTTCCCAGCATGTACCCTACTCCTTTTCATTAAAGCTTTTTTCCATGAAGGACTTGAGTGCCTGTTTAATCATCAAATTCACAAAGCTTTTGATAATTAGGAATTCTGAAATTCAGCATCAATAAAAAGAAAAATATAATTTCTGCTCACATGTGCTCTATTCTGGATTGGTCATCTGGAATAATATAACCGATTACCTAGTGTCCAGATCTAGTAGTAATTCAACTGCCTTAACAAAAAATCATATTAGTTATTATTAAAAAGTGCTCTGGAACTCAGTTTGAACTGATTCTGGAAATGTTAATGGAGCTTTAATTGAAATCTATCTCTAGAAGTCATGAGAACAGCCTTTCCTCATCCTTTAAGGACTCACCAAGATTGCACTAATTTTTTGTTGAATTTATGTTTATTTGTAACTCTGAACGGCTCTTGAAATGAAAAACTACCTCCCAAGATCAGGGGCAGAACTACAGAAGGCAGTACTGTGACCTAGCTCCTTTAAAAAAAAAATTGAAATAAATCTTTTTCAATCAATTATAATCCCTGAATTAAACTCTTCATGAAACATCTGCTGTTGACTTCTGTATGACAACTAATTGTCTTAGAGGCTTTTCTTCTCAAATTTAAGAAAATCTACTCCCTACTTAATCCAAACTTTGAAACTATTCTTTTTGACTGAGAAAGGCTTATTTTCCTTGGCACTTTGGACTGATATATGGTGGCCAAGTGACTTCAGTTTTGTTAAGTCTTTGGAAAGCCCTCCTTGGCTGTTCCTGAGAAGGGGGAAACCTGACTCTTTTGCTTGCGCTATGAGTTCAGGAAAGGGCACAGAAAGAAAGCATCTACTCTGAACTCTGAAACCTCAGCATAAGAGTGAATGATATTTTTTTTTCCTCAGCACTAAATGTAGGACTAATAAATATTGGCCAATTTTTTGTAAAAGAGACTTGTTTTTATTCCCCCTCAGATTAACATTGTATTTGTTCAATGAGTTTTGCAAGTTCCTTATCTCTCATGTCCTTTCCTAGCTGCAGCTGTGAAGGTACGCTGTCAGACTACTTAAACCTGCTCATCTGGATCCCTGCCATGTCTTCTGCTATTCAAACAAAATAAATCTTAGGAGTGTTCACTAGCTTTCTCCAGTCAAGATAAGTCAGAATTGCTGAAGCTATTTCAGTGTAGCATCTCTGCCAGCTGGCTTATTTGGACTGAAGCAGATAGGACAGTCTTCACTCTTGATGCTTCATGGGCAGATTTGCAGGTGTGGTTTCATAGGAAGCTGTGCAGTTGACATTGGGCTAATAACAATATTATAATGTCTTCAGCCAGCATGGCTGGAGCAGGAAAGGGTGCATGTTGATTGAATAATGGTGAAAAATAATTTTTCTTAATACTTGAATGTCTTGGTAAGTGAAGTATCAGCTTCTGCATCTGGGAATTCAGGACAGAAGTGCCTTGCAGTGAAGAAGGGTGCCTTAGGGTTACGTCGTAGCACACAAAGCTCTGGAGTAGAAATAAAAAAATTTTTAAAACATAGGAAAAAAACTACTACTGTATTCACTTGAAAATATTGAAATTACCATAATAATTAAAATATAAATTGAATGGGTTAAAATCAGCTTCTATGCCACAGTTATGTATCAAATATATCACTCATATCATGCTCAGTCCTGCATGTCCCATTCAGCCTGCCTACTTCAGGGCACTCTCTTCGATTCTGATAACTTTGTTCTTCTAACTTGTAAAATTTTTTATACTGTTCATTTTCTTCTCAAGAGTTCATGTTCTTGAAGGAATATGAGCACTTGAGTTTACACAGTAAGGAGAGGCTCTGCTGACCACCCTAGATGCCAGAGTAGGGCCCATTGAGGCCACTCTCATGGACTTCTGGCACCATCTGGTGGACGTTTTACGTCCATAAACTAGAGTATAGATAAATTTGATAATTTGCTTTTATATCTCCAAAATACAAAACTTAAGTGCCATATCAAGACATGTACTATGTTATACCAGACAGGGGTGAAGACACATGGCCTGTGTGCTCACTTGCTACCGTTAAAGTGATTATGAAGTGTATGGGAAGACAATATGAATTTCCACACAAAATATTTTGGTCGTCCAGTTACACATATATTTCAGAATTTTCTTCCAGACATTGGTTAGTTGAGGCAGGTACAAAAATTGCTCCTGGTTGAAATGTAATGAAGGGATTTAGTTGAGCAACAGTTTATTTATCTCTTTAGTAACCCCAAAACCTTGCTTCATAGTGCCAGTGGTCAGAGTTAGAGAATTCCTATTTTAGGAATTTCATAGCAGTGGAAAAAAGTACTGTGGGTTTCTTAAGGGCTTGTGTTCCAACACCCATCTTTCTGTGTACTGTTACAGGTGTTTCCTTATGTTCTGTACACAAGTGAAGTAGTTCTCAAATATTCCCCAGCTTGTTCTTGGTAACAGTGCATACTAGAAAGTTCTTAAAACAAGCTAATGAAATTTACTTCTATATGTAGGGACTGAGAAAGACTTTGCAATATAAAACACCACCAGCAGAGGCTGTATGTGTCCCTCCTCAAATCCCAAATGTAGACCAGATGAGAAAACAATTGTCTGATGGCTAAATACTACAATATTTCTGTGCAAATGCCAACAGTATAAATTCTCTTTTCATTAGATTTGGCTGAAAAATTCTTTAAAGCTAAATGAAACCATGTCCCCAAACTGAGACTAAACCTCCCCTGCAGTTAAAAATATTCAGTTAATTTCTTTATTGTTTTTCTTCATCTCTTTATCCTTTTATTTCAATTCAACTTTTAAAAAGAAGTGGCTCATTATATCTGATACCAATAATTTCTGATCCAGTAGGACCTGGAAACTTTTTCAAGAATATGTAACATCAGCCTGTGGTTAATAGATTGTGAATTGAGAAGCTTGGATTTGCTTTTAGGAAACCCTTGAAGTTTTGGATCCTTCTCCAGATATATCTTTGAAGCAATATGTAGATGACATTGACACATAATGAAATCTCATTTTCATGAGGTCTCTGAGCCATCTGCCCCAGCCAGTCACACAGTCAGTGAGCCATTTATGTCCCTACTGATAGTTTGTGTGCCATGTAGCTTTTACAAGCCAATTGCTTGAGGTGACTGAATATAAGCCTAGGCATCAGATCCACTCACATGGACACTTTGGATGGAATGCTACTGCTCTCTATGCACAAAAATACTAATCACAGAAAACGTCTCATAATTCCATTTTGACTGCATAATGAATCTTATTTCTAAGATTAGGGATGCTTTTTATTCATGTTCTTTGGTTAATACTTGAGAAGACTTCCGCACTCAGTTTTCTCATATAATTTCATATAATTATGTAGGTGTTGCCCATTTTCATTCAGTCTTCTGATGATGAGTATCGTTTCCATGAAAAACAGTTGTGTGGGAGCAACATCACTGATGGAATAGTGTAGTGTTTAAAACACAGGGACATGCTGTGACAAAAGGGAGATTCCTGAAGTGGTGGCTGGTTGCTGTCTTCGCTTCTTGTGAGCTAGAAAAAGGACAGAGGATAACAACCATCAGGAGGTGCATCTACTTCAATCCCATCCAAATACAGGAGACTGGTAGAAAATAAGCCCATACTCTTGGGATTAATAATCTTTTACTTGACAGCCATGACTTCAAAAAGTTTTAGCACAGTAGTACTGGTTGTAGATTTGGGATTTCTGAGGACATAGCCTCTTGTAGTTATTGAAGAGTGTCAGAGACCTTATTGGGTAATTTTATTATCTGTACTTGAACTGATGCCTAATGAGGCTGCCTAGAACAGAGGTTAGACAGTGTTAAAGGAATAAAGTAGGTATTTATTAAAAAGGCCTTCAAAGGATGCACCTTGGGCAGCACAAGAGCCTGACTGTGGCTCCATCCAAGATGGACCCAAGATTGATGACGTGTCACAAATTTTCACACTTTCATAAGTTTTGGTCCATTTACATATTGGGGTTAATTGTCCAATTACAGCTTCAGGTCCTATCCTCCCAGATTGCTCTCCTCAATTCCCTGTTGTTTATACTTTTTGGGCCTGAAGCTGCAACAGTATCCTTGGTTCTCAGGCTGGAAAAGGATTGTTTTGTCTAACTAAACTGTGAAGAGAACTTGTTTGCACTTTATATGAAGTTCAGAGTTATATACTAATGCAGTACAGAAAATGGAAAATATGAAAGCTAAAACTTAAGGCATCAGACCTACCAGAGAAGTACTAGAGTAGTGGCTGTGCTGATTACAGAGGAATGGAAGCAGTCTTGCCCTTGACAAACCACAGCCAAAACCAATCAGGATGAACCATATAAAAGAGGGAGTTAGCTGGTCCTGGGTTAGTTGGAGTCTGCTGCTAGTCTGCTGTTAGTTGGAGTGCTGAGAGGAGGAAGGGTCAGGTGTCCAGGAGAGAGCCAGAGCAGGTAAGATGTTATATGAGGAGCTGCCTGAACAAAGTTGGGTTCTCTAAAGTGACAGACAGGTTTAGGCGGCTGGGTGAGGAACAGGGAGGCGTTAGCTGGTTGTGCAGAAATAAAAAGAAACAAGAAGACTCTGTGTTGGGGCCCAAGGGTAGGATCTGAACTTAATGTGTGCTTTGTACTCCTGGGCCTGGGGAATAACAGCAGAAACAAAGTTTAGGTCTCTGAAGGCTGTGTGGTGCTGCCCAAGGCAAAGGGCTGAGTGTTGCTTGCCTGTGGAAGGAAACAGAGTGTTGCAAGAGAAGCTGCCTGAACAAAGTTTGGTTCTCTAAAGTATTTTGACTGTCTTGACTATGACATATGCTGTGACATATGTAACTTATGGTTGTGGGCAACTACGACAGAGTAGTCTCTGTCTCAGCTCTGAGTCATGGTAAGAAGCAAACCAGACAGCTGGTGGTGAATATGGGCTATGGACTATTTCCAATAGCATTTTTCATGCATCCAGCCTTGTTTGGAGAGAGATTAAAAGTATTTATCAGTATGCAGACAATCAAATTCTCCCACAGAAACAGAGGAAGGGCTCTGACTGTCTTGTTAATCAATATTGATACTGAAAAATGTACACTGTGTTTTCTAGGGTTGCCTGTACTTACATTTGACATAGAATCAATTTGTAAAAGAAATTAAATTCACTTCCTGTAAAGACAAAGTTAAAATTTTGGTTAGCAAGTTGAAAACAGTTACAAAGATCAGTGTAACAATAAACGTGCACCGTTATGTGCAAGTCTATAATTAAAAAGGAAGTTTTCTCTTTTGGCTAGTTTTGTGGCTTACCGTTTTCCATAGTCTTAGTGCATGCTCATTGCTTGTCATGTTCTCTTCGGATTAAATAACGCTTCTTGCCTTTTGCACCATTCCCAAGGCTGGTTTAGAATTGTACAAATCATGTCATAGGAAAAATTGTTGTGTTAATGTATTGGATATCAAGCCCAACATCTCTGGTTTGCCTTCCTTGAAATCACACACGACACACTAACATGCCACAGATGACAGTACATTGCTGCCACTCTCTACCCCATTCCAGAAAGCTTTGCTGGAGGCTGATTGAAGCAGCACAACCTACTTCCAAACCAGTTGTTGCAAACTGTTGCAGTCTCTCTGTCCCCTTGCTGTAGTCTCCTCTTTCACCTCTTATCATTGTCTAGGCTCAGGGCTGAAAAAACCAGTTGATCCAACTCCATCCACAGGTTGTCTGAATCCCCCCAGGAGGTGACAATATTAGGTGAAGGCATTCTGCAGTCAGCAGATTGGAAAGTTATTGACTTTCTTTGTATTAATGAGACAGGCTAAATAGATGTCATCTTACAAAGCTCTATTCTGCGTGTGAGAATATGAATATTATTGTCTGAGTAACTATCTCCACTGGCCTGAGTTGATAAAAGCTTGGTTTTTTCACTACTAATTTTTAAAATCTCGTGTTTTCTTTTTGAGACAAATGTTATTCAGAGGAGAGGAAAATGACAATGTATTGAAGTTCTGTGCTGAAAACATGATAGTTAAATGGAATAAAATAGGCTGAAACAGGCTACTTGTCCTGAAACGATCTTATCCAGAGTTGTTTAATTCATAAGACTGTAAAGTTGGAATGACACATTCAAGGCTATGTATATGATAAGGTACTCCAGGAGGTTGTATTAATAGCTGCTTGTGGTTATTATAGTGATGGGGGCAGACACTTGCTAGTGTATTTTAGTCAACAGGTAGGTGGAAAAAAACAGGTTTAATGCTTCCCTTGAAGAAGGCATTCACAACATGTGCAGTTCTGATGAAATGGTGGTTTTGTTCTCTTGGCAAGTTTCAGCCTGAATTTTGTGATCAATGTCTGTATTTGAATAGAATAATCCTCAACCCTTGAGGTTAGTGTTGTTTTAGGGGTTAAGAAAGAAATTGCAAATCTAGCTTCAATGGAATTTGGGGCCTTACATTTCAGCATTAGCTTTTTCTGGAATTCTTTTAGAGGTTTTTTTTCCTCACACATGCATGCAATTTCTTGTCACTGTTTCTTAAGGTGAAAGTTCATGTTTGTTTTCCTGTGGTTGAATTCTGTGCTGAGGTGTTTGTTGAGGGAAGACATGAGATACATGATAAGAGGGAACTGCATGCTCTGAGGGCCAAGTGTTTTTTAGATCATGTGTAACAAGTCCCAGAACACCCTATTTTAAGTCCTCCAGGACCTTCAGTATAACAGGGATATGTGAGGAGAGACCTTTGCCTGTAGTCCCAATCTAGTATATCATTATGTTGCACACAGCTTCAGGATATTGAGAAATACATTTCTTTCCTCTCTATTCAGGTTGCTCCCCACTGTGGAGGGGCTGACCTTGGCAAGATACCACACGCCCACCAAACCCACTCTAATGTAGATCAAGCTAAGGACAGGGAGAAACCACTTACCAATTACCTTCATGGGCAAAGCAGACTCAAGAAAATTTTTTTACAAATCAAATTGGAGTACAATAACGGGAAATAAAATCAAATCTTAGAAACACCTTTCCCCCACCCTTCCCTTCATCCCAGGCTCAACACCAATCCAAATTTTCTCCACTTCCTCTCAGCAGCACAGGTGTGTGGGAAATGGGGGTTGTGGTCCCTTCATCATAGGTTGTCTCTGCCACTCCTTCCTCCTCAGGAGAAGGACTCCTCACACTCTTCCCCTGCTCCAGCATGGGGTCCCTCCCATGGGAGACAGTCCTCCATGAACTTCTCCATGGGCTGCAGGTAACCATCTGCTCCAGAGTGGATTCCCCTTGGGGTCACAAGTCCTGCCAGAAATCCTGCTCCACAGGCTTCCATAGGGTCACAGCCTCCTCTGGGCATGCATGCACACTGGCGTGAGGTCCTCCAGGAGCTGCAGGTAAATCTCGGCTCCTCTGCAGACCTCCATGGGCTGCAGGGAGCACAGCTGCCCCACCAAGGTCTGCACCATGGGCTGCAGGGGAATCTCTGCGCCAGCACCTGGAACACCTTCTCCCCTTCCTAATTCCTTGACCTGGGCATCTTCAGAGCTTTTTCTATCACATATTCTCACTCCTCCCTTCTGTCTTCAAGTGCTCCCTTCCCAGCTTCTTAACTATGTTGTCCCAGAGATGTTATCACTCTTACTGTGACGGGCTCAGCCTTGGCCAGTATCAAGTCCAGTTTGGGGAAGCTTCTAGCAGTTTCTTACAGAAACCACCTCCATAACTTCCCCAGTATGGGGAAATGGCTGCTGTTTTATCCAGAACAGTCTCTGGTGATCTGACAAAAGCTTGGTGCACAGGATTTCACCCAGTGCAAGTCAATCCTACTAAATCTCCTACTCACTACTCTTAAATGGATGGTTGTTCTTGCACGGGCTCTGGAGTTAAATCACTGCCAGAAAGATGGGGAGTCCCATGGACTTCTCATAGGGAAGAAGAGACAAGGTTACACAGGTATCAGAGTGTCTCTTTGTTGGTGAAAGCGCTAACACAATTCAATCTTAAATACAGATCTGATGCCTGCAGTTTTTTGAGCTTTGCATATAGCATCTCAAAACAAATTATGGCTACAATATATCAATGATTTGACTTCAGCAAGCACTCACTGGCAAATATTAGATTAAACCCCTCACCTTCAACCCACAAGTTTTGTGTGTCTGTCAGAAGACAACTACCATGGACCAAAGCCATCTTTGCTGGTATGCATCAGCAAAAATATTACCACAAATACTGCCAGAGATCTCCCAGGCTGTTCCAGGCTAACGTAAAAGCCTTTTCTGTTGAGGAAACAAGACTGCAAAGTGGCTCTGAGGGGAGGAGTAGCTAGAACTGCTCCACATTAGATCAGTGACCCTGTCTGAGACTTGCATTGACCTACATTCATCTTGTAGAAAAACCCAGAAAAATCTAAATAGAAAAATTAGTCTATATTTAAAAGTAAGTCTAAGACCATCATTGTTCCTGATAGTGAGCTAAGAAAGTGCTTTCATGTTTTGCAAAGAAATTTCTGTTAAAGAAAATACAGTACAACTTGTAACCTGAAAAAAAAATACAGAAATTTCTAACAGTCAGGGATAAAATCTAGGGAACATTGAAAGGAGAGAGTTTTATTAATAAAGGAGTTAGAAATATTGTAGTTGAACCATAAAATTATAAGAGGAAAAAACCTGCAACCTTTTTTTTCAGACCTCAATATTTTAACACAATCAAATTGATTTATTTTCCCAGCTTTACCTTAAATAAAAAAGTCACGTGATTGCTGAAATAAGCAAGAAGGAATTTTCATTTTGTTAATGCTATAGCAAAACAAAACATGTTGACCCACTAAGAACAATCTTATGTAGCTTGTTTTATTTTTACTGATAATTCTTATGTAATTTTGTTAGTATTTTGAGGTATATTCTGCTTCATTTTTATCACATTTATGATTAACCAGATTTTCGCCACCTTGATATCAAAAAGCCAGTAGATGGCAGAATGGGCTTATTTATGGTTAAACTGAGCCCAGCTACCTCGGCTCATTTAGCAAATTGAAACCCTGTGGAGAAAAAAATATATTTGGGCTATGGTCCACCATGTGACTCTAGCTGATTGTATGTGTCCATTTGTATTGCAGTTTTTATCATTTCTGTTGAATTATAGAAAGGTTGTACAGGTACCAGAGGGTCTCTTTAGGATACATGCCAGTATTTTATCTGTCTCTTCCTCCCCATGAGAAATACACAATCTGGGGCTTTTTTGTTGTTGTTTTCGTCAAATAGACCAGTGAAAGAAGGACTTAAAAATGTGAGCGGGAACAATACTGATTCTGATTCTCTGCAGCCTTAATGTAAATTTGTAGGAAAATCCCATCTTGCCTGACTTCCAGCATTATCTCTAGCCGCAATTCTTATTGGCATCCATTGATTGAATAGGTTTGTACCACATTTGGAGCTGGTTTCTGGAGGCTGAACAAGGATCCTATTTCAAAAATAAACATTTATTGATTTTTTGAGGCCCTGCTTTTTTTTTTTTTTTTTTCCCCTTCTGCAATGGAATTGAACCAAAACTTTTGGAAAGCTTTAAGATCGATTAAAAAATGAGGAAGCTAGAAAGTAGTCCTCACCTATGGGTGTTAGCCCTGGGGGTGATGTACAGCCTGTTCTGTCTGATATATTTGTCTGATATATCTCAGCCATGCTGAGATGGGTTAGCCATGCTTTTTCTTGGGCTTCTATGTGAGATTCCTCCCTGTCTGTAAGAAGTATCACCATTGAAAATATCAGTGAAATTGGTATAGGCCTGAAATTAACACCTAAATCTTTGAAAATCTCAAGTGGTGCTTGCTATACCACTAGCCAAGGCTGGTTTATGAAAAGATTCGCAATGGAGAAGTAAGGAGAGAAAAGTCCTCTCTCTTTTTATCTCTGAGATTATCACCTAAACACTGTTGTAATTTTTTGTTCCAAGGAGCAACAGCCAAACTTTTTGCTTATGATGCCAGGAAATCTGCCTTAAAATACAGTGTGCCATATGATATAATCTTAGCAGAATGAAGGAGTAGGTTTATTCCTTTATTTATTTGAGAGAGAAAAGCTACCACTAAACCAGGATATTTTATAGGAGCTCTTTTATAGGACCTCTCATTTTGTTGCTCTTGAAATTTTGTTTTTCTTTCTTTGCATTTACTCTAATATTGACTTCTAGGCTTGGTGAGGTGCCAAATACATAGAGATTAAAGCCATGAGCTGGGTTGCAAGTCAGTACTATTCATTTAAAGTAGAAATACCTTACTAAATTGATGTTTATTTAAACCGAATGAGTGAAATTTGCAATATGCTGTATGCTAGGGCTATGGAAAGACAGGAGGCGAGATTATCATCTCAATACATGAAAAGAAAGTGGTGCTATTCCAGTATTAAAAAATAACAGAATTTCATCTTCTCTGTTCCAGGCTAGAACCACAGAGGACTTACTTGGTTGTAATGCTTTATATCTGAACACTTAATAAGGAATAGAGCAGCATAATAGAAATTAAATCTGAACCTGTCTTCCTATGGAATTTACACAGACTCTGATAATTCCCAATGGGTTTAAAACAGCCAGCATTAAGTTCACCATACAAAGTAGGCAGGCACATGCTGGCCAGACACTTAAAGGAGAATATGTTAGAATCCTGATAAGCCCCAGCTACATTTTATACATTTTCCTGTAAAGTATAGCATGGCGTAGTCAGGCTGTTCTGTTTTACATGATAACTCAGTGTTTACAGTGGCAGTTGTGTAAAGCAAAAGGTAGAAATTATATAGGCAGAAGGAATGAGGACACAAGAATTTTACCTGTCATGTTCTACTGCTTTCTTCTCTCCTGACACTCTCTATTGCATTGAGCATTATTTTCTTTCCTTACAGTGAAATTTCCACCATTCCCACTTAACCTGGAGAATTGGAGAATCACAGAATCATAGAATGGTTTGGGTTGGAAGAGACCTTCAAGATCATCTGGTTACAACTCTGCCATGGACAGGGACATATTTCACTGGACCAGCATTTTCAAAGTCCTATCCAACCTGGCCTTGAACACTTCCAGAGGTGGGACATCCACAACCACTCTGGGTAATCTGTTCCAGTGTCTTACCACCCTCACAGTAAAGAATTTCTTCCCACTACCTAATCTAAACTCACCCTCTTTTAGTTTAAAGCCATTTTCCCATGTCCTATCACTATATGCCCTTGTGAAGTCACTTTACAACTTTCTTGTAGGCCCCCTTTAGACACTGGAAGGCTGCTATAAGGTCTCCCTGGAGCCTTCTCTTCTTCAGGTGGAACAATCTCTCAGCCAGAAGGACTTGGCCTAGAGGCTGGGAAGTTAGATTCCAAGTTCTTTCATATCTGCACATGTACTCATACAACGCTATGATTACACATAATATTCTTATATGAAACAAGACTACTCTATTAAAAAACAATTAGCAAATATGAGAACATCTGTTGTGACTGGATGCTTTGTTTAGTCTATTCCTGGATGGATACCAAGCCAAGGCCAACAAGAGACCTGGGGTCTAGAAAGCATTTGCCACCTCTGCATTAATAAATGAAACAAGCTGTGAAATGCTCCCAGTCAGATACATGGATAGTTAGATTGTTAAAACAATCCTTACCACAGCTGTGGCCTGGGAAGACTAGTGGTGCCCAGAAATATCCCCCCACACAGCTCAGGAATGTGAGCATTTTGAGAGGCCATTTCCAGCATGCCACTTTCCTGCCTCCAAGGGGGCTTTGGATCCTGGAAAGTTTATGAGCTTCAATATGAGCAGTAGGGTACTCTGTGTTGGTTTGCCACAGCGTCTGGAAATGTTCCCAAGTGTGTTGAATTCCCTAGCCTAGGGCAGAACATGTTTCCTAGCTCTCAGCCAGGCCAGACTATGAGTTGAGGCAGGGCCTCCTGGAGCTGTTGTCCTACCAGGTGGTCACCCTTCATAAGGCTGTATTTTTGGTGCACTGCTACAATTAGCACCTCAGCAGCAATTTTTAGTGCCATGATTTTTGATAGAGCAGTGTTGTCCTAGGCTTGGCCCTACTATTCCAATAAAATGTCTCAGACTTCCTATTCCTTCCGAGGAAAGGAAGGAAGACAAAATAGGGGCTCAGAAAGTGCAGCTACCCGGCCATGAGAGGTAAAGCTCAGAAGCCCTTACTTTCCTTGGAGGAAGCTCCTTTCATTGTCAGCAGATGGGAAGGGGAAATTGGGGGTGGGGGCAGACTGCTGAGGGCTGCTTTGATGTTGGCCTGCTTGTTTGCTTTCTGCTTCCTGGCCCCCCACCCGAGGGGCTGGAACCATCAGTTGTGGAAGAAGCACAACAGGATGGCCAGCAGCAGCCTGCAGACAGGATGGCAGCAGATGTCGACAATAGGAGTGGGTGGCATCAGCTTACAGCAAAGCAGGGATAACCCGAAAGGATGAGATTGGGTGTGAAATAGAAAGACAGGCAACTCTGGTGAAGCCATAGGTGCCTGTGGTGGGACAGCAATGCTCATTCAAATGGGTAAAGCATAGGTGGAAACCTTTGGGAAGCTATGCAGCAGAGCCTTCCATGAATTTGTCTGAAAGTTACTCATTTTCAATCCTGACACAGCTCAGCTGTTTATAAGTGAGGATATCACATGCTAATGGACTGTGGCCCTGCAAGCCTTCAGTCAGCACAAGGCTAGTGGGTGCTAGGCTGTGTGACCTTGAGGGTGGGCTCCACTGGGCAACAGCTCACTTCAGCCAGGTTTCAGGCAAACCAGAAGCCATGATAACTTGTTGGGATCTCTGTGACATGGCACAGGGCAGACTGGAAACTCCTGAAATATTTTCAGACATCTGAAGGTTTGTTTATGCCTTAATCTGTTTGTTTTCACAGTATCTCATGGCTGAGAAAAAGCTGTGGCCAAGACAATCTCATATTGACAGGTAAGAAAACAAAAATCTGGGTACTTTTGGGTTATCTACTGATCCACTGTGATACCACACAGCTGATTTAATAAAAGAGATGATAAATTAGCTTCAGAAATAGTCAGTCCGAATTCCCATCAAGGGTTAATTTTGAAAATGGTCACTAGATGGATCAAGCAACAAAATATCAATGTGTATCTGGCAGTAGCAATGGGACACCCTGATCTTAACTAGTCATTTATGACATGCCAATAGATACCTTTATGCAATTCTCATACTTATGTACTGACAGATGCTTACTTTGTTACTCAGCTGACATTACCAGCACTAGAAGATAAAGGTAATTAATATGCAAAGTAATAAGAAAATATGCAGTGCAGAGTAAAAACATGGGTCTTCTCTAAAAAAAAAAAAGTGACAGTGAAGTGTTTCCTGCCAGGAATGTTTCCCCTGAGAGAATTCAGGGAGATGCACATGCAAACAAACAATACTGATCAAGCCATGGTGTACTTGCCCTTCTGTCAGGGACCCTGTCTCAACTTCAGGAAGAGGTGATGAATAGTGTGCATCTTTGGAGAGAGCTCTGGGCTTTAAGGGACAAAACTGAAGACATATTGCACGTCTGATACCTGGGCTAGAGTAACGTAATCACATTATTTTAAACAGTGCAAGAAGGCTTTAATTACAGAAGTGAGATGAAAGCCAGTGTTTATCGGAAATCCCTTTTCTCCCGGGGAAAACAAGAAAGAGAACAGCAGAGGGCACTATTTTGTTTTGTGAAAAACTTGTTTGCAAAGTCATGGCAAAACTGGGAATTATTTGGGGTACTTATGCTCTTCTCTTTTATTTTTGTGTTTCCAGCCTTCTTAGAGAGAGTTTGTCTACTTTAGGAGAGCAAAACCATTGAATGGCTATTTTACTCTGTGTGCAATTCAGCATTGCACTGATCAGTGGCATGTGTATGATTAAACATTAGGACCAGTCCTGCAATTCTTGTCAGGCAAAAGCAAAACACTAGCGAGCAACTGGATCTTTGCACTCAAGCATCTCTTGCATTCATGTCTCAGAGGCCTTTGATTGGGAGCTGAAGGTCCGGGCCATCCATCACACTTTGCAGGCATTTGAGAAATGAGTAGTTCCTGTTTACAGCTCGCTGTAAAATGATTAGACATAAGTGTTATTAAGGCACTGAGACTGAGAACGTCATATATGCACATACTGGAGCTATGCATTTATAGCAATGTTTTTGTTTGTGGAGGCTTTCCAAGTCAGTCAGGAGCACAGGACTTTAAAAAAAACTCCAGATACCACATGTAAGTGCCTGATGGGGAACTGTGGCTTAAGCATGGCTTCTACTTTTCAGACGAATTCAGAGGGTAAAATGGCACAATCTCTAGAATGAGAGGGTTGAGTCAAGGAACCATCACTTTCTAGGGGGAATCAACCTGTCAGGACATTGCTTGCCTCTTATTATTGGTCATTAGGCTGTGTATCATGATACAGGCACAAAACACTTGTATCTATTGTGTCTTTTATCAGCAGTTCATTTCACAGTTCTCTTATAGATCAGGCCTATTGAACACAGCTAAGAAAAGATACAACGTTTTTACAACTATGTAACTGTGTTTTGCACACAGGCAACAAGAAAACAACATACTCTAAGTATATCAATAAATTAATTTATTAACCTTTATCTGTGGTTTTAAAATTATATTACAATTATTAAAATCTGAAAAAGTTGGAATTTCTAGTATCAGTACTGGAGGTGAGCCAGGCAAAATCTACATCTACAAAATGAGTAATTGCATACACAAACTAGGTTTGTGGATTACAATTACCCATTTTGCCTGGTCAGCTACCATGAATGCATAGATGCAGCTTGAGGCCGCAGGACTGATGTCTCCAAAGTCTGATGGAAAGTTAGAGATGTTTGAATGAACAAGGACCAATGCAATCACCCTATAAAACTCAAACCAACCCAAATGGGAAAATAGATGGTGGGAAAAGATAAAACCTACTATTTTTGTTTTAAATAAGCATTTCACAACAAAAGAAAGCACAAGCCCCAAAACTCTTGTCCTTTTTTGTGTTTGGCCAAAGTTATAATAGAAGCAACAGAACAGTGGGGGGGAAATCTTGTTTTTCAGAATAACTGGACTAAACAGAATCTGCTTTGGGGCTCAGGCTGTTAAAAAATGTCACACTGAGTCTCTTCAGCTGAGTCTTACAGGAGAAGGACCAATATGCTGGCTGCTGCTCTAACTTCAGCATTAGAAGTTTCCATGCACCTCTTGCCACCACACTGCACTGAATTTTATGTGTGATTGAGCATATGGCTGCACGGATGTTATGTTCTAGCTGTTTCCTTAAAATGACACATAAGCCCTAATTGACCGTCTGCACCCTAGCCCTTTCCATAGTCTCTCCACAGAAGTCTGTCTGTCTGCCTGCATAATTTTTTGACCACCGAAGGTAAATTAATAGTGTGGGCACCCTTAGTAGCCTCACTTTATCTGTATTGTGACCTACCAGCATATTTGAAGAAGTGTTATATTTTCAGTCTACACAGTCATCAAGGACGCCTTGCAGTTATATTGTCTCATCTGTGGTTTTTCAGCTGCAGAAAATCCCCTTTCCCTTGATACAGTTGGAGCCCAGTTTACCACATTCCAATTAACTGCCTCTGTTAGTATTAATTTTCATGTGGTCCATTGCTTCTACCTGTGATGGGTTTTTTTTTGCATCCAGAGCCAAATGGTTAGCCAAAGTTCAGGATCTTACAAGTTTAGGAAAATTCATAATTATGTTTATATACAAACAAGTTATACATAACCCTATACCCCTAAACACAGTAAAATTGAAAAACAGGTAGATTACTTTCCTAAAGTATGTAAGAAGTCACATCATATCAAAAGGTTTCCCAGAAGCCCTTCACTGAAGACTTTATCTGCATCCTCTCAGGATTCTTTTGACTCCTTTGCCAGTGAACTGGGGCTTTGCGACTGAAAGCGTAGAGTTGGTTCATAGACAGTCAGTCTGTTCAACCCTGAATCTGACCTGACCTGTTTTGCTTATGGTAAGCTTTCCCAGGATCCATCAGGATCTCTCTGCTAAGAGTCCTTTACTTAAGTTGAGTTGAGCAAACTGCAGTGTGCATCCAAGTTAAATTCAATGGCAACTCTATTTTCCAATGCAGCAATTAAAAAAAAAAACAAAAAACAAAACAAAAACAACCAACCAAAAACCCCACCGCCAACAAAATGTCCCCTGTGTTCCATTTTTCTGTCATAAACCAGGCATTACCAAAGAGGAAAGGAGGGATTTAAGAGCATACAGAAAGGGTGAATGTAGTTTAGAAATGATATCCTGGACAAATAAGATGATTCACTGTGGGGGTTGTGCTTTTGTAAAGCTGTGTATTGCTTTGTTCTCTTCACCCTGTAAGAAATTAGAATACCAAATGAAGCAGAAGAAGCTGATGTCTCATAAAATATGCTGTCTTGTTCTTATTCTCAGAGTGTTTATACTAGACATGGCACTATTTCCAGCTTCTCTGTTATAGTATCCACATGCACTCATGGCAGTGTATTTCACTCTGAGCTGATCCATGTGAGTGGAGACTGGTCCTTTCTCCAAAATTTTCTGCAATGTAGATATGGTCTGTGATGAAAGCAATTAGAAAGAAATAATATTCACTTCCCATTCTGTGCTTTGTTTTTCTTATTGTAATTGACAGCATAGCTGTGTACAGTGTTTTCACTTTCTTGGCTGCTCCCTTAGAAAATGCAAAGATATTAATTTCACTATGCTGAAAAGCCAGGACAGAGAGGATTTCCTGCACTGCTCTACAAATTAGGCCCATGTTCTAGAAATATTGGTCTGGTAACAGATCACTATCTCTCAACTATTTGCTACACTACTATTACAGACTGGTCTGTCCACCTCTCATAAAACTCACCTTTGTTCTGAAAGCCTGTGGGATCCTTGAGAAACAACCATACTGTGCAATAGAGATTTTATTAAAGACTTAAAAGATGCTAAGACTTCATACTGGTCCTTTACACAGGAGACACATTTCAGTATAAGATTTTTTACAGTGGAATCTAGTTTTAATAATTGATCTTTCAAACTGATTGAAAGCTCATGCTCCCCTTTAACTATTAATCTTCCTCAGAACACATTTAGGTCATTCTTCCTTTATATACTAAAGGCAAGTGACCATAATACTTTGTGTCTGTTATGACTTCAGGGGACACTGTAGCATCACTCTCTGTGGTATCTCTTTTCTGGTTCCAATCTAGAATCAAGTACCTGCTTGAGACTTTTGACTTCAAAGTGATTCAGGGCTCACTTCTGCCCTGAGGGGTGGAATTTTTTTTTTTTTTTTTCTGGTGTGTGAAAGAGTACTTGCTATGGCCACATCTGGATTTTCAATTCTTTTGAAGCTAAATTTCAGTGGGTGCAGTGCCACACAATATACTTATTCCAGCCTAGCCAAGTCAATTACTTTATAAAGACCCCGCACTTTCTTCCTGCGCTGTGCTGCGTGCCTTTGTGTTTTCACAACTGCTAAAGATCTTAAAAAGAGAAAACTTCTGTTTGTTAGGTAGAACGACCAGCATGTGGCTGTACTGGTATTGATGCTGAAACTAAGTACATTAAAGATAAGAATTGTTTCCAGGTATGTTAACAATAAAATCTTTCTCTGAGGGTAAGGTAATGAGATCATATTTACACAGGGAAAATCAGATACTGAAGCAGAATAATGGGCAAGACCTAATATCCATCTGACTCTCATGGTTACTTTTTTTATTGGTCCCATATCTTAATATAAGCATAAGTTTTGTCCTTTTTCCATACAAGATAATTGTTATTATTTCAATCATCAGGCATTTACTGTTTATTGTACTGATATAAAAAGTCATGAAAAATTAAGAATCTGGAAAAAAAAATGTTTTCAAAATACCTGGAAGTTGAGCAAGCTTCTTGGAGTTCAGATAAGGTGTTCAGAAATCTCTTGTTCTATCCAATTCACCTTCACTGCCAAGAACTGAAAAACCCCAGAATCTGTTGTTCTTTCTGCTTCATCCATTTATATCTCATGTGGAGCATTTTTTTCATAGAAAGCAGTCTCCTGTCATTCCTGCAGTTATTAAACAGCTGCCAAATTTTGGCCTGAAATTCTCTGTATCTTTATTCCACTCACTTAACCAGCCATGACCCCGCCAGATGAAGTTATCAAAAACTTAATTAAATATGCAATCACAAAACATAAAATTGACCTGAAAATACTGTAAGTACCATTCAAGACCTGAGTTCAGGCTTCTGTTATTTTTATCTTATAGTGTGTGAAACTCCATCTATTGTTACATATTTCATAATAGTGTACAAAGACAATCCCAGAACCTCTCACTTCAGTCATTACATTATTTGTGCCCCAGGAAATATACACCCTCAAATCCAAGTTCTGGAAGACAAATAAATGAGGAAATGAACTTACTATTTCATCTGGAAAAGTAAGTTAAATCCAGTCACACCTCCCACTGAAACCAAAAGCTAGCTTTTTATATGTCTCTACATGTTAAAGGTATACTATCAGATATCTACTATCAGATTTTAACCACTATGTAATACGAGTATTGCAAACGTTGAAATCATGTGGATGTAAAGTTGGAAGGAACCTTGAGAAATCCCATAATCCAAAACCCTGCTTGTCTTGTGAGATCTGTATGGCTGCAGTTTCAGCTTAATCCTTTCTAATCTTTAATAACATTAATTCTCAAATGTATCGATATCACTAAGGGACATACAGCAAATCATTCATAGGCAGGAGAGGTAGGAATGAGTCCTAACACATTGGAGTTTCTGGAAGTCACAGATGTTTCCAACAAACAGGAGACCTAAAAGACCTGATTTTCTCTGCCTGGTCTTCTTACCACCTGTTGATTTCCCAGGTGAGACAGAAAATTTGAGATACACCACCTTGCTGAGTGTACTACATGGCATCAGATTTACATGGATATATGATACAGAAATAGGAGGCCACATTGTGATTCCCTGGTTCTGCCTTTCTTTACTGCTCTAGTACACTATTGCTTGGGTCTTTTACTCCAGGCAGTTATCATGATCAGATTTGATAACTGCCTCTGACCCTGAGAATACTACTATTAGTAGATTTTTGTCTACCAAACAGGGAAAAGAAACACTGCACTGTGTCTGTTCACTGCTGTGAAGCATCCTTAAAATCTGCAGTGGCAGTCCAAGCTAAAAGGAATAATAGAAATAAATGATACTGATATGAATGTAACACCTTCATCTGTCCCTGTGTCTGTCTCATTCATAATTTCTTGTTCTCTGCCAGAGGTCCTTCAGTTCAGACTTGATGGAAAGAAATAATTTGTCCTAAGATTTTTTAATTACTTTAAATGAAAATATGGTGTTAAGACCATTACTTCCAGGTGTTTTGGGACAGAGTGGCATCCAGGAACCAGCAGGGAATGTCACAGTCATCAGAGATCGTATGATGTCATATGCATCAGAGAACTGGAAAATGCCTTGTTTGGAGATGGAAGGAAGGAAAGGTTCATTGCACAGTGAAATGGAGCTGGCAGTAAGAACTACAGCTAGGAAAGGGACAGAATAGAAGGAAGCTGTACTAGTTTTGGTTGAGAGAGAGTAGATTTTCTTCCATACTAGCTGGTATGGGACTATGGTTTGGATTTGTGCTGGAAACAGTGTTGATAACACCGGGATATGTTTATTACTGAGCAGGGCATACACAGCATCAAGGCCTTTTCTGTTCCTCACTCACCCCATCAGTGCATGGGCTGGGGGTGCACAGGGAGTTGGGAGGGGACACAGACCAAAAGCATCATGCTCAACATATAAAGCTTGGGGGTAGATGTTGGCTGTAGCTGCTGGTACTCAGGGACTGTATAGCCATTGCTTGGTTGGTGGTGGGCAATTACTCTTTTGCACTAATTGTTTTCCTTGGGTTTACTTTTCTTTTTCCCCCTTTCTCCTTGTTGTTTTTTAACTCATTTTTTTCTTTTTTTTTTTTTAATTATTAAAGTTTCTTTATCTCAACCAACAATTTTTTATACTTTTACCCTTCTGATTCTTTATACCACCCCGCTGGAAGGGATGGGGGTGTGAGTGAGAGGCTTTTGGGTGTTTAGCTGCCTAATGAAGTTAAACCATTACAAATGGGCAAAATCTTGAACACTGAAGAGCAGCACTGTGGTTAGGAGATCACAATCCCTCCTCAAATCTTACTATTTCCCTACAGCCCAAATTACCTAGTAGCAAACCACTCATTACTGCTGTTTCCTTGCTGACAGTTTTGTCAGCTTTTTTGTCAATGGCTTAAACAGCAAAAATGCTCTGAAAATTTATTCTGAAGTTTTCTTCTGTTCGGAATTAATTTGGAAGTCAGTACAACGATAGAATAACTTTCTTGATCTGATTTTTTTTTTGTTAACAAAATAAATTGGGGCTCAGGAAGGACTTGCACCAGCAGTGCAGCATAGCCACATAATGAAAGAAAAGCATTTTGGAATCACCCTTCTGCTCAGAATTGCAAGTTGTCTGTCACTAAGATGGACCCAGTTAAGGCAGCTGATGTTGTTGGGACCTGTTCTTATCCTTGCCTCAGCTGGGAGTATCCAATACAATCTCTTGAATCAAAATAATCAGTGTTGGTTGTCTGTTAGGCACGGTATACAAGTACACCTACTAAAGGGTTGTACCTGAAGGAAAACGGCTGTGCATTTCCAAGAACAGTGTGTATCAGCTGGAACTCTCAAGTAGAGGGATGGATGCATTCTATTTTAAAGCATTTAGGTCCTAGGTAACTCAAAATTGGCACCTGAAATTAGCAAGTACCTCTAACTCTACTCCGTGCAAGTCTCATATCCTTGTGTATGAAAGAGGAACAATATATACCATGCCTCAGGGGTGTTCTGAAGATGCCCTAAACAGTATTTCTAACATAATTGCATGTTTCAGAGTTATGAGTACATAGAAAAGCTTAAGAGAACATAAATAATAGACACAGTGGGAAATAAAACCACCACTGAAATAAATGCTGAGTAAATAAGAACTGCCTGTTCTTTGCACTGGATGGAAAAAAGGCTGTGCAATCACAAAATTAAAAATTACATTATAATAAAAATATTAAAGGATATTGAACTAAAATGTTTTCCTCCAACTTTTTTTTTTCATTTTCAATACTATATTTATATTTATATTTATCATCGTCTTATTGTTTGTAACACAATCAAATAACCTTTAGGATTTTTTTTGTACTATGAAGTGCATGGTTACATCATACATCCAAAAGAATTAAGTACTTCATACTGAATCATGGGATTAATCACAGGAGGCACAATCGTAAGTGAATTATATAGATCATATCAAATGAATGTAAGTAAAACCTTTCTACTTGCCACTCTTCCCTCCCTGTACAGCACACTGCATAGACTATTTTTAAATTCTTGAACTAATGTGGTAATTTCTGAGAAACTATTTTCCAATATCTTCTTGCAAAACCAGGATTAATTTTTCCTGTTTTGTCTAGAAAGCTATTAAACCTTAGGTGCTGTGGTTTCAGGTGGAAGGATAACAAGGGTACTGGCGTATGATCCAGTCTGTTGGCTGGATGTGAGCATCCAAATCTTCACCTTAATTATAAAGACATTGCTGGGATGAGCACACCCAAATGTGTTGCTAGGAATTGGATCAAACTGCCATGTCTTATCTTGCAGCAAGTCAAAATATTCTCTAGTTTCTCTACTACAGACTTAGTACAGATAAGTACATGTAGACCATAATACACCTTACACAGTGACTTAGGAACAAGAATTTAAAGACATACTGATTACCACTTTCAGCAACCAGGTCCTCAAGCACAGGCTTTTAGGAAAAGTTGTCATGATATTCCTATGCTAGCCATCTTTAAGAATCACAATAATTTTGCCCCATCTCTAGCCCAGCTGCTCCCTCAGCCCCTCATCCCCTGCAGCAGACAAGTGGGTCACCCACCGCTCCCCATGGTTTTCTCTACAGCACAATAACTAAACATAACTAAATTCACTCCAGTCAATTCATGCCCTGAGGTACCCTAAGATTACTCAGAATCAAACAAGTCATTATTATCCTTGGAAAGTAATGGTGGCTTATCTTGGCTACAAAATAAAATCACTTTAAAAATAGTTGACAGCACCTAGGTTAGCTGAGGCAGAACTAAGCAGAGCTCAGCTGCATGGACAAAAAAGGACTATTTTCCTTTTATGCCTAGTCAGAATTAGAGGATAACAAAGCAGCTTGACACAACATGAGGCAAATTGTCATTCTGTCACCTGCAACTCAGGAATGCTGCAAGGCTCAGATTGGTGCCGTGCTTTGCCCCTTCTCACCATCTGGATTCTCAGGTTTACAGTTACCATCATCAGGGTATTAAAGCTCTGCAGGCATCATCTACATCTGTCCGCACCTGGCAAATCCTGCATTCTCCCCCTCATATAAATCCCACTGCTGAAAAGTTGGTTTATACATTCCATGCACTCAGGGTTAACCTTGCAGTCTTAAAAAACTTTTGGCTCATTAGCTGTATATAGGGGAAATTAAAAACCAGAGGGAGGGGAACAGACAACAATTAAACACACTGAAATTAATTAGGTTTTTTAAAATGTGCTGGTGACCTGAAGAGAAACATGCCAGTTTCTAAACCCTTTCAGTACTTTCATATGAGATACATTTTTCAGTTTCACTGCTTTCTATCTTGTGGTCGTTTTGGCCTTGAATGAAGCCTCAGAGATATACCAGTTTATTCCAGATAAGCGTCCATAAGACTACTTGCTTATCTGAACTTTGTCCAGAGCTCTTTGTTCGAGAAATCAAACCATAAATCAACTTTCTTGTGGTATTCCTAGGAATTATTTATTGTTGGCTAGACCGGAGACAGTGTAAGACACCCTTTCTTGTGGCATTTTGGGACTTCAGATTGTAGCAAGATTACCACAGGCTCCCAAAACAGATATGGACATACACACAAAATAAACATGAAGGACCTACCACAAATCTGTGCTACTTATGAAATGCCCTCCATCAGAAAGAGGAAGCTGAATTCAGTTCTCTCTCCTGATGTCAATTTAATGCTCTTAACTTCAGTGGAGTTATTTCTGAAACATCAATAATTAAACTAGGATGGTATTGTAATAAAAAAACCTGGAATAAAAAACCTGAAAAAATTAGGTTGTGCCATCTTCTCTGCTGATGTCGTTAACTGAAGGAAGCTACATGACAAGGCAGAACTAAGTTTATTTTCTTTTAAAGAAAAAAAACTAGATTCAGAAGGTCCCATCTCCTGTGTCTCAGGACCTAATCATCTACCTAGACTTTGGTGTCAATCGAAGTAAAAGATTATGCTAAAATGCAAACATTGTTTTCCAAGATAATTGCACATTGTCCTCATTTGAAACATCACCAGTGCAAACACGTCGTTCTTGAGAAGAACATTTCCCCACAGATTATTTGACTGGAAGACTGTTTTCCTTTAGTGGTGGAAGTTGATTTGTAGTGGCTTGTACTGTGCATGTTTTGAGTGTCCACAAAATTCTCTAGCTGCTTATAATCATTCATATATTTATTAGTGTGGGGTAATCTGAGATTATTTTCTTTCTGCTGTGGAAGGTGGTGATCCAGTGTCTGTGCAGTCTCCAAAGCCTGTTTTTTTGTTTCTAACTCCACTTCTTCAGCAAAAAGTGTGATGCACTCTGGAAATAGTGTTTGCAGGAAAAGCAGTATCAGACATAAAGAATCAAGAAGTTTGTGTGGCTCGCTCTCCAGCCTTCAAGTTTAAGATCATAAACTTATGGTTCTGGTACTGAGTGGGGCATTCAAAAATCATCCAATTCTTCCTGTAAGAAGCAAAAGCAACAGAGAATTCAGCTCAGATGGGAACAGTGGGAAGTCAGATAATCCTCCATGTGTCAACAACCTTGTGACATCCTAGCCATAGATAGATGGGCCTGCTTCAGGAAAAGTGCACTAGGATTAAGCCATGGTCAAGAAGAGCTGGAGAAGGGTCATGGACTATGCCCCTCGACAGGATGCCAGAGTACCAGAGTGCTGGCTGATGAAAGTGATTGAAGGCAGATAAAAAAAGTAATGTCAGTCTTATGAAACAGGAAGAAGGAGCAGAGAGCTGAGGAGATACAGGAGGATGAGAAAACAGTGGAGGAGAAATATAAAAGCTTTGGATTTGACTTCCGCCAATTACCGAGCCATTCCTCAGGCAAGAGGAGAGCTGGCTCAGAGGCCACTAAGGGTCTGTAGCAGGAAAGCAGGTTTACGGCTAAGGATTTCCAAGCTGTCAATGTGAGACTGCTTAACCAGTTGTGTATCCCCAATGGGCATGGTCAGGGAGAAAAAAGAGTATAGGAATTTTCTTCAAAGAAAACATGAGATGGAGATCTGTGTGAACTTGATGGGGGAAGGAACAGATGAAGAAAGTAAAGAAAAGAAAAGCTGCAGGAAAGCCTAAAATGGGACACCCCTGCTGCACTCTGCTAACTGAATGTATGGAGTTTGCAAAATACAGCCAGATTAGGTTCTCCTCTGAAAGCAAGAAAGAGTAAATGTCTCACCTTCTCAGATAGGCTGAAAACTTCCAACTGCAAATTTCAGGCAAATATATATGCAGTTCCTGAGCTGACAGGTAGCCTGAATCACAGAAGGCTCAAAAGTCATTATACCCTCAGTAAACTCCATAGAGTGCCAGAGGAATGTCTCTTTAATATCAGCATTCAATCCCCTGTGAAGAAAAATACAAAGGCTGGATTTCAGTGGGTCAAATGGTGATGTCTAGAATTTGGACACTTCCATCACAACTCACAATTCCATATTCCCACCACAGTCGACAATGTCCTGTTCAGTTAAGTTCAGTCCGGATTCATCTAAACCTCAGTCAGACATTTTAAAGGTCTCTGGTGAATCACACCATTGAAATACCCATTTCTTTCCGTTAGGTGGAAAGGGAATTGACGGTGACTAACTCAGAGAAGAGCTACACCCAAAAAGTCAAGTAAAAAGGCTAGGGGAAAAAAAAAAAATAGAGGAGGATAAGAAAAATAAAAGCTGTAATTTCAAGGTCCCCCCATGTGACAAAGATGTACCTAATGAAGACCAGAATCCCCAGTTTTATTGCCATAAGAAGGCAAATTCTGTTGAGGATGGAGAGGGGTAGGGAGTTCCCACATTAATTCAGTTCCCACAACTAAAACTGGAATTTGGCCTGTTGCATCAAAGTTTGTCAGCATGACACTTCAAAATCCTTTAGTTTAACACTCTATTCAATACTGATTTTGCCAGTTGCTGAGCTGTTTTATCTTCACAAACCCATATGTTTCACAAAGAATACACTTTTCCAAACATAAATATCTTCAGCTGTTAAATCCCAAAGGATCCAAGTTCAGCTACAAGACAGAAAGACTACCAAAAAGTTAAAAGTAATAAAAAACCAATCACAAATATCTTACCTTCAAAAATACCTATGCTTTTCCAGAAACAGTAAGCTGAGAAGGCAACAGAACATCTGTAGATTTCTTCTGATGTTACACAACCCTAGGAAAAATATTTCTAGAGATGGGAATTCAAAACCAAATGGGCTTCAGTTACTTGTATGGTAATATCCAGAATACTCCAGTGCATCCCAGTATTAGATTAAGCATTCTCTTCTTCAAATGTTAGTGCATATTCATGGTGGATCACTAAGCAAGCACATTCAGAAAAGAGTGAGTTCTCTGTCATCTGTATAAAAAATTGAAAGTAACGTTCCTCAGGTTGAGCAGCAAGCCTCAGTCCATCAGTGGTTCCCTTAGAGAAAGTCTTTCCTTAACAATTTGGAAGGGACATTTAGCTATCCTTCACATAAAAGACCCCTGAAAGCAAATGAAGAAGTTGAAGTCAGCTTTACTGAGGAAAAAGTGCATTTGTATGACAAAAATCTGCTTCCTTCTGTTAATAATCTCAGGATTACTTAAAGGAGGCAATGCCTCCACATCTGGTTGGTGAATGTACTTCCCTTCAAAAGGAAAGCTTTGTGGATAAGGAAAGGGAATGCCCAGCCTTCAATGATGTGAAAGCTGCAAAAGAGGTTATTCACATGCTAATGAACAAAGTCAGCTTTGCTGAAGTCTCTACTGCATAGTTCTCTGTTTTTAGTTGCAACATGGCTATTAGTCCTTATTCAGCCACAACATTTAATGAAGACAATGCACCTTTCACTGAACTCAGATGAACTTTTTGAAATGGAGTACAACTCCCAAAGTCATTAATAATAATTAATATCCCCATGAAGTAATCTTTATAGGTGTTATCATGCAAAAGAAAAAACCCAAAGCAACAAACCAAATCCAAACCTAACAGTACTCCCCCCACCTCCTGGAAGAAAATTTCATCACCTTAACTCCTGTTACTTACTTTATTGATTTTATGGTACATAACATATATAGAAAGGAAGGTAAAACATGGTTAGGACTGGCCAGCAAGCAAGAAATTCCAACTCTGAGAGAAGTGTCCACAAGAATCTGGGTAGTCTTTTGTTTTCTCCCTCCTCCTGCAAATACAACTCCTAACTTCCCATTCTTCTCAGTGATGTTATTTCTACCATGTAACCCCTTCAAACATTAAATACAATTGAGCTAGAGATTTCCCATGAGTCAAAATTAATTGTAAAGAGAAGGTTAAAAAATGCAATTCTTGTTCTCTTCCCTCATTTTACAAACAGTGAATTTATTCAGATACAGTTACAGCATACAGGAGAATAAGTGATACTCAATTTTCTTATGATTTTTTTCTATTAGAAGCTAAGATACAGCAGAGATAATAAAATCTATGTTATTTGTGAGTGTTTAAATTAAATAGTCTTGCTTTAGAATGTATTTTTTGTGATGCAAAATGTAAAAATAACAGACAAGAAACACACTATTTATATTTGTTTGGTTAAGATAAGTTGAGATTGGGTTTTTTTTTAAATGGATTTTCAAGGTGTTAATTTATATAAAGGTGATTAATGTCACTACTGGTAAATTCACTTCAGGACTTATAAAAGCTCACCCACTCTTGCCTTAAAAACCCAGAAAGTATGCAGGAGAAACTTTTCAGGACATGGCTACATGTCCATTCTGTTTTAGAGGCTAAAGTCCTTACAAAGTGTCAGAGCAACCAGAGTTTTCTGTAAGAACTGAGGAGTCCTGCACCTAAATTACCATAGCTCAGATTACAGTGTGCAAAGGACTACCCTATCTGTGGATAAATGCAGAAAGACCCATAAATTGATTTATTTGAAATATTCTTTTTGAAAAACACTGGAAGCCACTTGGTAGCTTTTGGTGAAGTGCTTGTTGAGTGAGTAGTGGAGGACTTTCCTTCTGCAAGTCTCCTCTGAACAAATACGAGAAACAAAAATAAAAGCATAATTTGAAATTCCTTGTATCTCCTTATTTAGTAGTGTCTCTTCAGGCAGCTCACAAAAGTGAAATACAGAAAGTGCGTGTGGGCCAGGAGTGGGCTATCCATTTTTCCTTCCCTCAGGGGGGGAGTGGCAACCGCTGTTTCTTGGCATTCACTCAGCCCTCCTGCTTTGGCATAATCAGGAGCTGGAAATGTACCGTGACTAAGTCTCTTTTATACCAAATCCAAACATTCTTGTCAACGCCAGGATTCAATTTGCATTTTCAATGCCAAGGGCCAGCAGACTAACTTTACCCTCTGTGTAGTAAGTCAATCCCATAGATGAAGGGAAAAACTTATTCAGCTTAATTTAGATTACCAAGGGACAATTCTGAGATTTACTACATAAATTATAGTGAAAAAAATTACAGAATGTGGGGAAAATAGTCCTTTTTTTGTTAGTTTTCTGAAGAAAGATCTGTTGTGCCAGCAAAAGTCTGAAAAAGTGATTTTTACCTTCAAACAGGACTGATCCATTTCTCAGCTGCTTTTAAGATGAAAATCCTACAGTAAACCCCCCACACCTCCACTACCAGTCAAGAGCAAGTGCTGCAACCATTACAGGACAGAAGAATTCAAAGAAAGAGAAGGTAGGGAATCAGATTGCTAGTATAGTTATGGACATATTTCCTCAGAAATGTTAAGTCAAATTTCAAACATTTATAAAACTTCAATAAACCAGGTTGTCAGACAGAGAGCTGGGAGAATTTCTTGATTGTATTACCTGCCAACTCAGCTCTATACTCAGTTTCATACTTGGCAGACTTTTTACCTCTCTCCATATCATTTGTCTGTCCATCTGATGCACTGCATATTTTTTGGCTTTCTCCTCATCTCGGCTATTTTTGTCCCTGAATTTACCTTGTGTATCATCTCTGGAGGTAGCACCATGACTTTTATAACGTCCTATACACTTGTAGCTTTTTTTCAAAAAAAGACAAGCTTCTTTCTTTCCCATTCACTGTCATACTTTGTTGCCACAGTCTGACTGCGCCTTCTCCCTTCTGTTCATTCGTAACCCCATGCACAGTATTTTGACAGTTTGTTTACAGGCCCAGCTGACACTTTCTAGAAAAACTCTCTGTCCTTCATTCCTTTCTCCTTGCTCTCCGTTAATCATAAAATCTGAAGCATTTCAGACTCTTATCACCTTTGTGCCTGACAATTTCCTTAATTATTTCATTTTTCCATTTTTTTACAAGTTCTTTCATATTAAAGCATGATTCATGATCCCCTCAACACCTCATGTCCACTTTCTTCTCCCCTGACAGACAACCCAAATTCTCTTCTTCAATCTCTTATTTCCTGAATTATTTTTATTTTTTTTTTTCATGCAGACTTTGTGATTTCTCTGGCCTCTTTACCTCTGAAAAATTGTCTGATTTCACTAAGCTTTCCTCCACTTTCTATTTCTCAAAAAATAATTTTTCAGCTTTTCTTATTTTCTGGCCTTATATTCTACATTAAATATAAAGAGAGTTTGTAATCTCCTGTGTTCTTTAATGCAGCTTTCATATGATTTTTCTTCATCTGGTGGCTGCTGCTGTCAGGAGACGTCAGGGTATTATCTTGTTTAATACAGAACAAGGCAATAGGGATGCTAAGGGTGCAATGCTAGAAATAAGTGAGCCAGAAGAGACACCCATCAGTAGCATTATCTGGATGTGCACACTCATGAATCACTGCATGACAATTTATCATGCCTGTACAGATTAAATGGTCAGGTTAAAGGAGGCAGCTGGGTCTTCCCACTAGGGTTGTATTGCTGCAGCACCCAGGTGCCCTGCAAAATCTCCAGTCAGGCATGATCCATCCTTCGAGGGATGCAGAGGGTATGCACCACCAGCCTGTTCAATGGGAGTGGGTGTCCAGGGCTAACCTGACATTGTCTGTTTGGTGTGGGATTTTGACTGTGCTGCTTGAGAGTGGAAAGGTGCCAGGCAGGAACAGTGCCCCACTGAGGCAATGTTTTCCACTCCCCTCTGCTGATGGAACAACAGAGACCTACCCCTCCACTCCATCTAACATGGTAACACAGACCAGGGTTTAACAGTTCTTTTTCTTCCATCTTGTGCTTTCCTCATCCACCTTCCCAGAGAGTATTTGGTGATGAACTTCCTTTCTGAAGAGTCTAGGGGTTTTTTAATTGAGTGGAGATAAATGGGAAGGAGAATTGGGAATGAAATGAATTAGCAGTTTGGCTAAATTCTGAAAATTATTTTTCATTCAAATAAAGAGAGCAGAGGATTGATGCTGTGTATTTTGAGACTCACTTTTCTGACATGAACCTTTCAAAATTGGAAGTGGATACTTACTTCAAATGTGTTGCAAGAGTTAAGATTCCACATGGCAAACATATGATCTCCTCTGCTGTGGCTCAGCAAAAATTCTGTCATGTTCAGCTATGATCACAAGCTGATTCTACAACAAGACTTAAAAGACCTCTACTTTAAAACTATAATTTTCATATAACTTTAGATTTCACTAAGTATTTAATTTAAAAAAAAACTAGGAGAAGAGAGGAAAATGAACAACTGTCAGTGAGCAACCTAAGGGTCTCTCTTTTAGACCTCTCTGGAACTGCCTGTTTGAGTACCCATACCTTCATCAGGCACAGATAAGAGCACAGGAACCTATCATAGTACTCACAGTGCAATGCACTCCAATATTTTGTCTCTGATATTGACCAGCATCAGCAGAAAGGTGTGGAAAGTTCTCTTGCTGCTCTTTAGTCACAATAGGGATTAAGCCTGGAAGTGTGAGGTTTAATATCTCTCCTATATTTTTTTTCTTTTGATTCCATTTATTCCAGTTATTCTTATAATTCATGGGAATGTCCAAGATGATTAAAAAAAGAAAAAAAAAAACAAAAAAAAACCCCCAAAAAACCCAAAAAAACTTGCTTCATCTACATTACATAGATTTTTTTTTTCTCTCTTAAATAAAACCAGCACTGCATTCTAAAGTTTGTGGACCAGAAATATAGAGATTTCTGTACAAGTTGTTTCAGGGCAGATGACACAGAGATGTTGCTTCTTTGTGAAGCTTCATCTCTGTTGTAAAATACAACCCTTGTCAGATCACAATCAGTTCTAACACTTTACTGCAGAGAGAGAACTTTTGGAAGGTTACCCTAAGTTGCTCTAGGTGCCAGTGCTAAATTATCTCAGGAGATATTGTTTCAGACCTCCACGAGATGTGCACAGCTTTCCAGGGAATCAGTAGTTTTAACATATGGAAAGTTTGTAGCTCAACTTGTATTTTTGGATTTGTGTCAAGTGCAGACCTCAATGAAATTGCTAACTCAAAATCTTCTTCAGATGTTGTCAGTCTTGCTGATGCAGCAGCTGTAGCTTACTGGCTTGGTGCCATGGTGCAGGTTTAGAAACAGCATCTCTTGCTGGCTGGTGTGGACTCACAGATGTCTGAGGGCTCCTCCTTAGTCTTCTCATGTTTTTGTATGTGCTGTTCTCTTGGGTCAGCTCACTGCCACCTTGGTGTCCTGCCCAATGCTTATGCAGGCAATTTCAATATCTAATTTTTCAAAATCAGGATCTTCCTTTGTGCAGGCATTTTCTCTGCTCCCTTCCCTTTGCCCCCAGTTTAACTAACCAGAAAGGAAAGAAATTCTTGTCTTTCCTCCAAACCCATTCCCCATACCCTTTCTTTCATCACTATTGACGAGTCTTCCATCTTTCCAGACACTCAGATTTACAACCATGAAACTACTCTTCACTCCTCACTTCCTAATATTTGGGTCCTCATTCAATTTTGTCTTCTTAGCTTCTATAATCTTCTAAACCTACCTATTTTTCTTCTGTGTCACTCATCATTTTGCTCTCACAGCCTACCTCAACCTCCTTTTGTGTGCTTTCCCTGGCACCTAGCTTCCCTTGTGCAGCCTACCTAATACTCATCAGCTAAAATATTTTTTTCTTCCTTAGTTGAATCATTGTTTCTTTCTTGGTATAAGTCCTTTTTACTCTCACACTCTTTCAGCATCCAGTTCAAAAGCCCTGATGTTGTTGATGTTCTTTGTTGTACCCTCATGTCCTGAATCCTATTGTGGTTTTTTGCCCTTCTCACCCTTCTTGTTTCATTGCTGCATCCTCCTTTCCCATCCTTGCATGTGGAATTTGGGTCATGCTTCTTCCAGTGTGCAAACTCCCCATTTCTTTCACTTAAATCTGCTGACATACCACGTTTGCTGTTGTTTTACCCTAGCATTTTTATTAATGTCCTGCCTACTGTTTCCCACTGGAACAGTACATGCTTCCCCATATCATAAATTACTAGTCATGTAATCAGACAACTTTAACATTTAAGCTTAGCACTTGATACCATTCAATTCTGTTTATCTCTGTCTTGTATTTCTTCAGTTTATATTGCATTCCCTTTCATTGAAGCGGGTATTCTGGTACAGAAATTCTATTTTATCACTTAATGGGTATTTGGTACTGATGTGGCTAATCTGCAGTCAGAATCATTACAAGCACCCCCAAAATCATTACTGAGATGACAAAAATAATAAATATTTCTCTTCATCCTTCAGGGGGACCACAGCATCCAGAGCGATCCTTCTTTGTTCCATGCATGTTCCATCCTTCTGCCTTGCAAGCACTCTGCCAGTTTTTTAAGCGCATCCTTTGTTGAAAACAATAGACAGAAATTTGGCAAGCATATTTCCATAAGGATTGGGAAGATTTCTGAAAAATTCACTGCTGTAGAAGTTGCACATACAAGTTTTTGAAGTGGAATGTCTTGCAGAAAAAATAAATGAGGCTTAGTATTCACCTCTTTTACCTTTTGACTTTAGTAGCAGTAGCGTAAGAATAAATACCAATGTCTTACCTTTCAAAAGCACACAGCATCAGATGTGTACATTTTATATTTACAGAATTTGGGGAAAATGACCTCTGTTAAATATAGTGGTGAACTTGTACAGCTATTTGAGAACCTTATCACTATATTAGATTCATTTAACAACAAAAATCTGCCTGCATGAGAAAATAAATGATATTATACACTCAGCAGTAAAAGTTATTCCCACACATTTGTAGCAAATGTAATTGTTAATGGCAGCAGCTACAAACTTTGTAGCTGAAATGAATTTGACTGATGTGATCTGTTTGTTTTAATTATAAAAGCTGTTACTAGTGATAGGAGTATTACTTTGGAACAGGCTTGTCAAACATAACTTCTCTCTCTGTAGATATTTTCATTAAGAGATCTACTTTTCAAGCCAATAAAACTCCCGCCAGTCTGAAGATGAAACATTATATTCTGTGGAGAAGTTCTACTTCACCTTCTGAGCATCTAGCTACAATATGTGACATGTACATACATACATACATACATACATATTTTTTTAAACATCATCCTTTTTTGCAAATCAATTCATTTTAGCTGTGATCCAGAAATCTTTCGAGGCAACTTTATACACAACTTCAAGAATAAGTGGTTTCTGCTTGGGTTTCAGTCTGTCTCTTTCACAGGTAATGCACAAGGATAAGGGCTAAAATACATAGGTCTTTAGACAATACTAATTAGAGCTGAGAAAGAAAAGCCTTATTCAAATCAGTGTCTACTTCAAACTTGAACAGAAAGTTAATATTTTTTAGAGGTGTTTTCTGAATATTCATCCTGCGACTGTTAGCTGAGACTGCTGAAGATCACGCACACTAACTTCACTTGGAAGTGGATGCACTTCTCTGTGTTCAGAAACAGCATGAATAGATCAGGAGGTCTTTCATTTCAAAAACTGCCAGGAGCAGAAAAATTAAGCCTGCTTTATTAATGACGAGGCTACTTGGAAAAAACTAGCATATGATACAGACCAAAATGTGTCATTTTCCCAATATGTATTAGTCTACAATATTTCATATTCTGTCCCACCAAGATAAAAGTTTAACATTCCAGTTTAAATTTCCATATACATATCTCAAATCACATATAAAATAATATGCATATGCATATGTTAGAGAGCAAAACAAATATACATGACCATTTGGGATGAAAGAATGTGTGAAACAGTAGCTGTAATAAAAAGAATTAATGCCAATATATATTCTCTTCTCATCAGATTACTGTAGATTAAATTTTATGGTTCCATAAAGAAAATATGAAAAAATATAAAAATAGGACAACTTATTTGTTTTGTAAAAATATTTGCTGAAGGAATAAACTCCTTGAAACCTTAATGTTTACATCACCACAGTTGAAACAAAAACATCTTTAAGGCACTTGGCTTCAAAGATTAATTCTGTGTGTGGGAATAGGAACTCTAGCAATGGGACTAGTTTGCTGGGCAGGTCTGATTTATATGTGATTTGTAAGGCAGACTTGCCAAGTTTATGCTCCCTATGCAATGCTGAGGGCCAAGCCCTATTTTGGTGCCAGCCAGCACAGCACCACTATTTACAGACATACCTAATAAAAATGAGCCAAGCATGTGTCTCTCAGAGTTCCTGGAATAGTCTCTTCTATACTTAACTATTAGAGTAAAGTATTCCAATGAGATGTTTGCCAGATTGGCACAACTAAGCCCTGGTTCTAACTCTGATGAAGTTTACTGCAACGTGTACGTTATGTATCAGTATTGACAGGGGTGTGCTCATTTTTAAATACAGGTTTATTTAAAGCAGTTTGGTCTGGGGGGATCTAGTACATATTTGCAGGAAAGATCATAATATTCACTGGCAAACGCATGCAGACATACGCCAAAATAAAAAAAGAAAAAAAACCAAAAAAAACCACCCCACAAATATCAAGTAACTACACAAGGTTATATTACTGGCATCAGCAGCTGAAGTCCAAATCTAAGGTAAATCCCCATCCCTAGCCTTTCTAGCATATGTACTGCTGTCTTGCTGACCTCAATCCATAAAATTTGCAGTTAATTTGGAGAACCAGTTCCACAAAGGACAAGCCCCTATTACCCTGGTTTGAAGGGCAAATGGGATTCAGATATTTGTAAGAGACAGGACTGAGTAATTTGCATAATTTGTTGCCCTCGGACTACTTTCAGATTCCTCCAGGATGAAAGACATGATAGTTTTACTTATATAATATTAAGGATATGGTCTGGTGAAGCAAACATGCATAAAACATCAAGGTGCTAATCAATATTTTCTCAAGTGGTTTTCCACACAGCTAGTCAGGAATTTTTTTTTATTAAACACCTCTTCCCTTGAAAACGCTGATTTCTTTAAACTGTAACTTTTCAGGAAAAAAATAGTTTTTTCGAAAGCTGTTTGTGAGGAGTCTCAGGGTTAGGATGACATTTCTCGCAAGGGAAGAAGAGAGCTATGTCCCATGCTACACAGTGGTTTGGAGTTCTCAGGCTAGTGGTGGTGAGGCTTCAGAAGCTGAGAGCAGCAGCTTTTCATTATGAACCTTCTGTGTTTTACCAAGTTTCAGAGGAAAAAAGTGAGGGTTTCAAGATATGCCAGATTCTTCCTAACACAAAATGAAAACAAAAACTGAAACTTGGTGTGCCTGTGCATGTGTGCATGCATGCTGTGTAAATGCATGTATTGGAATTCTTGTTTCCCACCCACTGCTGTCACACAGTTGATGTATGGTTCTGGCTTAATATTAATTGTTTTTAAGGTTAATATTTTCTATGAATCCATCAACAGAGGCCCATCTAGCTGCTGAATGCTCTGGCATTTAGAGACTCTGTGAGGCAGCTGCAATCTGCTTTCTTTATAGACTGTTTTGTGCCAGACATAGATAATTTTCACAAATTCCTAGACAGCAGTGTCTTGTGAAGACACAAAATGTCCAGATGTGAGCTGAAGTCTATATTCTCAGCTGGGAAAAATGGTGTAGCACTGACTTCAGCTTTGCTGTGCTGAAGTACATGCAGAGCCACAGCTTGCATTCGACCCATTACTTAGGACAACGCCACCGTGCTTGATTGCAGATCCTTTGAACCATTCTGGGTATGTGGCAAACTGGGGAAATTTCTATTTGGCATGAGGCTGCCATATGAAAGCCACATTTCTGTTTTCCAATGAGGAAAATTTTCCTAGTGAATGTTCTGGGTGAAGTACAGATTTTATGTATTTGGTAAAAATGCCTCCAATTCCTTGCAAAAGGCTCCATGCAGATGCTAGCCAGCAACTTTCCAACATGTAAATGAAATATCATGCCAGGGGCATATCTTACAAATTATTGTTTTGGGAACAGTGTCATAATCAAGGGAGGAGAAGAAAGAAACTAGAAACTTTCTATGTAAGAGAAAAACTGTCCAGTACTCTTGCCAGAATTTAAATCTGATTGTGTAGGTCTCCCAAATATTTGGTGATATGGTTCAGTGAACTCCATACCTGAATAGGTTGTGTTGGCTTTGTTTAAATTCATAACAATTTTTTTTTAAAAAAAAGACTGAATAATGGTCAGCTGAATTTCAATGCGAAGCATGTAATGTGATGTCATGAAGCAACTAATTTTAAGAGCAGATGCTGTAAAAATGCTTTTGATGCAGTGGTAGTTGTGTTAAAAAGGCTCAATCATCACCTTCTGAAGATGGACAAGGTTTCAAAATTGCCCTCTGTTGCTATCAATGCAAATAGTTTATGCATTTTCTCTTCCAAGTACCAAGAGACCTTTTCCTTTGAGCAAGCAGTAGAACAAGAAGGAATTCAGTAACTGTCTAAGACTCCTGATTGTTAGGATTCTCATAATTAGAGAAACCATGCTATTTTCTGGATAAAGCTGGAGATCCACCACCTGAAGTTCTTACACCTCTTCCTGCATTGCCACTGATCTTTTGGTGTGACCTTAGGGAAGCTGTGTTACTTCTGCAATGCTTTAATTATACTTCTTGGAAATAAGACATAATGGCATTTTCTTTTCTTTGTTCAGCCTTTAAACATTTTTCAATTAAGAATACTATGTGGCTGCAATCTAGGGAGTGTTGACCCCAGTTGCAAGCTTTCTGCTAAATTCAGCTTGTTTTATCAGACCATCTAAAAGTAAAGGATTATTAAATGCTGCTGATGTATTTTAAAAAATCCTTTCACTTTGAAGTGCATCAGGTTCCAAATGCTGTTTACTCCACGGAGGCTCACAGATCTTAGGATGACTTTTGTTCATAGTTTCCTAGTGCCTAAAATTCTTTGAAAATTCTTGTTGTTATATTTTCACATAAGCCAGAAGCTCCAAGATGACCCTAGAGCAAACTCTTGCAAACCTTTGAAACTCAGCAAGGGCCTCTGAGGCCCAAATTCTATTCAGCAGACAAGCCTTGTGTGTGGTTTTGTGTTTTATAGCAGAGTTTCCCACAGTTCCACTTTTAATATCTTTAAAAAATGATTATAAAACAAGCTAAAGAAGGAGAAATTGCCTAACAGCATAACAAAAATCCTGAAAGAAGTGAAATAGTCTCTGATTCAAAACATGGTACTGCAGCTTTAAATACCTTATCAAATTGTTGAATCCAAGCCAAACTTCAATCATATTTGCAGATTTGTGTTTAAATAAGCAGCACTGCAGTAGAAAATGGAACACTCTCACTTCACTCTTTACATTTCAGAAAAGGCAACTCTGGAGGCCAACTCTGTTGTGAGCAATAGTTTCAGACTGATTTTGTTCTTTACTTGCTTTTACATTTGGGCATAGAGGTAAACCACTACATATAGTTAGGCCAAATATATAACCAGAAATTCAGTATGTGCTTCTTGTGTTTCTATACAACACAACTAGAGCATCTGTCTGAAGAGAAATTGCTTCTTTATTGTGGTAATATTTGCATGAAAATATATAAGGTTTGGGGCATTCTTAAGTTTGAGTCTCATTTTTTTTCACTTTCCCTTAGACCTCTGTGCTCATGTCTTCCTCTGCATGAATCAGAGACCCAATAACAACCTGGCTTTGTGTTGGAACACTGATATCTTAGGAGGGTTCACCCATGCTCTGTGCCGCAGTACTAAAACCATGTTTCCACCTGTATGTGAAAAACAGTTTAAAATGTTGCAGTTCAGGCAGATAGTGCTGAACTAAACATGGTGCTGACAAAAGCTTAGTGGAAGACCTCAGCAAAACAAGTACCTGCTCACAATTCCCTGCAAAAAGGCCTAGTGGTTCTGCTATCTTGTTGTCAGAACTCTCTCTTTTTCCACAGTTGGTAAGGTGAATTTCAGCACTCTCTCAATGAGCAACACAGCATCAACTGGAAGGCTACCGGCCTTTTCCAGACCCAGGCTTAGCTCTCTAGACATGCATATCCTCAATGGTGTAACTAGAAGGCCTGCTCATAATGTCTATTTTTGTAGCAAACATTTCAGTAGCAGCACAGATTCATAAAATGCTCTTTTTAAAATAAGCATAAATAAAAAGGTTTTGGATTTTTCTCGTTCTTTATGGTTATCAACACTTTTACATGTTTTGCCAGGATTTCTTCTGTTACAGCCTGAGGACCACAATAGTAATTGTGCTTTATTACGAAGGTGAAGAGATCCCACTGTTGCAACAAGAAAAAAAAAAAAACATCATTTAGATTGCAGGTAGCTTAGACTTCATGGTCACTAAATTATATTCAGTTTTGGACTATTTTTGAGGCATTTATTCTCACTCATGATAGCTTTTGTATAATGCCACAGTCATGAATGAGTGAGAGCTGAAATGCTCTGTGTATGACCACATGAATGCACACAATCCATTGCACTTCTTACCAGACATTTCCTGACATCCTACATTTCCAAGGAATCTTATCTTTCAACAAGATTTGTAACAGGCAGTTCAAGTCACACAGGCACTCATATCTTAAACATCCTTTCCCCTGACCTTGACAAATGCAGCCTTGTCTGGTCAGAGCCTTCGAGAATGCTGTTTTAATGATCATTTTCCCAGCCTGTTGCTTTGATCTTGATACCCCTTCTTTTAGTGCACAATTGGCTCCTCATCTCCCCCTCAAACAAAAGTGATTTCACTTCCAAGACCATTCACGGCTTTTTTCCACCTATTTCTTATTCATTATCACAACATCAGCTTCCATCTCTGATTGACCTGTAGTGTTAACCTTTATGTTGCTTGCTGCATTTTCAAGCAAGACCATTTTAGTACTTGCTTTTAAGTGGCCCCTCACAATTAGAAGAGATGTTTTAGCTGTGACAGTCACTTAGTTCTCGTTTGAGTCTTTGCTTAAAGTTTTGGGTTTTTTTCCCCCAAAAAATGTTGAAAAATTCTTTAATGCTGATGTTGTGCCAATACTCATTATGTATGCCTGTTGTGGTATATGCCCACAGTGTCTAAATCTTTCTCTTCTGTCCTGCCTTATGTATGCATTATTGGCATTTTGAGCAGGTCCTGTCCTAGGAGGTTTTTCCACTAGGGTCCCTAAGCATGGCCAAAATATTTGAGTGCTCCAGTAACACAAGTCAAAGTAACGAAGATCTCTTCCTCTCCTAATTACGTGTAAAGTTTTCATAACAGCTGATTTCAAAAAGCAGCCATTTCATAACCCCCTCAAGGGGGCCATATCCATCCCATAAAGTTACCCTGACATGTCTACATTTGAATTACATGAAAAACTCATGTGCATCCTCTTGAAACTTACGATCCAATGCCAGCAAAGTTATTGATATGAATGTTTTTATGTTGCCAAAAGGGAATTCTAGTTGGATTTGGTTATGACTTTCAAGAAGGTAGTTGAAGTACCTACAAAACACTTTTCCAGTCACAAAACTCTGCCTGCGCATTGTAGATGCACAAAGGGGTTTTACCAGCACAACCATGATAACAGAAATCCTACACTGCAGAGGAGGACTGAAAACCTACCAACAAGTCCCTGAAAAAGCTGAGCAGTGACAGCCTGGCTCCATTGACATCCACAGGAATTTTGACATTATCATGAGTGAAGATAGGATTTCAGAAAAGTTGTTTATGAAGCTTCTGGGAGCATACTATAACATCTAGCCCTATAAATGTCATGAATCTGCATCCACATTCTTTTAACGATGTTTCAGATGTAGGTCAAAGTCAGAGCTGATCCAAGTACTAAAAAAAAAAAAAAATGTATATATATACACACACATATATTTCATTTCAGTGACCTGTTTTAGATTTCTAACACTGAGGAAAGCTCAACCCCTCAGAAAGGGTAGTAAACAGATAAGAAGATAATTGCAACACATTCTCTTGAAATTCAACTGAGAAACTAGAATTTCAAGCGAAACATTAAGCTATTTGAACACGGCCAGCTACCTAAACCAAAAGAAGTTTCCAGGCCTAGACCTGCTTTAATTTTGTGGGTTTTGTTCAGACAGCTAAAGTGGCAATCAATAAGACTATTTAACTCCTCAATCTGGCTTTTGTGATAAGAGGTCAGAGTTGAGAATGGCCAGACCACAAGCTATTCTAAGAGGAGAGCTGGGTATATGTTGGATGAAAGTAGAAATGAGTTATCTGATGAATCCAGGAAGTCTACTTAAAGCAGAAATGTAAACAAAAATAATTCAAAATTTTGTTCAAAATGGTAGAGAAATAACACAAGTTTAATCGTATATAGGTGGCAGGGACATGAAGCATTTAAAAATTGTTTTAGTCATTTAGTCATTTTGTCATTTTTGCCTGGGGACTTCTCACTTCAGAAGAAAAATGAAGGTGATTGTAGAAAATATGGAAAGAAAGTCAGTGATCCTTGTTAAAGCAATGATCCTTTCAATGATTCCTCTCTTAGCTGAACTATTTTGATGTGTGCTTCATTTACTTCACTTTTGCACATGAAGAAGAAAGAAATCTGAGTCAGGATAGCAGGGGGGAAGTCACTGGAGTGAAAATAAAAATAGAATCTTTTGTAACTTTCATGCTGACTTTTATTTTAGCAGTATGCCAAAAGCAGGGACTTCTGAAGACATTCCAAAAGAATGGCTTTTTAATTATCCTACTGTTATATTGTGCAGTCATGAATCTTTTTGACAGTCTAAGTGCAAAAAGCTAAGAAAATGTATTTATAATCTTCGCTCTTTTCCTTCTCTCATGCATGTTTTTTTCCCATATTGGAGTAATAAATACTGGCATCATAATAGGAAGACACATTGAATGGTTCACTAATGAGTTGAAAGAGCTGAAGGCAGAGACTCGATCCAGAAGAAAGGGGTGTCTGTGATGGATGAGACAACAACAGTGACTTGAAAGAAGAAGCAGGACTAAACACACTCGGGGTTTTTGGCCTTTTCTTGCCTCGGGGACAGTGATTTCAGTGGGATTCAACCCACCCGTCCAGATCTTTGGAAAGACCTGGCTGTGGCACGGCCTCCAGCAGAGCTTCTGGACACCCCCCAGCCGCAGCAGAGGGGGTGTCCGCAGTCGGGGCCTGCTGTGTGTGCACGCTGAGCTCCGCACAAGCGGAAGGAGCTGCTCCTGCCACACGTCCTCAGCAAACCCACCTGGCACTCCCGTGCACATCAGCTCTATGGGACAAGGCTGGAGCAGAGCTCCAAGAATAAAGGAGATGGGGATTGCCCAGAGTTGCCTCTGCACTCGCAGCACAGCGGGAGCGTTTCTGCGGCTGCACCCAGCTCAGCTGAGCAGGGTCAGAGCTGGCAGGGCTGGCTCCGGCTGCACAGACCTGCTGACTGTGTGGTGGCATCACAGACAAAGAGTAACTTCAGATTAATATGCACACATACTCCTCACTTACTTGTGACGAAGGGGACAAAATACCCTCACAATCTTCTGCTAAGATTTTTCATAACCTTCATGTTCACATTTGATTTCTACAGTTAAATAGACATTGTTTGATGTCAAGTCTATAGATCACAGCACTAGCTAAGAAAATAATTTGAAAATTCTTTTGTAATTTTCTCTGCATGATGTATTTAAGTAATTGAACAACTCACTGTTTAGTTTTAAACATTGCAATTGCTTTTGACAATATCCTTACCTCAGACTAAGTTGCACCAGAGAGTTCTAGGGTTATTTCAGAGAGAATAAAAAAGACTGTAGAAGGAAAAATTCTCATCTCTGATAAGATATATCCACATTAATGAATTCTCACTCTTTTTCTGGGAGATATCATTGTGTTTTTCTGCCAAAGTATACATCAAATGTATTCAAGAAATTATTATAAAAATGTAAAAAGCACTTACACCAAATGTGAGGGCTTGTCATCTTATAAGAGGTTCCTGTGCATTTAATTATGACCAGCAGATAAAATACTAATGTTTCTCATACAGAAATCTTTTTTTTTAAACTTTGGGCTACAATTTGAGCCATGGGTTTAGGTTCAATTACATGTCCATATCTAATAAAAATCTGTATAACTAAATATAAAATGCTAAATTACCAAAGAAATCAAGCAAATCTGCATTTATATCCATATATATATCATTCACGTTACTGTAAATTTCATAAAAAGACTATTTGTAACTTCAGTTTTTGCTTTATCAATTGGACTTAGAAAGAAATCTGAAGAGCATATTATTTAGCATTTCTGTAGTAATAATAATTAAATATATCTGTAGCCTCTGTTCTAACTGTTCTAAGGATGGAGATCCAACACATTTTTCCTTGAATATCTTTAATTCAGTGAACTCCCTTGAACTTCAAAATGTCTAATGACCTTGCAAATATTTAAACAGAAGTATGATCTTGACAGTAGTTGTTTGTATCCTGTCCTATGTGTCAGTACAATACGTACAGTGTAAAAAAAAAGACACCTTTTCCCCCAAAATCTGTTCTTTAAAAAAACTGACCTTGTTTATCTCCAACATCAGGGATTTTTTTCCTGTTTTGTTTTATGGTTAGAAAACATTGCTTTCCTCTCTGCTTTCATATGAATGGTTGGAATCAGTTCATCTATGCAGTCTGAGATAGAATATCCTGCATTTTAGGTATTTATTAGACTAGGACAAACTTTTTCCAGTCTGCTTGCCAGCAATTTAGATTCAAATTTATCAGGGAAACAGAACTACAAGGCAATGTATAACTTCAGAGATCCTGACCAGGTTCTGTCCTTGCCTTATGTTCTGTCCTTGTCTCGCAGATGGGATCTAGGAAAGCTTAAGCATGTTGGGCAGGAGCTGAAATACCTTTGCTACAAAGAAGTTGAGGAGGTTTGGGCAATCTGAGGTGTGTTTTTTTTCTCTCCTATTTTCTTTTTGGAGTATACTGAAAGCTTGATGAGACTTGGGTCATGACTTGTTTCATCTTGCAGTTCACATTGGCTTTAGCTGGAATTTTCTTCCTATTTGTATTAGATAGGAGTTTTTGCCTAGGAGCTGGGCATTCAAATTTTTGTAAGCCTTCAGGTTCATCCCTTCTAGGGAGTCTTCTAGGAATCCTAGCCTTAAATTTCTGGTTTTGCCTTTCTATAAAGGTTATCAAAGTGTGAAGTTCTGGTCAAAGGTTTGTATGTAAGACTTATTTTGTTCAGCCTTTGCTTTGCTTAAATAAGTCTGTGTTAAACCTTCTGTAAACATCTTCATATGGTTTCCCAAGATTGAGGTTTGATATTTTATCTTTTTTAGTACAGATTTTATTGGCAAAATATATGCCTGATAAAATTTAACAGAAGTTTTCTGGTTTTGGTTTAAAAGAATGTTCAAAGCACTGATAAACTTGACAAGTGACTTGGAAATTTTCTGTAGGTGCTTAATGCCTGGAAGTAAAGATACAATGTCTCTCTGAGAATCTTGCAGGAAAAAATGTTAAACCTTGTGCTGGTTCTTTTTCATGCACTTCTTCAGATCAACTTTGATGGGCACTATTCGCCACTTTCAATTTTTTTTTTTTTTTAAGGCTCAGAAATCTACACAAAGCCTTAAAAAATTGCTTTCCTAAAATTTTATTAAATTATATATTCCTCATGGACAGAGCTGATTTTACATTAATGCTGAGATGCCAAAGGAAAAAAAAAGGAAGAAGCAGAAATTTCAAAAGTTCTCATGATATTTTATTTTCAGAAATGTGAAAGTCTGGAAAAGCAATCACAGTTTAGCAAGACCAAATCTCCGTCTTTCCTTGCATCACTTTCTCTGTGACTCCATTTCAGAAAGTTCTTGCTCTAGTAATAAAGTTGCACTGCAGATAACAGTACCCTTTAGCCTTTAGGTGTTGTAACACAGTGAGAGTAGGATATTGATAGTGTTATCTCATCTTTGGATTTTTGGTGGCTTGGGGAGATGTAACAGCAGTACCCACAAAGAGGTCATCAACAAGATGTAGCCACCAGTGCATAGTGGAAGGATGAAAAATAACAGACATAAGTTGAAAGAAGAGATTCAGGCTGGATTTAAGGAAAAAAAACTTTTATACCATGGCAACTTTCAAGAATTAGAGAAGCCTACCCAGAGATTGTTCTGTCTCCATCCTTGGATTTTTTCGAGAGCTGACTGGCAGCTGTCAAGCTCTGAAACAAGCAGGTCTGACTTGAGAGTAGACCACGCTTTGAAAAGGAGTTTGCACTGGAGACCTTCTGAGTTCTTTTCCAACACAAATCCCGCCTATGATTGTGCAAGGACTGGCTGCAAGAGGAGCTAAGGGTCACTTGGTCCGGTCCATCCTATGAAAGGGTGGGTGCAAGACATGCTGCAAATACAAAAATGTGTTCTTTTCTTATGACTCAGAAACACAGTGCACGTGGCAACCAATGGCTACCAGGTAGAATATAAATCTGTTGCAACACGCAATACACTGATATTAAAACCAGAGAAAATAGTGCCTTCAGGCACCATTTCCTATTAGACTTCCCAGGTGTCTAGATGCTTCCTTCTTCTTTCAGCTCCTCTCACCCTGCCACCACCTCTTTCCCTTCAGCTACAGTCTTTTCCATCATCCCCTGACCAAAGCAGATTCCTTTCAAGGAAGGAATTCCACTTTTGAATTCTGTTACTTTCCTCTTATTTCAACTAATTGTAGTATTGTCTTTTCTTCCATCAGTGTTCTCCCTTAGGGGAATTCTTCAAGCCTTAATTCTCATACCACCCTCTTTCAAATAGCTTAAGATTTAATGCAAAAAACCTGTTCGTCAGCTTATGTTTCCAGCTACAGTTATTTCTAGCCAGGGTATTCAGGAAGCCTTATGCTTCCCTTTGCAGGTTGTAAAGTTGTGGGTTTGGCCTTCATGAAATATCCTTAGTGTAATTTCTGCTTTGCCTAGAGCTACCCTCAATCATGCATTTATCCTGGAAAACACAAAGCTGTTTCACACCTCTGAAGATCTGTAGTTCTCTGATAAGTCTGAAGATCATCATTCTTAACTATTTAATAAAGTTGGGTTTGGGGCTTCCATTTATCTCTTTTTTTTTTTTTTTTTATTAGACCTTTCTTTTTTCCTGGGGATTTCTCCAGTCTAACTTTGTAGGAATTGCTGGTGTGGCATGTGCCTTCACAGTGTGCAAGAAGAGTAGCTTGTGCCTAATCTTTACACTGTAATAAGAACTAGTCAAAATACTGGATGAAAATGTTATTGGTATGTATCGACTGAGCAAACTAGCAATTCCAGCAGTCTTGCGCCACCTCTTTCCAGTTTCCAAGTTCCCCACTTTAAAATTTCTGTCAAACATCTATGAAGTTTTGTCTACTTTCGGCTGCTCTAAACTGAACTTCAAATGAGTGTTCAAATACCCCCATGAAATTTTGAGTTAGTTTTCGTGGGCCAAGTTTGTCAGTGAACTTGATGAAATGAGAGAAGTTCCCATCAGGTACCAAATTCATACTTTGTGCCTCAACACAAACACACACAAACAAAATTTTGTCTCAGCTTCTGAATTCTGACTGTCTTCAGACAATACTGAAGAAATGAGTTCCAAAATAATCTCTCATAAATCATCCGTAAGCCTAAGATTTGCTTAAATGGCATTCTTCATGTACACTGAAAAAGCTGAAGGATTTTCAATATTTTAGAGCATTTTTTTTCACTTTAGACTGAAATCTTCCTTCATGCCTCATGTTTCATGGCTGTTAGAGCTGTGGTAATATTGCATTTTTTTCAGGATGGTCCCACTCGCAGAGGGAGCAAAACCTCTACATATGATTCTACATAGCCATGGACTGATGCTCAGTTCATATATGTGCAGGCTGCCAGAGAGCCAAGGCGACTACTGATGCTGCCAGCCAGGCACCAGCATGCAGAGATGTCCTCTCTGAAGCAGGCATCGATTGCCAGCACCACTTCAAAGTCCTCCAGTGGCAAGTAGAGCTAGCACAGACTCCAGCTCTCTCCACACCATCTCTGTCCTTCCACTCTCATTGATCAGCAGATCTGCTCCAAACACACTCCATCATCTACCTCTGGACAGAACTGCAGCCTTGCTATGCCCTGCCCTGACACCCACACTGGTAGACAAATTTTTTCTGAGTAAGGAAAGGTCTGAACAGTCATATTTCTTGTTTTCTGATACAATGGAGACAATGACACTTCATGGAATGGTTCCTAGATTCAAAATATCTTTAAGATTCCTCAGATTTGTGAGTTTAGAGATGCAGATGCACAAAAGGGGAATACCTGCTAAATTATATTTTTCAGCAGACAAATAATACCTTCCACCTTCATTTGACCCCAGTAGCTTGCAATTAATATATTTTTGCTTGCAAACACCGCTAATGAGAAGGGAGAATAGAAACACATTTTGGCACCTGTATCATGATCAGTCTGTAGCACAGGTATGTGTATCAATGTGAAGGTACTGCTGAAACTGGAGTACAGTACAACCCTGAGCATACAGTAGAAATGGAAAAGAAGAAAAATCAATTTTGTGTATTTCCTGCAGAAGGAATCCCCTATTATTTGATGTAATGAAATGGAAATCTTTCACCTGAAAAAAACACTCAAACACATAAAGGAGTTCTCACCTAAATTTGCTCTGAATGTTGCAGGAAAAGGCAGCTAGACAAAAGAAAATGTGAGAAATTGGACAAAGCAAGGGATCTGATGCCTATTGAAAAAAATATCAAACTGAACCTGAGGCAATAACATATAATTGAATCAAAGCTATCCTGGGCTGCATCAACAAGGGTGTTATCAGAGTTGAGTATTCTCTGAGTAGTCAGCACTGGTGAGGCCACATCTGCACTTTCAGGTTTTTCAGTACAAAAGGGACATAGACATACTGGAGAAAGTCATTCAAAGGACCACTAAATTGGTAAAGTGGCTGCAGCACCTCTGCTGGGATATCTGGGAGTTTAGCCTGGAGAAGAGACAGCTCAAAGGCATCTCATCAATGAATTAAATATCCTAATGGAGGGTAAAGATGGAGCCGGGTTCTTTCAGTGAAAGAAACACTGACGATGGGCACAAACTGAAACATAGAAGGCTTCATTTGTACATCAGAAAAACACTTTTGTACTGTGAGAGTGACAGTATTGGAACAGCTTACCCAAAGAGATTGTGGAATCTCCATCCTTGAAAATATTTTAAAATCACCTGGTCCTTGTCCTGAGCAACCAGCTCCACATGACCCTGCTTGAGCAGAAAAGTTGAGTCAGATAACCTCCACAGGTCCCTTCCAAATTCAATCATTCTGTGATTCTGTAATTCCTGTCTACAATTAGAGCAAGTTACAGTAAATTAATATAGTACTCAGAAAGAGGTTTGGCTAAGACATAACTTTCAGCTTGGGCATTTCATCGTCATGAAATATTTTAGATTTATCTGTACAGATGGTGATCAAAACAAAAATTTTCCCTCTCAAGGGATAGAAGATCAGCCTTTTGGGGTTTTTTTCAGTGTTCATATTACTCTGTACTGTGCCATCAAAACCAGGTGCATTCTGCATGTGTTACTGGAAGTTGACTTGAAAAAAATGAAAATCCAATAGATTTATCAAAGGAAAAGATCATTGTTATTTTTCTGAAATCTGCTCAAATCTTTCTTTCTGTCTGTGAGTTACAATAAACCTACCAGGTGTATTGACAGCCAAATGTTTTCTGACCTGTGCCAAACATAGTCAAATAAATTTTAACTCCTTTGATGCACTACTTTACCAAAACTTAAGCCAGATGTTTCACAGGTGACCTGACAGAATACCATTACTTCCCAATTACCATAAATAAAAGGAAAGCTGTCACAAAGAGTGTGTGAACATATATCATTGTAACATTCCTAAAGATTTAACCCTTCCTGCCCATTCACAAATTGAAGATCTGAAAGATGTTCCTGGACTTAGTAATTAGACTCGAGGATCTTGACATTATCACTTCTCACTTTTCTCCATACTTAGATACTTTGAAATTAGATGTTTGGGGGGATTTCAGTCATTTCAGATGCTACAACTGTCATATACAGACTGGCAAACAGACCTGCAGCAGCACTTCAGAGCCATGCAGAAAGTACAATTCTGCCTCTTACTAGGCTCAATGAGATGATAAATAGGTAGACTACCATGCCCCTTGATACATTAACAATAATCCAGTAGTCTTCTTTAGTACAGCTTATTCCCAAGGCAGTGAGTTAGTGAATATAACTAAAGCTCTCGGGCTTTGTACTTTGTGTTCCTCTCTGTGACATAAGGTAGAATCTACAAGTATTTTTCCAAATGCTAGTTTTAGCTTCAGGCATGGGTTCATTTATGGAATTGCACTGTGCTCGTGACATACACAGTGCTGGTAGTATAGGTGATCTCATTAGTGGTGGGATAATACATAAAAATTAGTATAACCATTAGAAATGCAACACCATTAGAAATGTTTATATATTGGGGAAAATAACTCTTACTCTAGGATAGTGAACAAAATAAATATTTTCCTGAGTCTACTAACTTCATGGATACATTCTGTCGTGAGCTTTCAACTAGACTCCGTGTATTCAAAATATTGAAGGAACATCAGATCTTCAATGTGGTTTAGAGTGGTTACACTGAAACAAATAGATGCAAATACAGACTCTTTGAAGGATGAGTTTGTAAAAATATTCACAGAGTGAAGACACAGGTAATAAAATGATGCAATTTTTTTATCACTCTGGCAATTCAATTTGAGCAGTAAAGAAGCAGGTTAAGAAAATTTCCAATCAGTATCTGTGGTTAGTGTTTGAGATCCAGATAATAATATTTGCTGACTAGTGTAGTAGCAGTAGGTGAAAAGTCACCTGCTATTTAAGGGGATGCCAGTTGGAATACCATCTGCAACGGATTTTTCAGCTTAGATTCCCAAGGGAAACAGGTCCATAATAGCCACTTCAGGTGCATGAACATACAGCTCATACAGTTTCACCATGGAAAAGAAAACTTTTCTTCCTACTCTGAAGTACCAAAATTCACAAGGCTAAGGAAGTGCCTTCCGCATCTACACTTTTCCCAAGCAAGACCTCTGGTTAGATGGTGGTACTGGGGAGAAAGGAGTGATGTTATCATTACCTCTTGTGACCAGAAATGGTTTGTCTGGCCCTTCATTTTTTATGTCAATAAGAGCACTGTAAGGAAGGGAACAGAGATATTCAGAATCACATCAGTCCTCAGTTTTTCTTATCATTTTCAGCAAGTACCCATTTACTGTACTGTTTTTTGGAGTTTCTTTTTCTGAAGCATTTTCTGTCTCTGCAATTTTTGGAATACCTGGGTGACTAAAAGCAATGCATTGGCCAATAGTGTACAGATGCCTAGAAGTTAGGCACAGCTTTGGCGACTTCAGCCCTGTATTTTTCTCTGGCTATCCCTTATTAATGCTTAACTTGACCTCTGGATAGATCTGTACTTTCATGAATCAACATACTAATTTCCTACACTTTTTAGTTAGCTTTTAATAGGCAGCTGAGAATAACTGGGGTTTCAGCAAAATGATACAATAAAGCTACACCATGGAAAAGGTCTGACCCTCATTGTCCTCCTCCTGAATCGTAATGTGAGCAGGCACAAAGTGCTGTTCCACTCTGCACGCCACAAGCACACAGGTGTGAGCATGAACACAGACACAACTGTCTTTGAAAAAAAGCACCTTTATGACCCTGAAATCCCAATAGCCACTCCCCTCATAATCCATGAAAAAGTCATTTGAAGCAAATAATTTAGCCATGTGGAAAGGATTCTGACTGCCTCTACCTCCATTAAGACCCATTAGGCACAAAAGACAGTTCACAGCCTGAAATGCTCTGTGACTAGGTTTATCAGGCATAATTCATGAAATAGGATATTCCTGTACGGCTTGTTAGAAGTGAAGTAGCAAGAATAGCCCAGGATTACTTGCACCTGTCTGGATTTAAAACAAAACAGATAGAACAGCAACAACAACCACCCCCTTCCTTTTCAACCTAAATTCTTCACAGACCTCTGCATCTTTGTAGTCACCAGAGGGGGACAAATACTCATAATGCTGAGAACTTGATTATTCTTTAATTTGCCTCAATCCACAAACCCTTCAATTCCCTGTCTTTTCAGATATTGGCTCACATTTGTACTCAAAGCAGTCTATTCTTTTATTTTATGGTTTAGTATACTCTTCCTTTAACTGCTGTAACTTTTAGAGACATATACTAGATTTCAGAATCGTTAAAGCCAACAAAATTAAACATTCATGAAAGAATAAGATATTGAGGTTTCCTCATGCTCCTCCTACTTACACCACACAAGATTCCTTTGGATTTTGTTTTTCTAGATGGAAATATTACTATCCAAGTAGTCTTACAATTCACACATGGTTTCCTGCTACAGCCACTGACATTTCATGAAAAATTCAGATGTTGCCAAAGAAAGATTTCCTTAAGCTTTACTGAACTTTCCTGGTACCATTTTTCTTTGCCTGACCTTTGTTTTACAGTATTGAATTATTAAGCTGGTCTTTTTTCCTTATTCAGCATTTCTGTGCAGAAGATATTATGTCTGAAACATGTTGAACAATTGAGGCTGTTGGGCTGTACACTATGGTTGTGAAGAAAAGGGTATATGATAACCCATTAGTATCTTCTTGTGGAGTTACAAGAAGTAGAAATTATTATTGGAAAACTATTGATCCCAAAAGTCAAAAAACCCATTCTTCTCCTTATGCAGAAAAAATATTAAATGTATCTATTAATTTATATCTTGTAATATTATAGTCTCTGTGAATATAAATTTGATGGAAATAGAGCTGCATCCTTCAGCATAGTGCTGTTCCTACTTCTTTTCTTTTCTTTTCTTTTCTTTTCTTTTCTTTTCTTTTCTTTTCTTTTCTTTTCTTCTCTTTTCTTCTCTTTTCTTCTCTTTTCTTCTCTTTTCTTCTTTTATTTCCCCCTCCTACCTCCCTCTTCAATGTATAGGGTTCAGCTTCCCTCTGATTATCATGCCCTCTTCTTTGAAGTAAGGAAGCATATAGACAGGATATATATACACATGAGATCTTTTAGAAGATACCAGAGGTGGCCATGCCCAACCTAGTTTTGCTCTCCTTCATAAGTAGAAGTGGGCAAAAGCAAGAACTAGTAATTTCTCCTAGGAAAGGTTTTTATCTGATAGAATAAAAACCTTGCTCATACACTTTTTTTTCTCTAGATGAAAGTTTGTGATTATCTTTTTTTTTTTTTTGAGTCATTCTCTCATATGAGGGTAAATCTGCTATGTGCACTTTTTCTCTTAGTGTGCACTAAGAAGGAAGAACAGTATCATAATCATGCCACATGCTATCTTCAGACATACATCTCCCCTGCTACATGGTCTGGTATTTAGTATACTGCATCATGAATCATTTGCTATCTTTTTTATTTGTATGTCATTACCTAAGATACATATATTAAATTCTCAGTGCTTTTCAGACTCTCAAGGATGCAATTTCATGCCTGACAACTCCATAAAATATATTAGATATTTTCATTTCTTTTAAATTTAAACCAGAAACCTGGCTTCAGTGGATGTTTCAATTGGTTTTTTAAATCTCTCCAAGCTTGGGACATTTGTAACTGCTCAGATGTTAACCCAAACCATTCACCCAATCACCTTGGTAACAGCATACTTTTGGTTTTTATGTACTGGGCCGGACATCAAAGACATGTTTTTATTGCAGAGATTTTACTAGCCAAGTCTGGATTCGTAACAGACCCTGTTCAGCAACAGCTGAATTGTATAGACAGCTCTTCTTTGGGATAAAAACAGGTGAACTGTGATCAGCCAAGTCCCAAATTGAAATCTTCCCTCCATCCTTGCTCACCTTCAGCTCCCTACTCAGATTTTGTCTGGGATGGGATATTTTCTGGAAATAAATGCTTTATTTGCTGTGCTTCTTACCATAGGAAGCCTCAGTCTTCCTACAGGAAGACCAACACATGCACACAATCTTTCCAATGGAGACTCTCGGGAGCTCTATAGCTATCTTATCCAAAAAGAACCTAGTTAATGATGGATGCATAGAACATTTTTTTTTTTTTTTAATGAGAGAAACAGATGTCTTTAACGCTTTCTGCACATTGCCTTCCCCATCCTGCTTCTACTGAGCTTCTGGAGGTTCATGTATGTAGCATTGGCTTGCCCTGTGCTTACTAACACCATTACCTCCTCCTTCATTCCCTACAGAAAGAAACATCTGGCAAAATAATGGCTTCTCCCTTAGTTCAGTCAAACCCTCTTTCCCCTCAACCCAAACTCCCAAGGTCTCTACACACACGTTTAAACATTCATGTGACTGCATAAGTAGGGCTGAATACATTGCCTAAGCTGTGTAGGCACTACCACAAACATGTGGTTTGATATAATCAAGACCTCTGGATGACCAAGATGTGAGGCAGGTACTTAGAAAATCTGTTGACAAAAGATGCTTATAGTACATATTCAGAAACTTAAGCAGTGTCTGCCATCATTTTAATTTGTCAAGCTTCATATAAGAACCCACTTCTGTCAAACAAGTCAGGATACCAGCTGTTTTGGTAGATGTTATCAACCAGTTTTTATGGTGAATATTGTTTCCATATTACTTCCAAGAGAAATGAATGGAAGAGGATGCTGAATGACAGTTTAATAGTAATAATATAGTATATTTATATAGTGCCTACCATCCCAGAGCAATTTAAAAATAATATCCATAAAAGAGTTACTTTGCCCATTCTTGAAATGCCTCCATCTCTCTGCTGGAGGCTGGGATCCAAGCATAAAGTTGACAAAGAGCAGATCAGCAGGGGAAGGGGAATTTTGGCTGAAAATTCATAGACTTGGAAAACAACATCTCTAACGGAAAAAAAAATAGCCCACAAAAAACCAACACTGTGGAATCATTAAACTACCCATAGAAAAGAAGATTCTGGTCTTGTAAAAAAAGTTTGATCACATAGAAAGCTTCTTGGGAGTTAATTTTCTGCCACTGAAAGATAAAATATCAAATTCTGTGAGGTTGTGAAAATATGTTGCCATGGAACATCCATAAGTCAAACACCAGTCAAGCCATGCCTTCCAGGTTAAAATACAAATGAACATGTTCTTCCAGAGGCTGGTCATTGATGTTCATGAATCTGGTTTTACTCACAGGTACTGTCAGTGCAGCACACAAAATTGTGCACCACACTCCCTTCCACTCCGACAGTAGCCAAATACCAGGTATGCTAACATGCTGCAGGGCCTGATCTGAAGTCTGTGATTGAAGCTCTTGAAGAAATACCTCCTCCAGCATTTGGATCTATGGTTTGAAAGGAAAAATAAGAGCAATACTCCACTGCTTTGAGAGCTGTACTTCATCATTGTTTTTGTGTCTCCAGTCGGCTCTGGGTTGCTTCCAACACAGCAGTGATTTACCAAAGCAGTGTGGGAATACATTTTGTCACCTTCAGGTTTCCCACCAGCAAACTGAATGCAAACAAGTACATGCTTCGTTCATTCAAAGTTATGGGAAATACAGACTTACAGTTTGGACAACCTATTCCTTCAGGAGTCAGGCAAATCATTTAGAAGTTATGCTCTATACCTCCCTTCTGTGATCTCCCACTCTTAAGAGAAAGAGAGCACTCAAGATTCATAGATACTCATGGTCAAAAGGAACAACAGAAGTCAGAGGGACCACAGACGGCTGCAGAAGTTTTATTAGTAAATTACACACTTGGCATGGAAATTGGTATGTTAGTCCCTGACCTTCTAGTACAAGCATGCAATAGTGGGGTTTAGGTAGAAGGGTAGGATGAAAGGAAGAGAGAAAGAGGGAGATGAATTAAATGGGGCAGAGAGAGAAGGAAAGCAAGAAAGAGAGCGAGAGGGATCATTAGCCCTGGATTCAGTGCCATTCCAGTTGGGGGTGCCTGCATGCTTGAGCTTCATGAGCCTGCCTTTTTATAGATAAGTTTTCCCCACCCCAGAGCTAAGTTTCTTGCTTCCTATCCAAGTTAGCTTTGTGTAGTTCATTCTTCTAGAACTTTTTGGAAATGAGTCAAGGGTCTTTTGTGGTCCTGATTTCTGCCCCTACTGTCCCTGTCCGCTTCTCAGTCTTATTCCTGTACTGGACAACACCGTACTGTGTTGTGCTCCTGGAACTAGAACAAGGACGTTTTCTGCAGAAAAGTGCTGTCCTACACCCAAATAGCCCCCTTTTCTGGCCACATCCTGTTCTTTCTCATAGTGTGTTATTACCAACAATCTTTGGTTGTTATTCTCAACAATCTTTGGTTGGCTCCACAGTTATCTAGCTATCAGCATTTGAGGCATACACATTAGCCCCTTATCTTCTGGGCTTCTACACCTTCTCAGTTTCTCACCTCTCAGATGAGTAGTTTAGCCACTGTTTTATGTGATGCTATCTGAAAGGTTAAAACACTCATCTGAAGACAAAGCAGAGTACACAACTATCTGAAGTGCATTTTAGTTTAATGAAAAATTGCAACACAAGGTACAAGTGTCCGAATCCAAAACATTAAACTACAAAAGAACTTTTTTTTTTTTCCAATTCTGACTCTTCTCCCTCCTTCACCCATTAGTAGTTTCTCCAATGCAAAAATTTCTCACTAGCCATCAGTCTCTGAGAAAGCATTTAAGAAAAAGAGGTGATAAGGGAAGAATGATTTGAGAATAAAATGTTTGCAGCTGAGAGTGAAAATTTGCTGGTTTAGTGCTTCAGTATGTAAACTAGCTTGGGCTTTGAAGCAAATTCATTAAAGCAGGTTGACAGAGTCCAAATGACAAGTGAGGGAACTCCTCATGGTGACATTTCTCATGGCTAGAACAGAGCAGCAGGTTAACCTGTTACTGAAGGATTAAGTGTTCATCAGTTACGTGCTGACATGTCTGAAAAACATTTGGCCCCTTTGTCTATGATTCACTTTAATTCTGCCAGCCCTTTTTAACCCTAAAATGGCTTAAACTTCTGTCCTCTCCCAGCTTTGAGAAAGACTATGATACTAAATTTTATTACAGAATTTACTGTGGGCTTTAGAACACCAGCATACAAAGTAAAGTTTCAGTTTGTGAACTAACTCATTTTCATCTCTTATTTTCAAATATACTTTGAGAGATTGTTTCTGAAAAAGACATGCCTGTCAACATGAACTAATGCAGTCAGTGGGGAATTCAGCCATTTTTATGTTGAGTTCTCCTACTAAAATAAAAAAAGAAAGAATTTTTTTTTTCTCATCCAAACTGATATTAAATTTCGGTAATTAGAGATCCCATTCCTTCTCAACCATGACATGAAGAAAAAGGTAGATAGGAAGGGGGTACTGTGTAGAGTGTTTTGGCCAACTCTACGTATTTACTAGTAGGCGTCCTTTTCATTCTCTTTTCTTCTTTAGTTTAATTTATTGGCCTACCTGCCTTTTATTTCTTGGTTTTTTTTTTGTTGGTTTTGTTTTTTTGGTTGGTTTTTTTTTGGGGGGGTGGGTTGTAGACTTCTTTTTAGTGGCGAAATATAAGATAAAACATAATAAATATGAATCAAATTATGAACTTTACAAAAAATTAACTCAAAGAAAGATTACAAAACAGACAGGACTTGTGAAAACCACAAGCCACCAGTTCTTAGTTATGAGGAGCTGCAATCTTCACAAATCTGTGTGCTGAAATGGGGCATGGAAGAGATCACTTCAGAACTCAAACTCATTAAGGAATTTCTCCATTACAAAGGCTTTGTGAACAGGCATCTACTGTCCCTTTCTCTTACATCCTGAAAAAATTTTCTTGCATTTTGCAGTTTTTAGAAACCTCTGTTGCGTGGCCAGTGTTGAGATAGACTGCAAATCTGACCAGCAAGGTTGCCAGTCACCTTGCTTAGAACAGAACACATCTTATCTAGTTTTGATTGACACTCTCGCAGAAGCTCTCCACTCTGCATATTGTTATCAGAAAAATTGAAGTAGTAGTGCAAGACAGCTAAGACACAACTTGCTGCTGCTTTAGGACTGTGAACAAAGTTGCCTGTCAAGCTCACTGCTGCTGGGTATGAGACGCTGCAAACAGAGTGTAAGTTCTGTTACTTTGGGGATGTTGTTTCACTGGTGAACAGATTTTCTGATTTAACGTTGTAGAGAAAAGGCCAGAGGGATTATGTGTTGAAGAAGATATTTTCTGAGTTATGTGAACACACAGGGCTGCTGCTATCTAAGCGGGTGGTCACTTCAGTAGAGATAACAAACTTCATCTGAACTCAAGCACACTTCCTGATAAAGTGGGCTGTACAGCTGCTAGGTGATATTTACAATAGATGTATTTAATAAGAAAAAGGAAAGAATTTTTTTTGTTGTTATTACTACTTGGACTGGAAAGCTAAGAATGACTTCAAGCCAAAAGACTCCCAGCTCCTCAGTATATTTAACTCAAACCATGAAAGTCCACTAATACTTCCCTCTGATATAATCTCCAGATTCCCAGTATAACAGCTCATCAATTCAATTAAAACACAAGCACATTCTGATTTAAATCTTTAACTTGCTAGAACATTGACCAGCTTGTTTGTTTTTTTTTTTAAGGGCAAAAATCAAATGATTTTTCACAATTTTAATGCTCATTTCACTCTGTAAGACTCTTCTCTAGGGATCCTGAGATTGTTTCAAAATACTCTCTCTTACTATTCCTGCATCAAGAACACCTGCTCTTGATATACCTACCCTCAGCAAAGGCTCCCTTCTTTTATTTTTGACAGGGAGAGGTGTTGCAAACTATGTCTGTATGAATTTAATGTTAAGATTCATATTTACAGCTGTCTGCATTGCCAAACCTACTTTGTTCAATCTGTATAATGGAAATGACATCCTCCACAGTGATGGAATGTAAGAAAAATCAGTAAGTTATCTATTGCTCCTGGGCAATTTCCACGTATTAAACAATACTGATCAATGAAAGGTAAAAGTTCTTTGTTTGCTACAGACTTCCAGTAAATGCCTGGATAGCAAATGAAATCTTTATATTTATTTTAAATCTTCATCAGCAATAAGATAACCTCTAATTGGCTTGAGTAGTGCAGACATGAAAAGAGTAGTGCAAAACTCCTTCAGAAACAATTGAGGATATGGAGCTATGATTGTATGAAAAAATGCCAAAACACACCTGAGGCTGTGGAGATGTTTTTTTTTCCCCCCTTACTAAGTAAGATCAGACTTCCCAAATATTTGCATCTGGAAGCTGAAAGTGAAATGAGATAAAAAAATTAGGTCATATGGGTAAATAGGAACCCTCAGTGACAGCCAGAATTACTCAGGCTGAGAGGTAGTTCCAGAAACATTAAAACCTCCTTTTTATGTTTATTGTTTTCCAGTGACCAATGTTTTTGTTTATCTATTTGCATTAAGAAAAATTCCTCACTATTTGCATTATGGTAATTCTACCCTACTGTGCCTCTTTTGTATTTCTGCTTTAGGCAGCTAGGACTTGCTGCCATCAGCAACTGTTCCAGTTTTGCTATGAACTTGAAGGCACTGGTGAGACTCGAGCTTCCTCTCTTTCTCCTGCCTGCCATCTTCAAGGAATAAAAGATTCACATTCTTTTCTGGTCTTTTCTTTCTACTCCCTGATGTCCACTGGCAGGTCAACCTCTAAGTGAGTAAAAAGGCAGAGGAAGTTGTTTACACGTTGGTACTGCATCTATTATTCTTCCTCCCAGAAAGAGTTCTCCAGTAAGAAGTGTATGGTTCTGATAACAAGCTTTTATTCATCCAGAAATTGTAGCCTCTGGCATTTTAAGAAAATTTCACTGGATTCCTGCAGTACTGAATGCCAGTTATGGATAGAATTTATAAACTTACAAGGTATGTGCTAAAGGACACTTTTTGAGGTGACACTGAACTACCTTTTTACACACAAAACACATAGTTCTTTAATTTATTTTTACATTTTCTTGCCTTTTTTTTTTTTATTCCTCCTACATACTCTATGCCTTTGCAAAACCTAATGCCACAACTTTTTTTCTCTCCAGGTCCCAAATTATTCCAGATCTTCTCTATTTCTTGACAGAATATCAGTTTTCTGTATTGCGCTTGCTCTTCCCCCTCAAAACTCTATACTATACTATTCTAGCCATGTGAATTTCCTAGAGAATTATCTAGTATTTTCCTACCCCCCACCCCTTGGACATGTCTAAATATTTTGGGTTTTTCTCACGACTGATCCTGAACATGACTGTGTACAAGAGGGATCATTTTTACTTTTGATTTTTGGAGCTATCCAGAAGGTACTTCAAAATCCAGTTTGCACCTCAGCTCTAGAAATATACATCTCTGTCTTACATCTCCTATAAATCAGCTGTACATACTTAGGCCAATGTTTATGCTAAGCCTTTAATTTCTGTAATATGTTGGTAGGAAGAAAATAAACACACAGAAACTATCTTAAAGTGATCTGCAGCAATTCATCAAAGTAGAGTTTTCTTGAAGACCTTAGTAATGAAAATCACAAACAGCTTCTGAGCACTAAATAACACCAAATGCTTGCCCTAAGCTCTAAGGAATCATGGAAACAGTTCCTCAGTGCATTTCCCAGTATTGATCCATAAGAATTTTCATGCTTTCAATTTTGCATAATTCTCAGGTTGAAATGAACTCAGAGCATGCAACATGAAACTCAGCCAGGAATTCTGCTTCCCATAATTCCAGCTCAAAACCATATATTAGCCTGACTTCTCTCAAAGCAGTTTTCACAAAAGGCATGCAAGCATTGACCAACCCCATGCTGGATTCCAAATTTGTAATATGGTTTTGGTTTCATTGTAAACATTTTGCATAATTTTGGCTTTGTATATTAAAAATGGTTTATGCGGTCTTCAGAGGGGTCTAAAGGAAGAAAAAGCAAAATTAACTCCCCTGTCAAAAGGTTCACAACTTCCTTCATAATCCTTGGACCTTGAAGTCACGCTGGCTCCACAGGTCAGTTCAGATATTAATAATTTTGGAGAAATCTGCAGCTGAACTTCCGGGTTTTGCTGCACATCTCTTCCAGAACAAACGATTTTCCAACACCATTCACATAATTAACTACCTTAAAAGCAGTTCTGCATGGTGCTATCACTGCAGCATGGAGCCTTTAGCTGTCTGAGTATTCATGTAGAAAACATCCAGAGGGAAAGGTACCCTCCTAGTGGGTTAAGGATCCCTTGTAAGAAATCCTGATGCACAGACCATATGGATGTAGAAAGAGCAGCATCTCTCTGAGTTCAGAGATTTATAACTGAAAGGTCATTAGAGAGGCTATGCTTTTCCTACAATTTAGCTAAGCTGCTTAACAGCTAACAGCTGTACAAGTGTCCTACATAGCTGGGAGCTCCCTAGACTACCTTGGCTGTATCTGCTCTTTGCAACGCTTAAAGATCCAAACAACGCATTAAACCCAATTTTGTTGGATGCATAGCAGGAGTGTTCAAATAATCAGTTAAGTGGCTGTTCTCAGCTATATTCAACAGCAGTTACACATTTCTGAGAGCAAGCCGAAGAGGTTTGCTTGACCTTCTCTGCATATAAACTGATTTATTTCAGTTTGAAGTGAAAAGAATGAAGAATAGAGTCTCAGATAAAATTATGACTAGGCCTGAGAGTCTGTTTAAGAAACTACTATATATCAGCAATTAGATGTAACCTTCCATGAAATGATACTGTTTTACTGCGATATATTTGCAGGTTCATCAAAGTGAGGTTCAGATCAGGACTTAAATATATGTATTTTTGTGGATACCTTTGCTACTTTCTTTTCTGGTAAAGGTAAGTATAAGTACAGATGAAGCCCATAAACAATTGCAGCTTATGAATTTTGTGTTGCTCTGTCTAAGGCTCTAGCTACAGCTTTGAGAAAATTAGTACTAGTATTTGAAGAGGGAAGGAGTTAGAGCACATTGATACAGGAGGACCATGGAGAACTTGTGGTGCCACAGGTGACATGTTCAAAGACAGTCCTCACCCGCTCACTGTGTACTTGTGAAGCCTTGAACACATTCAGAAGCCACTGATGTCGAGAAGGATGATTTCAGCAATCCTCAAGCTGGGAGTTGCCTCACAGCGGCTAGGTGGACGCTATCTCATTCTCTATCCTATGCTCTCTTGCTGTGTAAGTGTGTCACATTTTTCAGATGGGTTCTGCTGCAATTCTTCCTTCTGCAGAGCATGCATTAAACTCTTCCGTGGAAAAGGGATACTGTGAAGCTGACTGAAATTTGTCACAATGTTTTGCTATTGATAAGTGGTGTCAGAAAAGTGTGAAGTGATGCTACATATACCTCTTAGCTCTTCAAAGCTGGAGAGGTGTTTGGGGCCTGATGTCTCTAGCTACCTATTCACTCTTAAGTATTTATTCAAGACAGAGTTATTGATTTAAAAATTTAAAACAAACTTGAGACAAGGAAGTTGGACAAAGGCAAATAAACAAATGCTTTTAAAATTCCCAGAATGAAGGTATTAGGGAGAAAAAACCGCTGAGAAGGAAGTATTTTCTCCCAACTGTGCTTTCTCATGTCAGGTGAGTTCACACTCTGGTTTGTCTTTAAATGATCGTAAAACATCTTCAGCATAAACAGTATCTTTAACAAAGATAGAAGTGGCCTCATTAGATGTGCAGTAGTTTCTCACACCTTGTCTGCTTTCAGAGAATGACTGGTAACTCTTCCCAGTGGATGTGCTGCAGACACATTCCAACTCTCTGATGTCAGTAGCAGCTGCACCAAGAGCATTGCTGGTGTGAGGCATGGCTAATTTGCCAGAGCTTGTCAGATAAGAAAATAAACTTATTTCAGCAACTGTGAGTTATTCCATCTAAAGAAAATCCTCTTGGGCTCTCCTGCTGGGATTCCATGAAAATCTTGTTTCATGATTCTCTTTTCAAAAGTTAGGCTGACTTTGATTCAGATTTTTTGAGGCACTTACAGCATGCCTATGTAACTGAAGAGAATATAGCCTACAAGACTTAGCTTGATTTATCAAATTTTCTCTAAGAAATTACTATTTTGGTGGCTTGCAAAAAAGATGCAGACCTTTGTTCTATGAAGTTATGTCTATTCTCAGACCAGCTTTACACTCACATAGATACTAAACATTTTTAGACTTTTCACTCTCCAGTTATGTAGCCACACTACTTTCCAATGCAAAAGTACAGTAAATTTTAATGTTTGCTATGAGACTCCCTGAGATCTTCAAACCCTTTTTTGATGAAGACCTCCCTTCCTGCTGGTTGTTCTGAGCTTCCTCCAGACACTATGTTCTATTTCACTGAAATTAGAATGAGTCTTCTTGACATGTTCATAAAATCATAGAACGGTTTCAGTTGGAAGCGATCTTAAAAATCTTTGAGTTCCAAACTCCCTGTCATGGGCTGGTAACCTTCCACCTGACCAGTTTACTGAGAGCTCCATCCATCCCAGTCCTCAACACTTCCATGGATAGGGCATCCACAACAACTTCCCTGGGAAAACTGTGCCAGTACTTCATCACTCTCATAGTAAATTTTTTTTCCCTAATGTCTTACCTAAACCACTCTCTTTCAGCGTAAGTCCATTAGCCCTTGTCCTACCACTACATGCCCTGGCTGAAAGTCCCTCTCCGGCCTTCTCTTACCTTTCTTTAGGACTGACACACTGCTATATATGGCCTTTCCAGGGCCTTCTCTTCTCCAGGGTGAGCTCCTGCTCGCTCAGACGGTCTTCTTAAAAGAGGCATGCCAGCCCTGTGATCAACTTAGTAGCCCTCCTCTGGTTTCATTCCAACATGTCAATGTCTTTCTTGTGTTTCTGGGGGCCCCAGAGCTGGACAGAGCTTTTGTGAGATTCAATGTGGAATCTCACAAAAGCAAAGTAGAGTGGGACTTTCTTTCAGCTATCACCTCATTAACAATCAGCATGGCCTAAACTGATGATTGACTCCTCTTTCTGAGGGACTTGGGAACATTCATCTATCCTCTGCCTCTGTCTGTTGCTCCCAAATACTTCTACGTTAGCTTCTACTCAAAACTGCTTAGTCTTGAGGGAGCAGATGCACCACAGTCCAAAAATTTTCCTTCAGAAATGTGACAACAAACCTATGTCTTCCATACAAACTGAGTTGCTGGAGGCTTCATATCTAAATTCTATGGTAGTAAATGCTGCTGGAAAGGTTCCCTGAGCTGCATAAATACTAACAATGGATTTTTAATACAAAAGAAAGGTGTTTTGTTCTATTGTGTCACAAAATATCAGGTGACAAATATGGGGAAGGCCATGTATTTTATGTAAAAAAATGAGATGTGGAATTCTATTTAAAGGAGACTTAATTAATAGTAATTCTGGGACTTGACATACTGTGGTGTACATGCTTTCATATCCTGAAAGATGCTTCCACTGCCAGTGGCCAGAAAGGCCACTGTCAAGGAGGCAGATAATATACATAAACCAGAAAGTGTAGAGAACAATGGCAGGGAAATGTTAAATACATATGAGCCTGCAGGAAGCAGTGCCTTCTTAAAACCTCAGTCATGAAGCCCCAAAAATTTAGCCAGAAACACTGGTATTCCTGTACTTCCTTCTTAATGAAATCAAAATAATCACAGCTTTTCATTGCTCTTTTGCAGAAAAAAAAGTTAATCTTTGGAAAGAAGTGAGGAGAGGAGAGGAGAGGAGAGG
>VXBQ01012975.1:472527-687803 GCA_013400175.1 Phainopepla nitens | reverse complement strand
GAAGAGAAGAGAAGAGAAGAGAAGAGAAGAGAAGAGAAGAGAAGAGAAGAGAAGAGAAGAGAAGAGAAGAGAAGAGAAGAGAAGAGAAGAGAAGAGATCTGTGTGGCAAGTGGTACCCAAAGGTGAAACATTTCCTTCTGGTGACGCTGTGTTAAATAGAATTAACTTTAAAATATATTTAGCTCTTTTACTTTTTTCTTCTCATTAAATGCATTAAGAGTACATTTTAAGGGGTTTTTTTTTTTCCAATTTTTTTATCTCCATTACTTCTGGTTTTTTTAAAGTTACAGTGTATCAAAATATGTAGTTCTCATCTTCTCTTCCAGTATGTTTTCATTGTCCATGAAGAGGAGATATTTCAAAGAGAAAGGAGACCAGAAAAACAAAATTTAAAACAATAGTAAATGGATTGTTCCTGTTATACTTGGTATTGAGCAAGCTAACTAAAAAAGGCGAGAGAACAAAAATACCTTTCATAACCTGAGATAAAATGTAATTACAACAGGATCAACTTTCAATATTTTAGTCAATTCTAATCCCATTATAGTAGATCCAAGATAAAAAGAACTTGACCTCACAGAGTTCAGCCTGCAGATCCTACATGCCTAATCCATATTTTTGTCAAGAATTCCAGATCTTCAGCAGGTATGTTCCAGCTGGTTAAATGCTTAGCTAGCCTTCAATAAACATGTTATCTAAGCAAAATGATCCAAGAGCACTTTGATGTGGAAGTTGTCATACAGTTTGACTCAGACTATAGTATGTCTCATTTTATTTTTAAAAAAGAATACAGAGTGGAGAAACAATGAATCTGCTGGGACAGGTTCTAACCCATTTGAACTCAAACTAGCAGAAAAGCCTCAGTGTAATGAATGTTTCCTTTGCTGTTATTGCTTCCCTACAGCTGTTCGCGTGTGCAGTCTCAGGGCAGAGGAAAGGGTTTATCTCAGACACTTCATTGCTAGCAGGATTCCGGTAAGCAATGGGGAACATTTCTCAGCCCTGACACCTAAAATTCTCATGCCTCACTCACATTGGAGAGTTGGAATTGTCAGAAAGAGGAAAGAGATCCTGGTGTAAGGAAGGTACTTGAGGAGTGGCTCCCCTCCCTGAGGAGTGACTGACCTGAATTTGTAAGATGCTGAGCCCCAGGCCTTTTGAGTCTGAAAATTAGTTTCTTGTACCTGGAACCCAAATAAGACCAACCTCCCACAGCAAGAGCTGACTTCTCTGTTTCTTTTACTACTGGATTTCTTTTTGGATAAAGGTCTCACCAGCAACTACTGCGGATACCACAGAGAGTGGTTAGGATGCCGTAATGCCCAAATCCAATGAACGTAAAAGATCTCCAAATTTACCCTGCTGCAAGGTTCACCTAGGACAGTCCTTCACTATCTGAGGTTGAACAAACATTTGAACAGCAGTCCAGCTTTGCAAAACAATATCCTTAGGATACAAGGATCAGTGACAGGTTCAAGCTGAAATTTTATTTCAACTGTTACTTCTTTCCTGCTTTCTGTCACTCCAGTAGTCCCTGCTGGCCAGATTTAAAATAAACTTTTTTGTCTCTGGAAGAATTAATGACATTCCTGTAGAAAGCAGGTTAGTTGAAAAAGCACTATCAAGTCAAAAAAATAAACAGGAAAGTATTATTAAGAGAAAAATTACCTTTAAGAGAAACTGATTTAATGATTAACAGCTCTACTTTACCACAGACAGAATTCCTCCAGTGATATATAGAAACCCTCTGGGACTCTCAATTTTTACTAGATAATCCCTCCTGAACGGTAAAATACTGCTATATCCCCTGCACATCACCTTTTGAACTATGCAGGCATTTTACTAATAGACCTCAAGAATAACTCTGGCCCAGATTATCTGAGATACATGGCTGCCTAGCTTCCAAGAATAAAATGAATTTTTTGCTGTTTTGTGGGGGCTTTTTTGAAATTTTTTGTTCTAAGTTTGTCCTGGAGGCCTTATAAACCAAAAAAAACAAAAACAACAACAAAACCAACCAAACCAAACCAAACCAAACCAACAACTCCCTCCCACTCAAGAAAACCTCAACAAGAGAGAAAAAAACCCTGAGAATCAATCTTTGCAAACCATACATAATCTGTTACTCCTAATTCTGATGTTGCCCATTGTATTGTGCATTTGTTTGATCACATAATTACCATTTCTTTCACAGTGCATTCAGTGCACAAGAATCAAAGGAAAACCCAGACATTAAATCACATTAATTATTTATTGACTATAGAAGGTCCTTTATGTCGAGGAAAGAACTTATTTTCTTCTAAACCTGTCTTTTAGAGATAAGACTCATACAATGGGCAGACTAAAACTACAGCCATGAAAGAACTTTACTACTTAGTATTTCTCAGCATAGCTCTCTAAGTTTTGCTCAACAGAAGTGAAAAGCAATAAAAAAGCTTCGCTTTCAAGTGACTTGAATCAAGTTGGCACAGGATAAAGGCTGTGAAATGGTTGTCAATACTTATAAAAGCAACTATACTGTTAAAAGAGGTACATCAAGTTCCTGGAACTGGCCAGGGAGAGAAAAAAATGTTCTATTTGCTCCTCTTCTAGAAGGGCGAAAATAAAATACTGACAATATATTTAATTAATTGTCGCTGATGGTGGAGACAGGAACCCGACATGTACGCACACTGCTTTCAGGCAACAGACAGATTTTAATGTTGGTGGCCCCTTTTTTAGGGGTTTCAAATTTCCTATACTTACACATCTGATTGGTTGGGCTCTTAACTCCGCCCAGCTCACTGGCCAATGACACAAGTGCATTCCTGGGCCTAAGGGATTGGCTGGGGTCACCTTGTTTGAGCTTGAATTCAGCCAATCACTTTCAATCCTGGGGACTCATTTACTCCTTGTTCTTTAAGGAGCTAGGCTGGTCGAGTTGGTGGTTATGGCCAAATTGTGCAGCTATGGACCAGCTAGAGCTGTCACAATTAATTAAAGTCAGAGAGCAAAATCAGGGCAGATAACCTCTCCTGTGCATATCTCCAGTCAGAATTTGGACAGTTGTAGTTATTTACACTACTTGCTCAACCACGGGGCCAGCCTGGGCTAACCACTCTATAGAAAAAGGAGGAGCAAGCCCCTGCCTCAGTGACTTTGAGGAAGGAAAGACATAGAATGAAAAATGATCTAAATATTCCTAATTTTTTTCCATTCATAATTCAGATATACAAGAATTCAGCACTACTAACCAAATGTGCATCAAGTTTTCAGAAATCTCAATCATTACAGAAAGCTACCACCAAAATTTGTTACTTCAATTCTTTACTTCTTTGCTACTTTAATTCTTCGCTTCTTTACTTCTTTTCCACTCCTCAAAATACATTTTTCTGGAGCTATGCAAATACGTCATAGCTACATGATGACACCATGGCACATGGTGGGTTTCTGTACAACCCAATGTGCCATGGCTGGACAGGACTGGCCAGGCAGAGGGAGAGTACAGGGTTGGTAAGGATTTCTAAGTAACACAGTGCACATTCTTCTGTAACCTGTTGTTTCCATCTGTTTTTTATCTTGCAGATGATAAACAATACATAACATGAAAAATGCTGGCTGGATGGTGCTGCTACTAAATCTTTGTCACATTCAGATTTCTGGAGTTCACATCTTCACAGTTAGACCACCTTCCCAATTCCCATCAAACCACTTCTTGTGACCCTTGCAACCCTGGTTCCTGTTAGGCTTTTCTTTCTCGTGAACTCCCTGGAGAAATAGATTGCCTCCTTAAAAAAAATGAAGAAGTAAGAAGGAGAATATCAAAGCTGTCTTGTATCAGTGAACAAGTGCATACAGTCAGGATGTGAAGAGATTTCATAACTTATAATTTTTCCCAGTGGTTGGAGATGGATAAGTTACACTGATACCTGAGTGGTGGCTGACATGAAAAATAAAGGATGTTCCTAACAGCCAAGTCAGCAAAATCTACTCTCTGCATAAGTACCCTTTAAAATACCCTCAAATACTGCCAAAGAACTCAAGGAATGAATCTGTGACTGTTTTGGTCTGATTCTCACTCTTCAAGACCGACCTAAAATAGAGGCATCTAGCCTGCAAGTCTGACACTAGAGGAGTAAAGAATGATGTTTAGTTTGTCTCTAATCCCACACAGCAAATGGCAGAGATACAGAGATACAGAGGAGCTCCCTGCTTGTTTAGAAGAGTTCTTGCCTGCAATGCATATTTACAGGGACAAGAAAAGCCTGTCAGATGCAATGACAGCTAATTTTATCTTGTCTGTGAAAGAATTTGAGAGTTTCAGAGAAGGCAGGGAGGCTATAAAAGGAAGGCAGTTTCTCAGTTTAATGATGGGTCAAGTGCCCTTCACCACAGTGCCTGCACAGCACCAAGCCGGTTATGGCAGAGGATGTTGATCCTCAGGAGGGACATAATAATTTCACAAACCACAATTTAAAATGTTTCTATTAGGACAATGACAGATTCTGAGCCCTGGCTGCTGTTTTGTGGCTTGTAGATTTATAGGTATGTGCATGCCTGCACACCTGCACGCCCACCCATCCATCCATGCTTCTACTGAGCTACTAACCTGTCAAAGAGAACATCATCTGATGGCTAATCCTCCCAGTTCTGCCACATACCTCTTGCCTATTTTGGGGTGCTAATTCTTTTTCAGAAGGTGATGCAGGCTGTGATCAGTGCTGTCTTCTTCATAACACAGCAACCCTCACAGTACACATTTTATTTGGGTTTTTTGATCCACTAGTGTTGTACTGATCAAAACAAGGACAATGACTTAGAAAAAAATTCAGGATGCAGTTTCCCATTTCAACAAGATACGGAAAGTCCTATCTGTTACTGACAGACATGAGTGAGCAAATTCTTCTTGTGTGAAGGGAGTCTCAGTATAAACTCTTGGGACGAATTGAACCTAACTACCAAAGCATGAAAATATGGGTTTACAGCAATGCAAAGGAAGTGTATTTGATTGTGTATATGAGTGATATCTGAAGTATGCTTTTAAAGTGTAAAACCCTATCAGGCATACACTGTGACTTGGCCAAATCATGTGAGACATTATTTAATATTTTTTGAAAAGAAAGAATGGTCTGTGAAAATGTTGCCTCTTTCAGACAGAAAACAGAGGAGATATAAAAAAAAAAAAAAAAAAAAAAAAAAAGTTTTCTCAGACATACCAGGCAAAATTACTTCACCATCCAAGTCATGTAATTCTGATCCAGACTTGAATCTTCAACTGGCTAGAGCATTCAGATCAGTAGTATTTGTTATGGAGATATTAACATATACAAGGACTCCGTGAATTTGTATCTTAAAATATGATTTCATATGTGCCAAGGACTTGATGTATCACTTTTGACAGACCCTGAATATTTTATTTGATTTGGCATATCAGATTCAGGAAAACTCAGGCAGGAAGTTGCTTATATGACCTATTTTCCAATCATCATAAGCTTGAATTTACTCCGAGCTATTTCCTTTTTTTCAGGTTAGGACTAGTGACTGGGCACACTGTGTTTAAAAAAAGTCAAAGCATTATTCCACATTACTGAATCCATTGAATTCTTTAATGTAAGCTAAGCAACTACATCACAAAGAGAAGACTTTCAGTTAGAAGTTCAAAGTATATAGAGGGATTTAAAATGTCTATACACCATGTCAAATGGTAAATCAAATGGAATAACCTTATGTATACATACTTTACAACTCTCAACAGCTTTCTGATCTCTTTCAGGATAAGGACATAAAGCAAACAAAAGTTTCTTTCTTGTCAGAGACACCATCTAGTTTGAAGAGTTTCTACTCTGAATTCTTTTAAACACCTGTCTCCTTCCTCCTGTAGTTATTTATACCTGGAAGGTAAAAATCTGGTTGCTCAAAAGTTCTGAGCAAACAACAAAATTTCAGAGGACTGCAAAATACATTAAAACCTTACGGGTTTTATAGGAGTAGGGAATTGGATAAAAAGTATGTTTGTGTTTCTTTTTGTAATGTATGTATGAATAAAAGTTAATAAATATATTTATAATTTATTTATTTATATTCTGTATACAACACAGTTGCCCACATTTTTCTTCTGGTTAATGAAGAGCTATCATTAGAACTTACTCCATGAAATCAACCCATTACTCAGTTATCTAATCCTAATATTTATTTATATTCCAAATCTACTTACTGTACCATGTTATAAACTAAACGCTTGGGGACTGGTTTCTGTTTGATTTGTGTTTAACTCAGCTACAGAATGGCTTTCAACACACGTGAGGATAAAATCACTACTAGCAGTCAGTACCAGGAACCATGGTTTTGTTAACTACCATGGAAGGAACATCTTCCACAGATGAGGCCATGCATGGGCTAAGGGCAGGCCACCAAAAAGCCTTCCTGACTGAAGCGAGATGTTTTGATTACTGCACGCTGCACTCTTGGGCATCCTTCCCTCAGGCACGATTGCTTTCTTGCCCTGCTATTGCAGAGGGGCAACACATCTGCTCTTATAAGATATTGGTACCCATATTGTCATGATCTGCAGGGCTTCAAGTCTGCAGGGGAGCTCAAGAGAGTACAGAACATCCCCAGAGAACCTCTCCTGACCTCAGCCAGGATGATCTTAACACTGTAAAATGTTATTAGCTTATTACCTGTATTAGCTTAAGCAGTCTGTATTTATTTAAGGGATATTTATAATATATATTTTCCTGTCCCCAGTTTTCTTTTTGAATTTTAATGAGTTTTAGGACTGTGATTCTAAAGAATATATGAATATATAAAGAACATAAATATGATACTCAGCCTTGACTACAGAATTATGACCAGTAATTTTATAATATCCTACATCAAATTTTCAATTAATTTGGAGTTAACGTGGTGTGTCACACCAACATTTGGCTGTACAGTTACTGAAAGCTGGAATCTTTCCCACTCTGTGGGAGGTTTTGCTCTTTTGAAGACCTTTTCCACTCATATATCACCTGTGTTAAAATCCAAATGGTTTAAATATAATCAAAGCACAGAATGTGCTGTGATGGGGGAAAAAAAGCTGTTTCAATCAGTATGAAGCAGCAATTCTATAAAACTGAAATGAAAGATTTCAACAACTATGTTTTGTTACTGTACGTCTGCATCATGCAATACTACCTCTGTTGACGTGCCTTTTAAACAGTAAAGAAATCATATTGGCTGGAAAAATCCACCAGATTCCAAATAATTAGCAAAGTTTTTTTACAAAAGGACACTATTTTTCTGATTTTGAAAGTGGTCCTTCAGGATTTTCAGTGCTAGTAATTGAACTTCATGACAAAGGTGTTCCAATAAAATCGATTTTTCTCAGGGCAAAAAATCTTAGTATTACATTATTGTTGAATATATACTTTACTCCAAGAGGAGAATTAAACAGTATACAATTGAAAATGCCATATGCAATGCAGTCACAATTTGTTACTCTAAGCTTTGTTCATTTTGCAGTTATCAAATATCTTTACTCAGGGCAGCCTTTACACTGCTTATGTATATTAATTTGATGAACTTTGGTAATGCAAGCACACATTTTAATTTTTTTAAATTAAATTTACAGAAAAATCAAAACAATGCTTTTGCTCAAGTGCAAAAAATGTAATTTTTTCCCTAAAATGTTCAAAGAGACTTCTTTTATTTAGTTTTTTCTCTGTCTTTTTTGCTTTAGTGAGCACTGTTCAACTGGTTTATGAACCTTTTAATATAAAATTATCCATAGATTTAGTTGATTTACCAGGGAAAAAAAAGTAATTTTTTCATACTATGTGTATATAAATATATCATTAGCTATTTAATCATCTTTTGGTCATGTAATATATGTTTAAAGGGAACCATTGTTACGAAAAATGAGACTTTTGAAGAATTATATTAATATTCTGTATCTTTGGAAAGAGCCCTCTTAGCCTTTTCCACCTCTGGGAAAAAAAAAAGAAGAAAAAAACAAAAGAAAATAGAGTCCATTGTGTGTATTCCTAACATTTCATACAAAGTTTACCTGTGATATTTTTCACAGGAATGAAAATTTGTTTCCATATGGAATATCTCTGTAATTACAGAAAAGTAAACATACATGAGAAAAGGAGACAGAATTATAAAGGTGACACAATTTGTAAATCTCTCTGTATAAACTTTGCAGAGAAATACATGGAATTATATATAATGTGCTAAATGTTAAGATAAATTAGATTTAAAAATGTAAGAGGGAGGTTAATTGCAGTTAAAACACATTTTGCTTTGACTGCAATTATCAGGTTGTCATTTAAAAGACAGTGCAGCCTGTAGTAGAAGGATAAGAGGAAGTGCTCGACTTCTAAGAAGGAATTTTTCATTCTCTAAATAAATTGGAAAGCGTGAAGTGATTTCCATTACACATATGACATTCATAAAATGCACACCTATGAAATTGTATGCCTGGCCTTGTAATGATGCATGGGCACTCAAGCAAGCAGTTGTCAAAGTCATTGTCCACTGCCTGCTCCCTAATAAGAGAACAGTGGGACAGGATTGTTGCTGCTGCAAGCTGGCAGGGGTGTAGTTCTAGTCATGAGAGCCAAAGGGACATAAGGCAGATTTTAAGGAGAAGTAGGGAGGGGGTCCTAGTGCTGCTACTATTAAGATGAGTTTGATTTTGGGGGTAAGAAGGCAAAACCTCTGACCAGAACACCTGAAAATCTGAAAACTTCTGGCCTGTAACAGAAGCAGTAAATTTCAAAATGCAAACTAAGCAACACACTAAGTCAAAACTGAGCTGTCGTAAGCTGTTGGAACTATTTCAGTCAGGCTTTATTTGTGGAGACATAAAATGTGTGAAAGGTTTGTGAACAGGTGCCTTATTGGTCAAACCATCAGTGTTCCCTTTGGGTACAGATGGCTGCTAACAGCGAGATGATGTGGTTATGGTGAAGGCTCCTTCTGCCTGAGTGCATTGAGGCATCAGAGGTACTGCAGAGCATTGGCAAGAGGAACAAGCAAATCAACAATGGGGTGGCTTCAAGTAGGTGTCTCAGGACAGGAGAGAAAGGTGTCTCAGCCTCTTACACTTTTAGGCTGATAGGATGAGATTAATTAGCTGAATTTGAAATATTTAACCTAAGCTAGTCAACTAGGCTCCCTTTATGGCAGAGGAGACACAAAGAGGCATTTTGTCAGGACTCACCCTTTAAATATAAGTATAAAGTCACCTTTGGTAGATGCCCACCTTTCTCTTCCATCTTAGGAGTGCAATGAATTGGTTTTGACTAGAAGCCTGTGAGGCCAGTGTAGGAGTGGAATCCCATCATCACTCATGTTTGTCCTCTATGCCCTATTATGTGCTATAAAGAAGAGTGAGAATACTGTGCCCGTCTAAAAAGATGCTGAGTATTACCTGAAGGATGGCAAACAGTTTTCAAAACAAAAAGAGATTTTGCTAATCTGTGTTAAATGTTTATTTATCTTCTGAAAATATAGAGAGTATTACTCCCAAAATTTACTGCATACTATTCAGTTCTGCGGAAGGATTTTCTTGCATCACATACAGTGACTTTTTAATGACACAGAAATTTTTGGTATCTTTTTTATTTGAGGGCTTCTTTCCATAGTGAGTATCTTAGAAAAATTAAGAGGCCCAAATCCTATAGTATTTTGAATGATGCAGGCAAAATTCCCATTGAATTCAGCCAGGATGGAGAACAGACTGAAAGATCTGGATGCAAATAATGATCATTTAGGCATCTGTTACTGATAAAAGTATTTGCCAACACCTCCCCAGTGGCTTGATCTATTTGGTTTTTGTAACCATGCAACGAGCAACTTGCTAAGCAAAGAAAAGCCATGGGATTTGAGGCACCTCACAGGATGATGCATACAGTCTCCTTCAGAAGTGTTTGTGAGTCGTGCTTGTCTCAATGCAAGTAACAGTATTTCAGAAAGATGACTGTAACTTTTCCTTGATGATTCTTTTTGCCCCCTTACAGATGGAATGGTCATCCGCTTTCCCTTGAAATTCTGTTATTACAAATTTTTATGACTGCTTCGATTCTTAGGGATAAGAAAATTGAAGAAAGTGGACTGATTCAAGCTGAAATGCACTGCCGCGTTTGCACATTGAAAGGAACTTCGTGTCTTTCAAACCATGACTAGAGGATGGCAATTTTAATTAAGCTGAATTCATAGCTGAAGATGAAAACTGTACCAAATGCTGAAAAAAAAATCTGAGAAGCTGTTCCACTATCCCAAGAGACTAAGCCACCTATGAGGTTTAAATTTTCGCCTGTACTCTCCTGTAAAAGGCAATGCAGATATTAAAGTGACTGTAGTATCACTTCATGTGGCAATTCAGGGGCTGATGTTGGGGCTGAAAAATGCTATTATATATATCGAACAGATTATAACAGTAATCTGTTATTATAAAAATAGTAAAGTAATTTGAGAACTTTCTTGGTAATACAGCTTTTTAATGTATCCAAGTACAACATTTTTCGTGTCTTTAATTATGTGCCATTAGTTACATTATTTAGATGCCATATAGATTAGACAAAAAAAATACACTTTTTGTCTTTTTATTTTTTTAATTAAGTTTAAATATCTTGTCTGTGAATAAAGAATTAAAGCTAGGAAGTTATTGCATCTTTTCCAAAAGCAGTGTGACAACTCAACTCTTTTAAAAATAATGTTATTCTACTGATATTAAATTTTCTCATGCTGCAATAACATTCTTTTTCATATACTGAAGCTCTGAGAACTTCAGCAGTTTCATATCCCCAGGGTTCAATATAATTTTTTATTTTTTTGTTTTCTTTTTATTGGTTTTGTTTTGTTTTTTTTCAGTTACTGAGGGTTCACACACGTGCTGAGTTTAACTTTGGGTTTCTGGGTTCATACAAACCCTAAAACTCAAAGCAATACTCAATCATAACCATGAGTTTTTCATGGCTTGGAACAAAACAGTCAACTTTCTATGGAGCTCAGAGATAGGATTAACTTGACAGGCAATCTGTGCTTTAGAAGTTCAGCCTGAGCTCATTTCAAGGATCAGTAAAACTTGGAAAATCTTCTTGACAAATCTGGGACAAATTGAGGATTATAAAGACAACTCAAAACACACCCATCTCGAAAGAGGCAAGTAATCCCTCCTCTGTCTCTTTTGTCCTCCCAACCAGTTGCTACAGAAAAAAGGGAATTTTACATGGCTGTGAACTTCATAAAAAATATACACAATTCATTCTGATGAAAAAGGCTCAATTATTCTTATGTTTTTTACAGTTCTGCTGCTCCATTTGTCCCACAGTCAGCTGAAATACTTCTAAGTTATGCTTACCTTAAAGAAATTCAGGCCTATAATTCAATGTCAATAAAAGTGTATGAAATCTCTCTCAAACAAACGAGTCTTTATTTTTTTCATGTCTGAAGGCACCTAACTACATATGAATCCATTCAAGTTATAAGTCTAGATCTTGAAAAAATTGACCTAAAAAATACCAACCAAAAAAGAATTGTCCAGTCTTTCATTATTTACATACTTAATGTTGTTTGATTCAGAAACCACAATATAAATGTTTTCTTTTAAAAAATCTGTAATCATCAAGATATATATATATAAATATTCTACAAAATGATCAGTGTGTTCTCACCAAAAACAGATGCCTTGCAAATATTTGGCTTGTTTTTAAAAAAAACACTTAAATCATTTTTTGAGGTCTGGCCATCTATACATTCAAAGTGCAAGTGCTTTTAGAAGAAATACTTCTAAAATATATATTTATACATTTTTAGTATGTCTATATTAAATAGAAAGTCTTTACTTAATATTCAGAAAATCCACTGTGGTGCAGGTGTGCAGGACTTTCCAAAAATTACTTAGGAACAAGATGAATTTATCCAAATGACCCCTTTTACAGGCAAGTTTATTCTGCTGTTCACAGCGTCCCAGCAGCACAGTGAATGCCTTCAAGTTTCCCAGTTCCTTCCAAGGGGAGCATTCCAGAATGCCTCCAGGCACGCAGTTCTGGATGCTCTTGCAGCCCCAGTGCACTTGCAGGGCCAGAGGAGAGTGAGCTCAGGCAGCGCCAGCAGCACAGCTTTTCGGCACGGGGTGCAGGGCTCGGGTTGCCTGTCCGGGCTCACCGCCACCCTGGGCTGCTGGGAATCACAGCTGCTCCATCCAGATCTGGGGCAGGAGCTGGGCTGGCCGCAGTGCTTGGCCAAGAGAGCAGGTGCCATAAAGGAAAAAATATGTGTACAAGTAAGCCTTCTGTTCGGTAATTGTTTATCTGGGTCAGCTGCTCGCTGAGAAGGACAGACTTGCTCTTGGCACCTGTCCTCAGAGTACTGTGAGTCTGTCCCATGCGGCTTTGCTTCTTACAGGGATAAAACATAGTTCCAGTATGCCAATAATTTAAGCATAGGAGTTTAGGCTTTCATTACTTTCCTAAGTTTTCTTTCCCGTGCTTTTGCAGCACTCACTGATCCACGCTGGAACATAGTCTTTTCTTTTTATTATTTACTCTATATTCAAGGTAGCCGTTTCAGGTCTTTAGTTGCTAAGCTACAGCACAACTAACAGGGCCTTATCCAGAGACACTCACTGAGTGTGTTAGGAAATTAGGGCAAAAAATCACAACTAATTGTGAACAAATGAGACAGAATCTATCCCTCCTTATTCTGACGGCCTAAAATTTGGGTGTCTGGTCTAAACTAATCAATCTTAGGTCCTCTCATCAAAGGACAGACTTTGCCTTTTTTAAAGAACAGTTTGTTTCACCATAAGCTGGGCAGCTAAAATACGTGGCCCTTGTAAGGTGCATGTCTTCCCTTAACTTTTATGGGAATCCTGCAAAACAAACTGAAACAAGAAGCCCCTTTTGGGTGAAATGGAGCCCACCACTGCATCCAATATGGTATCTGCATCCAATATGAACCTATGATGTTGAAAAGTTATTTCACTGAAGAGTTTCTTAATAGCTCAGCAAGGAATAAATAGTTTTAGCTGGCTAACAGCAAGCAGCCTCTACTACACAGAGATTTTCAGCATAGTCTCCTCAGCTGTTGTGAAATATATGTCTATGCAATTATAAAATGGCTTTCATGAACAAATGCAAATGTGTAAAAAGGATGCATTAAAAGCAAAGACAAATGAACACATGATGAAGTAAGTAGAAACAGATGACATTATACTGCTGTTCGAAAGGAATGTTTTTCACTTGGTTCTATTAATGTACAGAGACCCACAAAGCTCTTAAACACAGAAGAAGGTTTCTAACACGTAGTAAGTTGTAGGGAAGAAACAAATAATTAAAAAATTCTTCCATTGCTCTTTCAACAATGTACAAGCGTTACAAGGACAGTATTCTTTTTCTGTACTTCTAACTTAAATCACATTGCAAAGCGTAAACAATACATTTTACATAAAAACATAATGTATATGCAGTATCATTTTTAATGAGAAGGCAATCTGCCCATGCTTTCCATGTTAGTTTAAAATGTTTCTCTTCTACTTTTATTGGCAAAAGTGGTATTAGACACACACCAGGATTTAAACACTTTAAGTCATTTAAGTAATTTTCTTTGGCCAAACTGCACTGAAGGCAATGGAGCTTATACTTCAGGCTCCTTCATTTTCAAGGTCCTTTTATATTTCAAAGAATGGTTTACTGTTCAGATCCTCTCTTCCAGAAAATCAGAATCATGTTTTGCTATTTCCCTCTCCAACATGATAATAAGTCCCGGATTCCCTTTTGTTAACACCCAAGGACAGGTGAGGCAGGACCTCCTGCAAGCAGCTTTGTCTATAGCTGATTTTTTCCCACTAGTGTCTTAAGACACCAATTTGTAAACATTACACAATAATGCACATTTAATTCCAGCTTTTGGGGTAGAAGTCAAACATGAGAGTTTTGGGACCAGAAGGTCAGAAAACAGACAGGACCATTTCCTGGCAACTTAATAGCATTTGGATTTATAGCTTAATTTCATAATATATAAAGACTCTTCAGCAATCTTAATTACATTCTTAGCAAGGAAAGAAAACAATCTCAGATACTGGATTAAATCCTGGAAATGGATAGTTCTAGCAATATGGTATATAATCTTCTAAAAGTTGGGGAACTGTTGAACGGAACAGTATAAAGAATATTATATTTTTGGCCATGGGCCTTTACCAGAATTTGTAATGTGTTACATGAAAAGCTCAAACCGCATGGCACACACAGTCATCTGTAGAAAACTTTCCACTTCTTCATGCTCTGAGACTGATGTTGGGATCAATTCTCATAGATTTCAGGAGGAAGAGACAGCTGACCACAGATTTGGCTCAGAAATCAACTCTTTTACATCAGGGGCCATTCTTTTCTAGAGGGCAAGTAAATATTTTTACAGACATGAATGGAACTGGACACAAGATGATCTGGGACATCAATCAAAACTAAATTGCTTCTTAAGTGAGATGTGGAAAGAAGATAAAACTAATTTATTCGTTGCTAATATTACGATGTGTTCTTGTAGAGCAGAAAGGATCTCACAGCACTACAGAAAGATTATGCTGGAGAGAACTTACATCTAAGTGATAAAAAAGACCAAATGCAGAAAAACTACATTTGCTCCCTAGTGCCAGCTGCAACAGGACAAGGAATGCTGGCTTGTCAAGGGTAAACCATTTTATAAAAATGTCTTCTTTCTTCTTGGCCCCAGTGTTTTCCACCCATCCTGCAAAAGAGAGCCTACTATAACTGGAAGTGAAATTGCAAGACCATGAGGGTTTATGAATCTTTAAGGGGTTTGTGAATATCAATCTATTGAAAAACAATATTTTTTAAAAAAATTTTGCAAATAGGTTTCTGTATTGAAACCTAAGATGGATAAAATTATAAACAATTTGTTGAGATGTTTTTAAGCTGTTAACTCAATATTTGCTTGATATTTGTATTAACATTTTGTAATTTGTAGATATGCTTGCTTTAGATATTCCTGCCTCTTTTGACAAGCCTGATAATTGGGAATCTTCTATGTAAAATATGTAGAAGTTCTGACATTCCAATGGCTTGACATTTACATTTCCTGACTCAGATGTGGTCAAAAAGTATCCTTTACTGCATAATAATAAATTTTGACCACTCATTTAGCAAATTACAGAAAGGCAGCTATCAATCATGAACTTAGTATTTATCTTCTTACAGAAGGTCCAAATACTGAAACTTTTATCTAGAAACTTTTGCATGTAAATTAATTTGGCCTTGCATTTCCAATGAGAAGAAATGAGAACATATCTAAAGCTTTTAAAAACAGACAATAGTTTCATAGCTTATAAATCTGCTTGCTGATTTCAGTCAGTTTTGTCAGGATGTAGACTGTCCAGAGACAAATACGATGGTACAGAGTACAGAGTTTATGGAAATCGGTGTCTTCATAGATGTTTACAGGATCTTTCACATAGCCAAAAAGGAGACAGAAGATAGAGAATAAAAAGTTATGATCGTGGTCCCCAAGATAGTATATAGGTGTTGAATGTCTTGAATATCACAAAAATTGCTGAGGTTCATTTGACTCGTTATATGTATGTTGAAAGCCAAGACATGGCTTTAAATAGCCACTTCTTTGATTCCAGAACTCTGACTTTACTGATGCCTGTCCTTCAGCATCATACCTTGAGTCTATCGCTTCTTATTTGAGCAGTGTAATGCTGTTTAAACAGGCATTCTTGATCTCAGCAAAATGGAGAGATGTCATTCCAGACCTAACATCTCTCTAGGCTGGTTGTCACTGTAAGTATGCTCACTTTATGCTAAGCATAAGAAATGCCTAACCTGTACTTTCCTTGAAGATATTCCATCTGGTCTGAGCACAGAAGGAGGCAGCATAAAGCTACAATGTCAGCAGGAAAATTCTCAGTTACTGAGGTAACATCTGGAAGATTTACAGCTTCTAGGAGCCATCAGACTGAAGTCCTTAAAACCCTGGGGAAAATGCCCTCTTCTTATACTACAAAGTTTACACAATTCCCCTCCCCCTTTGTTTGTGTGATTCAGACTCAGTTGCTGCTCTTACCAGCTGCCTTTATGGGTGGCATATTCATGCATTGTGTGGGAAACGACCCCACGCAAGTAGAGGATAGACAAGATGACCTAGTACTTTAAGGCCCTTTTCTCCTAGCTGTGCTAGCTGACATCATTTGTGGTATGACTCTTTGAATTCCATTCTATATATGAGAGATAGATGAGTGCACAAAACACAAACCTTCAGCTTCAACTGCTTATGGGACTGCCTCCTTAAGCTGTCTTAGTAGTCCATGGAGAAGGTGAAAGGCTCCTGTGGGAGTTGTTTGAAGTATACAGTTGTCCTCTGGAACTGCTGCTGCCTTTAGGGAGTGAAGCGCACAAGAAAAGTTGCACAGGAATAGAGTCGTAGATTCAGAATATCCTGGGTTGGAAGGGATCCACAAGGATCATTGAGTTCAACTATGATGGCTAATACCAGGCTTCATGAGTACCTGCCCCTAATTGTTGTGGTCAATTCTTTTGAATATTTCAGTCAAAAGAAAGCCACATGTGTCTGCCCTTCCAAAAACTGCTGGTTGAGGACTCTAGATGGGTGAAGCTTGTGTGACAAGAGGTTGGAGAGTGGTTCTCTGGCAAACAAATGCTACAAATCCAATTAACTTCCCAGAGAAGTGTGCAGGAAATGCATTCATCATAAAAATCTGCAAAAGATATTTTATTTTACTAAGTGATTAAAATGTTAGTTGTGTCCATTCTTTAAAAGGAATAAAACCAAAAACATGCCAATGCAGAGACTAACTTGCTAAATACAGCTTCTGGAGGAACAAGGGTAAGGGGTCATAATTCAGAAATTTTGAGGCCCATTGTGACGATTCAGCACAGTTTTTGGCTATCAGGAGTTTCTACACAATATTGTGAGAGATAGGGAATTATAGTCATCCCCAGTCTCATAGGTTTCAGACCAGGAGCATCATTTTCTTGGTTGGCCAAACTGGAGCCAGAGAGCATCATCAGTCATAACTTTCTATTAAAGCTAGTTGAGTTCACCCATTTTTTCCTCCATTAGATGCATGCAGAGAATTTGCAATACAACATTTAAATCTCATCATCATAAAATGAGACTGGGCAATTCTGAACGACACTCTTCATCTTTAGCTTATTCTTTCCCAACCCTCTGTAAGGTCAATGCACCATTGTCTCAGCAAGTATGAAACCACAGACACATGGGGCATATACCTCAGGGTTTCTCTTATGCACATGCCTGCAAATTGATCAATACAACACTAAAGCCAGTGGAGTAAAGCTTATATAAAATTTCTCACTCCTGTAATAGGAGGAGAATTCAGCCTTATTATAAATTCTCCAATTTCAATCTATGTGTAAAATGTGATCTTATTCATAGTGCTGCATCTGCAATGTAATTACCTGAGCAGCTTTATTATGTGCAACTTTGTGTTATCTGGGTGGAAAGCTCAGGAGAATAAATGTTAAACAATAGCTATTTTATCTTCTTCCATTTTGTGGAAGTATTGGTGGACTACAATTACTCTTAGGAACTTAGCTCATCTGAGCTCTACAAGGCTGGAAATGAAAATAAAAGTCCTCAACACAATAAAAAAAAGAATATTATTTTGCAAGAAGAGTTAGTCTTGTTGAGTAGTGTTGGATGAAACAGGGCTTCCTTCTCTACTCTTATATAAATCCATCTCCAGCAAAAATTGGTGCAAAAGGAAGCGTTAAAATGTATTTTATTTTTCTGCACATCTTTTGTTTTACATTCTGAATTTATTTCTCTGTACTGTAGCTTGCTTGAACAAGTACTTTTTTGTTGTAAACACTTTCAATTGTTTAGACAAACTAAATGTCAGCCAGCGCTAAATGCATTTGCAACAAGAAATACACCAAATCAAAATAATGGCAGATGTATCTCAGGCAGCATTAAAGGACTTTAAACTGCAGTGTATCCAAAACAAAAAATCTACATCAAACATAGAAACACATGGTTAATCTGTTACATCTGTTTAGTTAAGTGATGGCCTTAATTACTTTTAGTCACCCATGACTCTCATGAATAGTCTCCGCTTTAAATTTAGATTCAGACATTTTTCCATTTCTCTAATTAGGATTTATTCATGTGTAAACAAGCTCGACATTGGTTTACCCACATACATTTATGTTTTTTACTGTGCGGCCGTGCAGACCAATTCCTGCATGTTTTCTGCCTATTCATATAATTGGCCTCCTTGTCCCACATGTAAACCTCAGTAATAACTTTTTGACCAGTGATTTTAATTTTTTTTCCCATAAATATGTTTTGAAAGGAATATCCATACCTTAAACCTTGATTTTCATAACCATTTTTCTGATAATCAGAAAGCTGTGCTTTCTCATGCATCCCTTCTTCCAAATATCCAGAATGGGTATATGTCTGGGTTATTTTTTCCTTCCTCCTCTTTTCCACATCATACTAGGAGTGGAGGGAGCATGGAGAGATTTCAGCAGGCAAATGAAGCTTACTAATAAAATTTACCATGTGGCTGTGGCTGGCTGCTGACATAAAGATCAGCATGAATTTCTTTAAGGGTTACACACTTGTGGATACGGTCTTTTATCCAGTCATCTCTGGAATGATTTCTCTCAAGCACAGAATAAAACAGGCTGAGCACATATTTTCAGGTTTAACTCTTAAATGAACTAGATTAGACATAGAATACTGATTTGGTGGAGCTGATGCTGCTGAGAATCCTTCAAAATAACATATTCTGGGACATGAAAATGAGGTTTTAGCATCTTGCCAGGATTACTCTCTTTGTAGTATTGTCTCAGTGCCCCTTGTAAACAGGCAGAACATCTTGTGAACATCTATGATTTTGAGTGTCCCCAAACTGTGATTTACCATGTGTTCATGCTTACCACTACTGATTTACAGAGGAAAGGATTCAAGTATTGAAGTGGTTGCTCTAGAAGGTATCAGTGTGCCAAGAACTCCACAGTGTTCCATCACAACAGTGAGAGCAGACAGAAGCCAATGCATTCATGTGACACCTCATATGACACTTCACAGTCAGCAGATACTGTAAGCAAGTTCAGAGTGCTTTATACTATTTTTCTCATTTAGTTTTATAAACCTCAATTTTTAACCGCTTTCTGCTTGCTGCAACATTATCTAGACCTAGGTGCACAGTTTACAACAGTGAAATATATGGTATATCTATTGTATAAACTGTTCCATTATATGCTGGTTTAAGTAAACTAACAAATCTTAATTAGAATAATTCTCATGTTTAAAAAGCTTGAAATTTATAATTTAAAAATAATCCCTGTTTGGGAAAAAAAGTTTTATTTTGTGCTAAATTATATCTCCTCCCTTCTATCTTTCAAGTATAATCTTTATGGACTACCTGTAATTGTAATTTAGCCAGATGGTATCTGGTTGCTACAGCCAACACTATTTGAACAAAATTAGAAATGCTCAGAATTAGTTCCATCGACAATAAATGCATTATACACATGTCAAATTGATACAATCAGGTTAAGACCGTTTTTAATATAAAATACATTTATTGATAGCTGGAGCTTCTGCACTTTCACTGGACATACACAGCATTTAGAAAGTAAAAATCTGCAATTTAGATTCAGCTATTATGCTATTTTTGAACTATTTCTAGCAAATAATCCTTTCTATGCCATTACCACCTCTTGATGTAGCTCTCAAATTTGACCAAGTCCTTCAGTCTATACTAAGAATTTTCAAATCCAGACATACATATCCCGCTTGAGCAGATGGGGAATACTGTTACTCTGTGAAACTCCGCTGACAGAAGGCAGCTTTAGTTTATGAGATCAGAAAGAACACAGGTTATAAGAAACTTACACATCCATATAACATATGGCAGAATTTAAACTGAGTACCATCTCTTTGAAGTTTGCTTCAGGAATGGAAATGAATGACAATTTATATCTTACTTGCTCTGTTCAAAGTATTACCAAAAGGCTGTTGGTAAGAAAAGGGGAGAAGCAAGGATAATGTTTGTGGCTGTGGTTATCTTAGTGTAGGGAGCAGGCAGTGACGCGAGCTCCTAGCAAGAGTAAGTTTTGTAAGATGGCAATAGCAGTTGAGGAGAGCATCTAAAAACAAAAAATTCAACAGATGTTGAAAAAATATAAAATGAGAGAAGAGAAAGCACTTAACAGGCTGAGAATCAGTGGAAGAAAAATGAGCAGGTTCCTACTCAAACACTTTATATTTTTTGCAAGGAAGCAGGCAGAAGCCTTTTGACTGATTTTAAAGCCACTTATAAACTAGCTTAGCCCATATCATGCTAGTGTGGGTTGCAAATTAACATCTTTATATTTGTTTTGACCATGGGAGAAAGTAAGTTTAAATATTCTCAGAAAATCACGTAAAATATGTAAATAAAGAATTTTTTGAAAATTCATTTAGATTTTTTTTTTCCTAAGACACATCCAATACTGGTCTCTTATTTCAAAACAAAACGAAAACCCCTTTCTCCACCCAACATCTATGACCAAATTAATCTATATTAAATTTCAAGAATGCCCAAGTTTTTGCTAGAAGCTTCCACATGTCCATCCTATTCTCTATATTTTTTGGATTAAGATTGTGCAAAAATCCAATTTTGAGTGAAGAAGTCACAACTATAGTTTTTGGGGAATGATTAACAAGCTGCTTTATTCTGCATTTTTTTCTGCAGATTTTCATGTGTTTACAAGGCAAGTTTTACCTTCTAGCTTTCAGATGGTTGGTTCCGTTTTTGTGTCCTAATAGAGGTAGGTGATGATACTTTCGAACCAATTGTGATTTTTCTGTGCACATAACTTTTTTTCCCCAGGTTCCCTCTTTCTCTGATGTGACATTTATACTATGGAGTTTTTGTTTGTTGGTTTGTTTTAGGACCCAAGCCTGGCTCCTCCAGAAGGGGCTCTGAGCATCTGGACTTACTTTTCTACTATTTTTCTCCTGACCAAATCATCTTGTGTGTAGACCTGGGTATATTCTACACAATCAAAAATGTGTTTCATTTTCTAGTGAATCACTGTGGCTGCCAAATACAACCCAAATGGCATTTTGAAAAACAGAGTCTCCTAATGGGAATAGAGAATGCAAAAATGTTTCCCTAAGGCACCTGCCAGAAACCTGCTGATGCATCATGCATTGGAAAATAGGTGGCAACAGTAATTTCATGGGTAGTGAGAAATGTTGCCTTTATGGAGAGTTCCTTAATTTCTTTGGTCTGTCCATAAAAAACATTTCAGTCTTCCTACCCTCACCAGTTAGTTCGCCCACTTGGCTAATTCTTCCAATCATTTTAATAGCTCTTGGAAAAAGTTTGCTTATTTATTTTGCTTCAATTTAAAAACAAAATAATCTTGTTCAAGGCAGGAGTCATGGGCTCCTAGTAAAAATTGGCCTCCTAAATACTTTGCTGAAAGATTCCTTTGTAACTCAAAGACACCCTGGAATTTTTAGGGTTTTTTTCCCTCCCCTTTCAGTGAGTGTACCTTTGGATAAAACCTTTAGATGAACATTAATTTTTATGTCATTAATGGATACCTTTCTGCAAATAGCTAGCTTTGGAACCAAAACACAACATGCAGCAGAATGCTTTTTTGGGGAGAGGACTGTCTATCCTGATTAGGAATGACTTCATAGCAAAGGTGCGGGTTGTATAGGAGACCATCTCAGCATTCATGGAACTGCCTGCTCACCAGACTGGTTAATCCGCTCATAGCATCTGTCAGGCTATGGTTATCTAATGCAACTTCCAGACAGGATCTAAAGGCTAAACTGGGCCAACATCTCCTCACCCACTTACCCGATCTCAGCCCCTCAGACTTGATGGAATGGGACAAGGGTGGCTCACAATAGAATCGCAGAATCATTTAGGCTGGAAAATGACCTCTATGATCATTGAGTCCAACCTTTGACCAATCACCATCTTGTAGACTAGACCATGGCATTATGTGCCACATCCATTTATTTCTTGAATTCCTTCAGGGATGATGACTCTACCACCTTCCTGGTCAGCCTGTTCCAATGCTTAATAATCCTTTCCATGAAAAAAATTTTCCAGATGTCCAGATGTACCTTCTCTGTTGCAGCTTTAGGCTGTGTCCTCTCGTCCTGTCACTGGTTGCCTGGGAGAAAAGAATGGTGCCCACCTGGATACACCCTCCTCTCAGGGAGTTGTCAAGAATGATAAGGTGTTTCTCCCCCTGCCTCCTTTTCTCCAGACTAAACAAACCCAGCTCCCTCAGCTGCTGTCATAGGACTTAATCTCTAGAAGTTTCACCAGCTTCATTGCCCTTCTCTGGACATATTTCAGCACCTCAATGGCCTTCCTGAAGTGAAGGGTCCAGAACTGGACACAGGATTTGGGGTATGGCCTCACAGTGCTGAGTAGAGAGGGACAATCACTGCCTTGGTCATGCTGGTCACATTCTTCCTGATACATGCCAGGATGCCACTGGACTTCTTGGCCACCTGGGCACACACTGACTCTTGTTCATCTGCATTTGACCAGCGCTCCCAGGGTTCTTTTCTGCCCAGCAGCTTCTCAGCCACTCTTTCATCAGCTTATAGTGCTGCCTGGGGTTGTCTGGTGGCCAAAGTGTAGGACTTGACACGTCACCTTGTTGAACCTCATGCAGTTCTCCTCAGCCCACTGATCCAGCCTGTCCAGATCCCTCTATAGAGCATTCCTGCCCTCCAGCAGCCAAATGATTGCATAACTAATCATCTCATTAATATTTCTCTGCAGATAAATTTTGTTTCACACTGAGATAGAATCTACTTCTTTGATGCATGTCTGGCATGTGTTTCTCAAATGATGTGACATCTTCTGCCATTTAAGGCCGCAAATTAGTAGAAGGAAAAACATTGAGGAAGGTTCAGAGCAGAATTATCCATCGATCTGAATGATAACGGCATCTGCAATTACTCATGCTGGGACAGAAGTCACAAGAACCATTAATCCTCATGCTTCAGGACATAATTGAGCAACAGCTGGAGTCAGGAATAATTTCCTCTATGACAGACCATTGCACAATATTGTGTATTATGGAGTTTTATGTCTACATTTGAGATGGTTGGCATCAGCTCAGTTGAAGACAGAAGGTTAAATTAGATGGTCCTCTGGTTTCTTCTGTGGCAATTATTATGTTTGTACACTGATACAATCATTGTAAAAATCCCAGGCAGTCTCAGGCGTCATGTAGGAAATAATGGCTGCTTCTTCGTTCTCATTTTTTCCATCTGCTTTGGATAACCTGGAAATTAATACCAGTTGAGTCTGTGGTTACTTCTTGAACCAGCAAGTAGCAAAATGAGGAAATGGAACTGCAAGAGACCATGCAACAAATAAACATATTCCGTATCTGTGTGTTTTACCAGTACTCACTTTTAGCAAATACCCCTGTTAGGAAGATCCATCTCACAAAAGATTCCAAGATCTTTAGCATCACTTTGGTGTCTCACAGTGACTAGTTGTATCTCTGTGAGTTTTTCTGGCAGGATTTCCATGAACCCCCAAATGGAAATGATGAGAATGGAAATTCAGATATGAATAAGTAAGTAATTTAAATATAACAATTATGGAGGTTCAGTACTGCACTCTTCTTAAAAGGAAACCCTGATGATGTTGATTGTTTAGCTAATCCAGTACACAATGTTGTATGAGTTAGAAATGCAAATTCAGTGCTAGGTGATTTGATTGTTGCTGATAATGCAAGCAGATAATGAAAAGGAAAATTTGGTCTCCCTCAGATATTTCCAGTTTTGCAAACTATGCAAAGTTTTAGGATTTGTATTGCCACTCTCATTAAGACAAGTAAGCTACAACTTGTTTTGAGCACTAGCAGAGTAGGTAAATTTTCAAATTCTGTTCCACTTCACACTTATAATTGAACATTTCTTTTAGCTGATTTCTCCTTTGACTCATCTGCATGGTAGCTACCAGACTCAGCTGTTGTCCAGTGTAAGCACAAAAAGCTTAAGTGAAGTCAGAGGAAAGCTCTGTAATCATCTAGTATAATTTGAAGTTGATAATTTTAGTTTCTACTGCGCCTTAGTCAAGTATTGCTTGACTTTGATTCTGCTTCTTAAGGGTAAAATTCAAGTCTGTATAGATCATAGAACTATTTAATAAAAAAGAATACCTCTGAAACTATTTATTCTTTGTAATAATAATAATAATAATAATAATAATAATAATAATAATAATAATAATAATCTATATTAACACTGGGGATTACTTTTCTCATTCTGATGAAGGGAATTTTAATCTCCAGAAAATGACTTTAGTTATTCTGAATGTACATCCTATTATCATAGTAACATGAAGGAAAATTTATACTATGGAAAGTTATTTACCAAGGAATTTCTGAGTAGCTGCAAGTAATCTTCCTGTGATAGAAGGCCAGAGCTAATTGAAGCAACAGGAATTCAGAGGTATTTATGAAGTTTCCTTGTATTTGACTCTCTCTTTCCAGTCGTTGAAATGAACAGAAATAGAAGTAAAGAAATAAAAGATATTGCAGATAACATAGATGGTTAAGTTATAAATCAAGTCACTTTACATTTATTTAGAGCACTATATTGAGCATATTTCCAGGAAAGCTGTTCTGAAAGTCTACAAATTGAGACTTAATTTATATGCTACTCTTCCTGTTTCCAGGTTTATATTTTTCAGAATTAAATAGTTGATTACTGTAGGAAATACATTGAAATTTTACTTTTGGTAAATAGCCTTTAAAATACTCTATAGAGGACACGTAATGTAGATTATAAAAACATTTATGCTGTAAATTACAATTTCCAAACAAGCAATCTACAGAGAAACATTGACCAAACAAAATAATGCTTAAGCTAAAGTATTTTCCCCCTTTTTTTCTGTATCAGATAAAAGGAAAATTAAGGAGGAGAAAAGAAAATTAAGGGGAAGAAAACTCAATAATAATTTTTCTTTCTATCTCCTACCACTCTTTTTTTTCTATCATTGTTGGTATTCATGTCATCTGCTCTACATTAGATTGATATTTCTTAATATGTTCTCCAAACAGTTCTTGTGAGAGATAAAAGGAGGTTTAAAGTAACTGAGAAACATAAAGGCATTGTAATGGGCATGATGGGAAAGATGGGCACATCATAAATCAAAAATGATAAGAGGTTTTTGAAGATGTGGAAGAGCAAATTTAATACTTTGGAAACAGTTTTTTGGAAATAGTTTTGCTGTTTAATATCTGCACTGTCTTCCACAAAAAGTAGCAAAAGAAGTAAAGTCAAGTTTATTGAATTTCATAGAAAAAGTCAAGTCTCTATCCCTTGAAGTTATTTTATTTTTGCTAATGCTTTATTATTTACCTATACTGACTCTGCAGCACCACACCACATAAGCCTCCATAATCTCCAAAGTTCTATATTTGCTCCAAGAATATTTTATTGCCTCTATATATTTTCTAATTACAAGCTTTTAGTTTTAAGGCTAAGTGGCATCTCCTTAAACTGAGTTGTGATGAACAACTCTCTGCATTAAGTGATATCAACTGGTAGGATTTGATTTATCTATCACAGACTTTACGGTTGAAACGACGCTTAAGTAGTTCATGTTCATGTACAAAAAGTCTGGAGTTTTCAAGAAAGTTTAGAAATTTGACATTGATGCAGGTCCTCTGGCTTTTTAGAATACTTCCAAAAAAACCCCAATTTCTGGAAATATTTTGAAACCTAAGTCAGAAAGAGAAATATACTAATGCTTGAGTTCTAGTTTTCCAAGCTGACCAAGACCAGCTTCTAACATCCATACTTAATAACTTTAACCACTTGCATCACATTATTTAAGCTAACTGAAAGATTTCCTACCTCAGATAAGAACATACCTTCATAAAATCAGAGATACACTATATGTGCAAATAAATATTCTGGTTTAACTTTTAAGTAAAATGGAAAAAAAGCAAATTAAGAGTAACAGAAAAGAAATTATTGTTTAGGGTTTTTTTTTTTAAATCAGTTCTCATTATTTTCAATATTACTAAATGTGATGTATAAGCAGTTAAAAACAATTATTCCATTTGTACTGAAAATGTACTTTTATTGAGTCCAACACTGAAATAAGTATCTGGAAAGTACTTTTTAACTCTGAGGAAACAGTCCTGTAGATATATGAATAGCATCCTTTTTTCTTCCTCCTTTTGGCCTTGCTCAGTAATATATTGCTGGCTCTTACCTGAATCTGTACCAAGGTTCAGCTTTATCACTCGTCCACATTTAAATTGTAACTCTCGACCATGGTAACCTATGTCAATCACATTCACTGGGAAAATTAATCTTGCTTTAGTACCTGAAAACCATTTTTTCAGGAACTGGGACTAGTTCTGTACGACAGCCAGACAGTTGTCTTAGAATTATATAATCATGAAATGGTTTGGGTTGGAAACGAGCTGAATAAAACAACTGCCCTGCCGTGGGCAGGGACACTTTCCACTATGTCAGATTGCTCAAAGCCCCATACAACCTGACCTTGTAGAAAATGTCTTGAAGGAATTTAGTGAATAAATTTAAAATATAAGTTCCTATGTACCCAAGGCTGTATATATCTAGTTTCCTTCTTTTCCTAGACCAGTCTTTCTTTCCTTGCCTCTCCTTGCTCTATAGTTTGTCTTCTCCTTAGCCCTATGATCTGTAGTCTGTATGTATGAAGTAGTATCTCATTGCCAAAATTAGACAGCACATCTCTCTTGTGCCTTCAAGCCTACTTGACTGGTTTGAGCAGTCCACTGATGAGTGAGATTTAAGGTATCTACCAGTTCAGATGGTTTTCTTCTGCTTCCTGCATATAAAACTCTCCTTGAATTAATCTTAACAATAAAAAAAACCCAAAATTTAAAAAAAACCTCCTTAACTGAACAGAAATGTCACACAAACATATGGAGCACATGATATTGCTAACTTAGAGCAGATTCAGAACTAATCTGATACATAAACAAGATGTCTTTTAGAAGATGGTAAATAAATAGAAAACCACTATATAAATATAATAAATATGGAAATTGTTTAGTCACATGACATTGAACCAACACCCTTGTTTAGAGTGGCTAATAGATATGAGAGTTATGCTAGGCCTCCTTTAGGTTACAGAAAGTCATATAGAAAATCAATCAGTTAAGCAAATATAAAGTCTTCACTACAGAGATGATTTGGCTTCCTGTATCAGGAAGTCAGAGATATGCTTCACAAGCCTTATGCTTGTCCTTTCTTGAAATACAGCATGTAAACCACACTAAGGAAAGAGCCTAAAATTAATTAATTCTGACTCTTCTGTATATCCTTCTTTACAAAAGATATAGGGTAAGTCTGAAAAAACTAAGTAAAGACAGTTTAATGAACTCTAGTCTTTCATTCATAGCTTGCTGTATCTGTAGTCATGTCCATGCTGAGCACTCTCTATAACCATTTTGTTATTGAAACTTTATTTCAATTATGAAATATCAATATATTATTGATATTTAGCACTGCTAAAACTGCCATGCTGGTAGAAAATAGCAGAGACATTGATATATAGAAAGCAGCTAGACTTCCATGTTCTCTTCCTTCTTGGGGCAAAGCCGGGTAGCATGGTGGGAAGGAGGAACAAAGGTCACAGTTTTCCTGTCCTTGCCAGTATTCCCACCACTGCTTCTGCAGAGTTGTGTTTCTAAATTGGGTAGAGAATAAAATCAGACAAGGATGTCCAGGTAAGGGCCCTATCACTTGCTGGACCTCTGAGCTGGCTGAACATAAACCTTTCCAAGCTGGAGACATATATCCACACTACTGTGGCAGTGTTACCATGAGCTATCCTTCAATCAGGCACTTTCACAGCACCAGCGCTGCAGGTTGCATGTAACCCCATATTTCTAGATTTTCTAGAAGGTTTAGCACAGAGATCCGAATTTTGTGTCAGAGTAATCTGCTTCAGTCTTAACCAAATTCTTGTCTCCATGTATTTTTTGAAAGAAACTGAAACTTGAACTCATATCTTAATTTTTCTGCAAGTCCTATTTCTCATCTTTGCAAAGGAGGCAGAATAAAATAGGATTTTGATGAAGAAAATGTGTTTTTTTTTTTTTTTTGATCTCAGCTCTTAGGAATGGCATGTATTGTAAGGAGGATGAAAATTATTCACACATTGATTCTAAGTTGCAGGGCATGAGGAAAAAATTCAAAATTCTACTGTCTTTTATAACCAATGGCGGAAATTTCACATTTTCCAAAAGCAATTTAAGTTACTGATGCATAAACATATTGAGATTAGTTTGTGCTCTGTTTATTTCTGGTGGAATAATGAAAACCATTGAGTGAAGGCCAAATATCAATCTTAGTCAGCCACACTGTGGTGAAATAATTGCAGCTTCATTATTCCAACTCAATCCACCAGTCACGTGTAATGTCCTGGTAATTAAGTATTTAACATCCTTTGTTCTTTTGCCACAAAAGCTGTGGCAAAGCAAAATTTGGATCAGGATGCCTTGACACAAAACAGAAAGCTGTTTTTATGATTATTTGCAAAAATTAATTCCTTATTTTTTTCAAAACTCAGGGAGGCAGTTATGTCTTTCTGTACCACTGCCAAAAATGCAGCACTTCATTTTCCTCTGTTCAGTGAGTCTGGTTTTTTTTATGTAGGTATTTGCAACTGAGAATATCTCCATAAGGGCTCTTTGTGTTTGTTGTGTCATTTTTTTAAAAAAAGTGTAGAATATGTAGTGTGGGGGTAAGATGATTACTGTAACAAGGAAATCTATTAGACAGCAATATGGAGTACTCAGAGGAGTGATGGAATTCCCAGCTTTTATGATGGTAAAAGTAAAATGGACATATGGCCAAAGATATTCAAATGGGGTCAATTCTTCTTTCCAGGTATATGGGATAGAGACACAGATTTAATTTTTTTTTATCCATGATTTATTTTAAGGAAAAATTTCATAAATTCTATTTAAAAATGTTGTCATTAAAAAGTGCTACTTAATCTCAGCAGAAAATAATTTCTTTTCTTTTTTTCCCTTTCTTTCCCAACTTCATTTACTTCCATTTCCATTAGAGAAAACCAAGAAATAAAATCAAATTGTGACGATCTATTTCAAATGCACTCCTATCTCCTGAAGCCAGGAGCGCAAGATTTGCTGTCATGTGTGTGTCCCATGCCAGTTCAAACCATTTTTTTCTCTGTGATTCAGTTCAGTGCCTTCAACCAGACACCTGTAAAAGAGTTTTTGTATAATGTGTTATCCTTAAAACTGGTGGCTTGGAAACATGAAGGTGACTTGACTTTTCAAATAATCTCCTATCATTCATTTTCATAAAATCAGCAATGTGTGTGTCCCTCTGGGTATATTATTATTATTATTACTATTATTATTATTATTATTATTATTATTATTATTATTATTATTATTATTATTATTGTTGTTATNAAAAAATAATAATGATAAGAAGAAGAAGAACAATAACGATAATTACAATAATTTTTTTAGAGGTTCTGTTTGTTTGTTCTTGTCAAAACTATGAGGTATGTGTTCAAAATAAGTCTCTGTAACAAAAGCATTTCCTCTGTGAAGGAAAAAGACCTTCATGGCCAAGCCAATTTAGGTAGACTGGAAAGCTGAAAAGAATTGGGAAGAAGCTATGCATCAGATTTCATGAAACAAAGAAGTCAGGAAAAGACTACAAAAACTGAGATAGCCTTAGAAAGAGCAAGAAAACTGGAAATTGGTTCCTTACTGAAAATGTTTGCAGTGATGAGACAAACACATTCTGCATTTTAGCTCTTTTTTGCTGTAAAGGAGCTGTGCTGGTATAAATGCTCAATTTCTGGTTTTGTGAGGATGCCCTTACAAAGATGCTGTGAGCCAGGCACTGAGTGTCTGGATGACAAACCTGAGGAGTGAGAGCAAGCGTGATCTGGAGGAGCATGAAACTCAGGCAGAGGCAGCAGATCTCAGCAGTGTCAGGGATGCCACAACCTCAGAAGGCCTGTGCAGCTCAGCCAGCCTAGGTGGGAGGTCAGGAACCAGAGGCCACAGGGAAGATTTATTTTTGAATCCACTGGCTTGGCCTGCAAGCTTCTTTGCAGGGCAGTACAGAAAGACATAATGGGATTTGATAAAGCGCGGGATGGGGTATTTGCAGGATTATGTTAGGTAATCATACTTGTCAAATTCTGTCGATTCAGTCCATTCTTCTCTGAAATGAAATAACGAAACAAAGTTCATAAGTCAGATGCAATTTTTCCCTTTCAAGTTTTTGTTTGTTTATCTGTTTGTTTGTTTGTTTTTTGCTTGTGTCAAACCTGTACTAGTGGTTTGAACATTAGTGAGACTGCTTATGCTTTATTTGCTTTGGAAGTATCTAGAGGAATATTATGCTGTTCCATCAGCCCAGAGGAGTACTGTATCAGTCACAAATTCACTGATGCTCTAGATATTTCCCATGATTGGACTCCCCTAATACTGAGAAAGAACCTACAGTGATACAAACCTGCTCCAGGATCCATGAGATAAACAAATGTAAGCAACCAGAGTACTTAGTGAGCAGGTTTAATGTTTTTTAGCAAAGGGCAGATAACTCCTTCAAATCTGATGCTCAAATTCAATGAAATATGCATTTATCTCCATTTTCTTTTCATGCAAAGGAAGTTAGTTGCTTCATTCCTTTCTCTGAATCACCTCCAGGGTTATTTTTCTGGATTGATGAGTTACAATGTTCTATTCTGTCTAAGAGAAGGACTCAGGGCAATCGTTTTAGCATGAAGATGCTCCATTCTATGAAAATGCACACATTTTTGAAAAAAACATTTAATTAGGACATTTAAACTTGGTTTATCTAACATAATATATGTGTCAATATGTTAGTTCTCAGTTGCTCTCTATAAAACACTCCAAATAAATGTTTATAAAATTTTTCGACTTTCCCACATCATCATGATCTGTCTATATTTTATTGATATGAATGGATGTGGGAATGTACTTCTTTATTCCTGTGCTTTCAGCAGCTGACCAGTACATTATCAAATAACTACTTATTTGCGGGAGTTTAATTTATGACAATTTCCACATACCTACTTTTCAGAAAATGCTGAGCATCCAGTGTTCAAGGCTGTAAGGCAATGTGATAAATTCAGCACCTAGAATTGTCAGTCACCTCTACAGATCTTAGCCATACATTACCAAAAGAAAGGCTTTTTTGTTCATGGTTTGGTTTGGTTTGGTTTGTTTTCTGACTGAGTGCGAATAAATCGTGTCAGCTGTAAAAACCCTTTGCAGGGTGATTCCAAGGAGAAAATGGACACATTCACTTATGTTTTGAAAACATAACGATATGAAACCTGATATTTATGAGATTTCTTGCATAAGTCTGAAATCTAGAAAGTTATTGGAGCGTCTCTTACATAGTTAGGAAAGAAGCTGGTCTCTTTTTTCAAAATTAGCAGATGAAGAAAGAAAAGCACTGACACACTGATTCACATATCCTGTTGTGTACCAGTCCCTGTTTTTTTCAGACATCCTTTCCTGATGGAGGAATGAAGAGCTTAAGGTGGTACTTATACATATGTGCAGACAAGTCCTGCACACTATCTCTCTTGTCTTTGGACTTCAAATTGGTCTTAAAGTTCTTGAGGTCCCTTTGTTGCAAAGTATTTTGGTAAAGTTGTACATCTTGCTGGGAAGATACAATCCAGAGTTCAAGCCCACCTCTTGTGTTTATCTTTCTTCATCACACTGGAGATTCAATCAGACCCGTACATTTATGAGGCCACTCAGACTTTAGTGACATTCTGGTTTACAGTTTTTTCCTCTTTCTGGGAGAATTTTAAACAAATTAATCCCTTCTCTTTTCTTCCCTTGTCTGGTTTGGGTTCTTTGACATATAATATATTTAGGAAACTCCTGGGATCTGAAGCATACCACCAGGCACATGGGTTCCCTCAGGTTTAGAAACCCCCCACAGCCTTTCTCGCATTGAGGGCTTGGACCAAGTCATATCCCTTGTGTTAGGTCCTGAGGTTTAAGTCAAGCATTGCATAGCTACAGAGTTGACCAAAATGTGCAAAAAGAAATAATTAGCACCTATGGGGATGTTTCTTAGCCCTTGAACAACAAAATTAAAAAGTAGTCTTTTCTGATGATGCTTTAAGGACAATTATGTAGTGTGTAAGGAAAATTGATTATAATTTAAATGGGAGTATAATTAAAAGAAGTGGGAAAATCTTTGGTTTGAGCCACATGAAATTGCTCATACAGCTATCAATAAAGTGTTCTTGGAATGCTCCACCAGCACCTATAATAATGCTCAGGTCAAAATGCTGTGAAAAAAGATAGGAATAAATTATTCCCACAGTACTCTAAAAAGTTGTGCTAACCCAAGCATGCAATATCTCATAGACACAAAGAGAATAAGATCCAAATTAATGCCACATGAGGTTTTAACATTACCGATTTCAAAAATCTCAAAGCAATTTTGATCAAGATCAGTTTATATGAATAACTTTAAGTAGAAAATTATGAACAATAGCTGGGAATTGCTTAATAATATTGTCAGTTGTTAGTCAAGAAGCTGTAACCCCATAATCCAGAGGGAGGGCCTCATTGATTAGAAAAACAGCATGTTTAAGAGGAAAAATTAAAGCAGCTCCTTAAAACATATCTAACCATTGTAAAATGAGGTAAATTGGGAGAAATTATTGTAAACCAGAAAATAGGACTAAACTGGGTAAACTAAAGGCTGTGATGAAGAAATAAAATTCTTGCAGAATGAATCTTATTCTATTTGTCAGTGTTAGGATTGTCAATTGTATTTTAAAGAAAATATAACTGTTTAGGACATGTTATCAGAAAATGCTTGAAGAGAACAGGAAAATGAAAAAGTCAAGATTTTTCTTTATTTGGTACACAGGGGGAAACACACAGAGGTTCTATTAATATTTTACATACAGCATAGAAAAATAATAGAAAAACGATTTGATGTAAGTTGAAGAAGCTATTTAGTACATTTCATGACTCTCAAAATACTTGTCTTTCATGACAGTATTTTTTCTACTGTGTTTTTACAGACTTCCAGCACTGAAAATTTTGCAGTCTCATTGGGCTTCCTATTCCAGTGTTCTTTTGTACTTGCCTATACCAAATGGTTTCCCACCTAACTTTTCCAATATCTTTTACTTCCTGCTCCAGATTAAGCCAAATGCTTTTTGTCCCATCTATCATGGTCGCTGAGAACAATTAATCCTTTCACCGTTGCAAAACTATTTACCCAATTCAGCATTGTTATTATGCCTACTTCATTCTACTTTTTCTTAGGTGAGACAAATCCTCCTGTTTTCTATACTGGTGAGCATTTTTGTCAATCACGTTTGGATTCCCTTCATTATTTTCATATCTTTCTTGAAATGCGCTGCTCAAAACTGAACTCCAGCTAGTGCTAAGAAGAGCAGGATTATTTCCATGTCTTGTCTAGTTTATACGTCCCACTGTTAGCCTTTCCACAACATCTGAACATTTCTGACATATGTTCAACAATGATGCAATCAAATCCCTAGATGAGCTTCTAAAACATGGTGTTTTTTGGTGTGTTTTTTTTTTTTTTTTTCCATTCTGTATCTGTGTGGCTGATTTTTTCTTAAACTTGTAACTACTGGATTCCGTACAGTCCTTTTTTTTCAGAGAATTTCTTCAGTTGGCTCTGATAATTTTGATTTCTTTTCCTACTCTTCTAACCTCTAATCAACTTTTAAAGTTCATGAGCATGATCTGTCTTCCCTCCTGGAGTCATGAAAATATTGAGCACACCTAGATTCAGGGTGAGGTGACACTGGGTGAGTCCTATCACTGACAATTGCTAACAACTATCTGGAACTGCTATCCATTTGACTTTTGCATGCACTTTAAAGTCTGCACAAGATTTCCTTAGGATCATCACAAGATGATCAGAAACCTCATTAAAAGAATATACAATGCCATTACTGTATTAGCTACTCGGTTATTGTGGGAGCAAAATAAATTAGGCAAAATTTGTTCTTGGCAAGTTTCTATTAGCTCCTAGTCTGATGAAACAGTTTCCACTTTGACAGGAGATACTAAACAAAAACTACTAAAACTTGACATTTCAACCAGTGAATAAAGGTTAACTTGCATCCAAGGTTTTAAAAAGAGCTTGTTGAGTGTCTGTTTGAATTGCAAATATAATTTTCCAGTAAGTTTGGAAAGAGTAGGGAAGTTCCAGTAGAATAGAAGAATCCTAATGTCACGCCAATATTCATAAAAGCGAAATAGAATGAACCAGTTATAATCCTTGACTTCCTGAACGTTAGTCTGGCAATCTAAACAACTGATGAAGGAGTTCATTAATAAAGATTAGGAGAAAGTGGTGTAATAGTAGTCAATTAAGATGATCTTTACAGGAAATTGTGTTTTCACAAAAGACTTTGCATTTTAACAGTAATAATATTTTAACTGATTAAAATGCAAGAATTCATACAATATTGCCAAACTTTTTTTAAATGTTTGTTATGCTAATGGGTTCCACTTTATGAAAACAAACAAAAAAAACATTCAAGAAATATACAACAGCAACAAAACAAGAAAATCATAATAGAAAATTGAGCAATTATTGAAAGTACTTTCAGTTTGCAGGAAGTCATCTCTGAGTGGGTAGGTTTCAGAGGGAAATCAGGGATGATGATCTAATGTTAAATTGTTTTCCATTTGTATTGCTTTTCTGGGAAACCATGTGAAGTCATTTCTGACAAACTTGCAGATGACAAAATATTAATGGGAATATTGATAAGACAGAGAAATTTCCTATAAGCTGGGTACAAACAAACCATAAAATATTTTGAAGATATCACCTATAAAATCACATATTTAAGAGCAGAAATATCCATCTCGGAATTTTATGTATTTGTCAAAAGTCTCATAAAGCCCTGACTTTGACCAGTTGCAAGCCATGGTGGTGAACAGATCACATTGCAAAACTATGGGCAGAGGATGTCATGTTCTATAACTGCATGAATAAGAATGTACTGAGCTGAAATAAGTAGCTTATTATTTCTGTTCAATGAATTTCTGTACTTGGCACAGCTCTAAAAATAACATGTCTGATTCTGGTCACTACAAGGTTGGTTAAAACACAAATAAACATATTTTGTTCTTGAAATCTCAATATTTACCTTCACAAAAACATAGCTAAGAAGTCACTTGACTGAAGTAAAATTTTAAAAAGTCTTCATCTGCATACAGTGATTACTTTCAGGGTATTGTTATTCTTTTGTCAGTTTTTTTTCATATTTCAAGGGCTGCAAACAGCAGAAAGAAAACCAAAAATGTGTAAGCATCTAAAACGTAAATATGTAAACAGTGTGTCTGCGTACTAAGGGGAAACTCGCCAACCTATGCATACATTCTGAAAACTGAGTTAAATAAAGAAAAAAATTAAAAAATACATTCCTATTCCTTAAACTTTCATATTTTGTTATATAATGTAATATAACGTAATAAGAAATGCCTGGATTTCAGTCTCTGTAAAATGGAAATAACTTTTTATTTCCACTGTTTTTTTCTCCAGAAGGTATCCCCTTTCTTCAATTAGTTCTGCTACAGATTCTTACCTTTTTGGTATTCTCTTTTGTTTTTCACATAAATTAATTAACATGGATTTTTTTTTCCCCTACAGTTTCTCAGATGGGTCTGCGGAGAAGGGAATAAAACCAGCCAAGACACAAGTCAGCAAGCATGTAATTGGTACGTGACTAACACGTCTTGCACAATCGCATACATACTGAGCAATCAATCTGAATTTGGCTTCTGAGGTCCCTCAGAAACTAACTCCATACTTACTTGTGAAAAAATAACTGTAGGGATGAACAGTGATGGTATTTGTGCTCAACCTGTTAGATCTTCCAGGCAAGAATGAACAATAACATCATCTCCCGTGAAACCACAAATAGTGCAGCTCATTTGTTTAAATACACCACAAACAGTCATGAAGAGGAGTACATTCTTTGGAAACAAAAGTGAGCTTGCAGTTTTGCAGGTTTTTTTCTAACCTTTTGCAGACATAAACATTAGTCACTTTCTGAGTTTTTCCTGTAATCCGTCCTAATTATATTGTACAGTATGTTTTCATCATTAAAATGAACTAAACTTGCATAGAGGAATTTTTAAACTGCCAGTATTGAAACAAAACCACATTGATACATAGCTCAATTTTTACTTTATGAAAGGTGTGTTTTTATGAACGCTTACAACTTGCATAGGATTTTTGTGATTTTTGACAGTTTAGAAGTCAATTTTTATGGTTTCCATCTCACAAATTTTCTTAAAAGATATTACACATCCAAAAGATACTCCTCTCATTTACAGAGAACTTTAAAACCAATATGAAAAGAGCACTGATTCTGTAAGAACTTCCAGAGACTGCAGAGTTGGTTATAGCTTTGGGAACAGGAGATGTCATAGATATCATTTACTGATTAATCCAAAAGACCAATAATGCATTTTTTACAACAGAGATAATCCATTTCTGTGAATTGTGGACAGCTGCAAAGGAGATGAAAGGAAAATGCAGGGTTGGACTGACTGACAAGATGACAGTATTTCCTATGCTACTTGAATAGCATCTCATAGCTATAACGCTAATCTTGAGACATGCTTCTAGCAATAGGTTTGTGACAGCATAGTGCCAAATACATACCTTGAGTTGGGCGAAGTCTGCTGAAGCTAGTACTTTATGGAGTCCATCCTTAACAATCGATCATCCATGTAAAAATTGAAATCCATCAGCCCAGAAACCCCAGAACTCACCAGAGGATTTGTCAGGAAATCTCTTAATTTTTTATCACATTCAGGAACTAAAATTCACTACTTAAATATTTGCTTAAAAATCTGGTCTAGGCTTTGATAGATCTGATCTGTTCCAACGATTTTGAATTAAAGTGAATGGACATGCACCCAGATCATTTAAACTTACATTTACATTCAGATATGCCATGTTTGGTTACTCCCAAAAGACTGTTTTAGCAGATGAGAGGTGGTATGCTGGTTGTTTGGGGAAATAGTACATATACCAGTCTATACTGTGACATCTGATATAAAAATGTACCGGATTTTTTTTTTAAATACTGCTAATAGCTTATGACTTAGGTTGAAAAGCTGAATTCCAGGAAACCAGGAAAAAAGTAGTTTTACATATATCTGTGGGACTTAATTGCCTTCACTTGCATGTGAGGCACATAAATGTGTTGCCATGTAATTATAATTGATGGGTAATATGTATGTCCACAGTAACACTGCTGACTTGCCTATGCTGCTTCTGGTCTCCCCAAAATGGGAGGGACCCCACATTATGCCATATGGATATATCACCTGCAGTTGTTGTCAGACTGTGACATTCTTTAGTGCCCTCCATTCAAAGTATTTTTGGGTTCTCATTCTCTTTGTGCTGCTGCTGCTGCTTTAAAGTTTTGCAAAGCACAATTCTTTTATTGTGTTTTGTCTCTGGAAGAAAAAAATAAGCTTTGTGAGTTTAGGCCTGGTCTTATACATAACACCAGGAGGCTAACAAATGTCATCAGTCAGAGAGGCACAGAGCATTTCTACCTTGGAGACAACTCATGACCTTAACCTGATCAGAAAGTCTGATGTCCATCAGACTCCAAGCCTGACTGCTGTCAGACTGCAGGTCACCAAGCTGTGCAATGAGTTTATAGCCCACACCCTTTAAGACCTTTCACTCTTATGAGAAACTTTTTTTAAGAGACTGAGCTTATTCTGGAGAAACAGAAGGGGACCAAACAGCTGCTTCCTGATTTGCTGAGCTGTCCCCAGGGACAAATTACAAAGACAACAGTGAGACAATGCAGGTGGCAGATGACTCCTGCCTCTGTTGCCATTCCGCCCTTCTTCTGCAGGCAGAACATTTGAAATCCTGTTGTTTATTTAACTCACATGGCACCCTAAATTGTTTTGCCTTGTCCACTTTAGATTGCATGTTCTCCTCTCCTCTCCTCTCCTCTCCTCTCCTCTCTTTCAGCAGGTATCTAATATCCCCTTCTCATAAATGACCATAAAATAAGACAAAGTTTTTTTGTATTATGAGGGAAGAAAACATTTGCCTTTAGCTGTATGTCACCCTTTTTATTTCTGAAAGATTTTTTCTAAACCAGAGCAAACAATTAACAAATTTTACAGATGTCATTTCATGCCTACCAAGAGCACTAGACAGATAGAGCAAATTTGTCAGCATGGTATTGTAAAGTGCATTCCTGGAAGCTGCTGAGCCCCTAATAACACCAATTAAAACTACCAGACTGCAAGACTGAAAGACTTTAATTAGATAGTTTAAAGTTAGAAGGCTTTTAATTGCTACAAGCTAAAGTCCAGCTGAAGAGAAAAAGAATCATCCAATTGCACATCCCACCTCGCATTTGCCCTGTTCTTCATGCCTGTGTATGGCTCTTAGTCACTACAATCTCACACCTGTTAAAAATTCTTTCTGAAAATTTCTCTACTGAATGATTTGCTACTGTAGGAAGACATTAAAAGGTATTTCTGATTTGAGCTAATCATACATATGCATATTTTCTGGAATTTACTTAAATATTAGCTATCAAAATATTTCTGTTAAATTTTTGTTTTCCAGAATGCCTTTTTGTGTAAGACAGGCTTTATTTTATTTCATTTTACAAAAATAATTACACTTTTCAATACCTTCTCTCTTCAAAAACATAAAAGTTTAGAACTACTGGATCAAATTTAATTTGCAACTAAAAAATTATTCTTTTGTCAAATAAAAAGGGGTTGGGAGAGGGGTAGTTTCACGTAAAAAGCTGAAGTGGAGGTAGAAGGGAAGGGAGAATGCAAGTTTGAAATCACCCATGATTATTTCCTTAACTTGCATTTGAGTGTTTTGAGAATTTGGCTAAGAAAGAAGTGCTGAAATGCCGTGACCAAAACAGAAATTGTGGTATTTTTGGACAGAGTGGAAACAGGAAGAATTAATAACCTCACGAAACAGCCTTTTTCTCTTGAGAATTCCAGCCTAATTTTGTAGTTTAATGTTGCAATATTCTTTTCAACTTGAAGATAGAAAACAAAACTATTGAAAGATTACTTCATATTGCAAGGTAAAGCAATATATTTTAGTGCAAGAACAATGCAAATGTGTATATTCACATGTGCCAAGGGAAATGTGCCTGTTACATGGCAAAGCTCTGAGAGGTTACATCTCAGAGTTTTAATTTGAGAGCAGATGCCTGCAGAAAATATTCAGGACTACAAAAAAATGACCAAGTTTCACAGGGCCCTCAGTGAATTGCCACAAAAAGACAACCTCTGCAAAAATCTTACATCCTCAAGACTAGAAGAGGTTTGGGATTTCTTTCTCTGGAACAATACTAATTACACATAATGTTTCCTTTAGGTCATACCTGTACCATGCAGCACTCAGTTGCTGAATACCATTAAGAATTATGTGGAAAAAAATGAATTTCAAGGACACACGCAAAACAGTTTTCCTGAGTACATCCCTTTCTAAGATGTGTTGAAATTCACAGCTGAATTTTTGATTTTCATACACTTTTTTTTACTCTACTGATTTCAAATTCTTGATTAGCTTTGTGCTTACAGAATTTGGGGGCATAACTCAGCTTTTTCGTCCAAAGCCTCGTGTGGTTTGACGCAGCCTGGTTTGAAATGTTTTGACACATCTAGATAACAGAGGTTTGAGGATCCTCCTCTTTCCTGGACTCAGAAAAACTTTGTGGCTACATGTGCATTGAAATTTTAAAAACAGCTAAGGCCCATTCTTTGGCCCTGAGAGCAAGTAGGTTAGACTAGCCACTCCTATACTTTCCAAAACAGGCTGGCCAAATCCAGCCTGAGTATTGCTAATGATTGCAGGCCCGTGTGTGCTCCTGATTGTGCCTAGTTACATCCCAGGAACTGTTAGAACAATTTCTCAGCACAGGTGATCAAGGTTCATAGCTTGTGCCCATCCTTGCCTATGCCCATTTGATCAACCTTGCATGTTCCTTCTGAAGAGTGGAAAGCGTATTTGATGGAAGTCAAAATGTCAAAACCAACCCTAAATGATGGCTTCTGCTACCTGGATGTAGTTACATGATCTACAGAATTTTGGTGCAGCCAAATAAAAAGTTAAACATGTTTGGGGATAATGTTTTTCTTTGTTTCTTTGGGGCATTTTAGATATCTGGGAAGATCAGAAGAAAAATATTATCCCCATATGCTGTTTATTTCCTCTGGATCCAAACTGGTTTTGCTTCTGGGCACACTTAGCGAATGCCACATATACAAGCTGCAGGAAAAATGAGGTATAGAATAGCTGTGCTCTCCCTTCCTTCTTTATATAGCTGCTGTAAAGGAGACTCAGGTTCATCTTTCTGTGTTCTCTGATCAAAAATTGAGATTTTTTTCAGCTAAGGTTTGTGATGTACCAGTAGAGAGTCTTTATCCCAGGCTGCTGAAGTTCTTCCACTTAGATAAAATATTGAGATGTTTAGGTGGGGGTGACTATGAGAAACTGTATTCTGGTTGTTTGTATAGACTGATGTTAAGAAGTCCCAGTTTGGAGTCCATGCTCCAGATGGATATGCAGAAATCTAAATAGTTATTTTTACAACTGTAAGGCGTTTAAAAAATGATTGCTGGTAATCTCATGCAAAAAAAGGTTGCATTTGCTTGAAATTACTTTTCTAGATTTAATACATTATTTTTAACCCAATTTCTTCTTAAGACAGAATCACCAGTGAAAGCCCTCCTTCATGCTGTCTTAGAGACCATTTTTCCATGCTTTCCTGGTCACAAAACATTGCTGAAGCCACTGGAACACTTTTTCCTGTGAGAAGCAATTTGTGTTTATACTGTGTATAAGCCCGAACTGGTCCTGGTCCAGGTGTCAAGGTACCAACTTTGTGCAATTTGGCAGGTGGCCCCAGCTTGTTTTGTGTACCAGGGTTTCTGTCTGCTACTTCATATCACCAAATTGAAGGCATTTGTAGCTGTCTTCAGAACAGTGCACTGGTGGTAGACTCAGGAGCTCATCAGTGTGAGGCAAGAGCTCTCTGCAACCACTCCCAGGGCATGCACTATAGTTTGGGAACCAGGGAACTAGGCAATGGTTACAAGGGGCTCTGAGAGGTAATTGCTATGTCAGTGCTTAAGTATTATTATTATTTTGCTAGCTAGCAAAACCCAAAAGATAATGATAGGATACACAATACGTCATTCTAGAGCGGAAGACATACTTGTCGTTGGTTTTGGTTACAGTTTTGTGGAATCAAAAATGGAGGGGAGCCATATCTTTCATTGCCCATAAAATGAGAACAGCAAAAAGAATGCTTGTGAGACATATCTGGCGAAGATTTGGATCCAACTGACCCTGGCTTGTCCTCCAACCAGCATAAGACCTGAGACGCCTCCTACTCCCTCACATGCAGAAGCACTTGCAGAAAAAAGTCATGCTTGGAGAAGCATGGAGGCTTTGTCTCCTCATATGAGTGCTCCTCATCCTGGAGATGGTGACCCTCACATTTACCATCATATAGTGACAAAAGCTGTCGCATTTAAAAGTATATACTGGTGAACATATTTTTGCCAATTAAGTTAATAAAATTTGGATTTCTACTCATTGCATCTAATTTTTATTCCCAGAGGGTCCCTGCATGACTAGGCTTCATACCTCAACCCTTCCCAAACTATGTGAAACATGAATGATCTGCAATCCTCACTTTGCAGAAAAGGAATTGAATCACAGAAACAAAGCTCAGATTTTACACCTGGATTAGACATCTCATTCTTTGCTGGATTCCAGTGGGTATTAGGTGCTTCTGTATCTCCGAAACTTGAGTGAAGGGCTTGAAAACACACAAGCTACTTGGGACTGCTTGGAATAGTTCCAAGCTTTTCTAGGTCCAGATGGAACAATCTAGGCAGTGGGATAGGATCAATGTTCCCAGCTTCTGATCTTTTAAACTCATATTAATAAGATTTTATTAGCAAGCAATAAGACAAATGAGCTCACTGGTTTGAAGGCTGATAGCAACAATTTTCCTGCAATCACAGACTTGCATGTCCCAATGCTATAAGAAATAAAGAAAAAAAACCCTATGACCTGTGATGGATATACAGGGCAATATCAGAAATTCTGGTTAAATGTTGTTTGTACACTGCACCCCTCCCTTAAACACCAACCTCAAATAATATATCACAAGACAACAAGTCAGCATACAGATGCCTAATAATCAGTTATTTTGTGGGTAGTGTCTGGCCTTGCTGAAAGTGGGTCCAATCCCACACAGGCAATACTAATCCTTGCAAATACAGTCAGAATCTATTTGCAGATAAGGGCAGGAGCAGTCAGGACCAGTTCAGGATTTTATGGTATTTAAATACCCAATAAAGAATCTGTAATTCCAGTCCTGCAATTACCATATCATGACTGGAACTCAGAAATAATATCTCATTCTTAAAGGATGCTTTCTAGTAGTGCATCCTGAGTGCCTGTAAAAAGAGAGACACATATATTCACCCTATTTACAATGTGGGAAACCAATGCACATCATGATGCAATAGTACAAAATGAAAAGTCAGTAGTCTAGACAGGAATAAATCCCAGGTAGCTTGAGCCTGAAGTGCTCTTCTCCAGTGCATTGGAGGAGCTTTGAAGAGCTAGTCAGGTGTGGAGTCATAGCTTCTGCCTTCAAATCTACCGTAAAACCCATTGCACTCATAATAATTTCATTCTGTACATCCTACAGACTCGTTTATGTCACCATAATTGCTTTAATTCAGCAGTCATGAATGTATTTTGTTGGTTTTTTTTCATAATTTACCTGTGAAACAAAACAAAAGTACAGAGACAATAAAAAAGGAGGGACATGAGTTATGCCTTTCTGTACTCTAAGGCCCTGATTCTTCCCACTTATGAATAAGTTAATATATGAGAAGTCATAAAGATTTTATTAGGATGTTTAATGCTTCAAGCTAAGCCAGTGCATAAATGAGGAATATTATTCTTTTAACTCTGCTTACAACAGCTTTCAAGTATTTCTGAAGTGACTCAGAAAGTGAGAGGTAAAAGATCTACTGGAATTTGAAAGCTGTCCTCATAAACACATTTCTGCCTTTTGAGGGTAGAAAAGCCACCCGTGACTGAGTGCAAGGTGGATGAGGATGAATTATTGATTAGATTTATATTGTTTTGGGTGAGTAATGAAGATATGGTTTGTTTTTTTGAAGAAGTACTAAATAGTGATTTCTAAAATAAAAACACATTCCCCGCCCCTGTCCCACCCCAATGTTATTAGGATTTCTTCCAACTGTCATTGCAGTGTCTGAGTGCTCAGTCTGGCAAAAAAAATCCATTTAGTCTTGGCTAAGGTTTTCTATGGGAGCCTGGTGGTTCAGACTCCAGGGAAAATCAAAGTTCTTATTAATATACTTAAATTGTAATCTTTTCTAGGACTTGAAAACATTAAAGCTGACCCATTTCCGATGAAATAGGATGAAGAGTCAGCTTTGTCTTGCTCTTTTGCAGTGGCCTCTAGTCATCCCATGTCTCTTTTCTGCCCAATACTACAGATACCATAATTTGGTGATGGGCATCTTCAACATCTGACTACGTATGTATACCTACGTGGGTCACCTTATCCCACTCACAGCTGTCAGTTCACTCCACTCACTCCACTTCTCCTTCAGCACTTCCCATACCACATATTCCCAGCTGGAGATTACTGCTACATCTTACTCTTCCCCTGAGCTGTTTCAACAAGGAGTGACCTTTTCAGGGAAAATGAGCTGTTCTTGTTTAGGAGATGTACACAGCTGTTCTTTGCTGGTCCCTGGCCGAAACAAGATGCAGGGTATTTACAGCCATGCTGTCAACACAACTGTGGAATAATGGACTAGAGGCAGTAATTTTTATGGTCTGTACAAAATCAGCTGCAGGTCATCCTTCCCTTGATACTTTCCTAGCCTGTTTGTCTGTGGCTTTCATATATATATATATATAAAAAAGTAACGTGTATATATTTCGCATACATAACTGTATGTGTATCTTATATATGTGATATACATACATATATATACATACATATATATATGTATATATATATGCTTTTTGTTCAGTATAATTGTCTAGAAAGTTAGCCACAACAGAATGATCTTTACTTGATGAAACAAAAAAAAAAAAATTTGAAAGAGATCAGAATAACTAGGCAGAATGGAAAATCCTTTCAGAAGACAACAATAGTATAAGCCCTCAAATAAAAGGTTGTATTGCCAGGAAAAACTACCTTTGAGCCAACGTAACAATAACAACAACATGAAGAAACCATTAAAAAAAAAATACAGAGAGAGTAAAAGAAAGGCTCTAAAGACTTAGAAAGAATAAGGGCAGAAATTGAACTGACAGGCTAACTGCTGTTTTGTAAGCCTCCGCACTAATAATTCAAATGTAAAACCACTAAAAATTGGAAATGTTTTAGCATTAGAGTTCCCTATTTCCGCACATTGTCACAAAAGATACATAACTGAAGCTGACTCCCTAAATTACATTAGTATTGCCAGCTATAGGGAGAATGTGGAAGATTCAAAGAACACCTTCTCTGAAGGTTGGAGGGGCCTAGAGGGACTTCGTAACAGCATCACCTTGCACTGACCCTTTGCAAGAAGGGCAGACAATGTTCAAAGCTCTTGCCTGAAGGGATCTATTGCTTAATGGGGGAAGTTCCTACAAGTCCACTAGACTCATACCCAGCTTGACACAGAAACATCTGTCCGCAGGCATTTGAATTCAGTCCCTGTGGGCACTGTGGAACTGGTCTGGTAGCAGGGCAAAAAGTAGTAATGTTAGCAAAGAAATTAAGAGTTCCTTTTATCATGGTGTTCTTCCTTCTTGCAGACAGGCTGCAGAGACTTTGCCAAGCACCCCTACTGGCACAGTAACCTGATTAGCATGCTCAGGCCTGCAAGATCCTGTGTGTGCTGGAGGGTATGTTTAAACCTTTCTCTGCACAGACTATGAGTCTGGCCAAGGTGATACTGACCTATCCCTGGTATATTATTTGTCTGTCTGTGTGTGTGTGTGTGCTGCAAAGACTCCCCTGAGAGGCCACACAGAGGCTCAAAAGGGGTGCAGAAACACTGAGAGAATCTCCTAGAGGAACAGAGACTCAATGGGAAAGTGTGTTCCTCAGGCACCCGCCATTGAAGCCCAGCAGCTGGTGTCTATCTTCCTGGGCCTCTGAGGTCCAGCAATAACTCCTCCAGAATTTCTGGCTTCTTCCATGCTACAGCAAATACCAGACCCCAGAGAAAATGAGGAAAGATGGCTGTCAAAACTCCCTCACAGATGAGAATACGAGATTGGGTATTCATCTGAAGAATTGTATCCTTATATGAAACTCTTCTTAAGAGTCTAACCCTTTTGTGTCTGTGTCACTGGTCTGAAAAGCTCATCTTCTTTTTTTCTTTAAAGTTTTAGGGATTCTTGCTTCTCATAGGTCTGCATGTAACATGATGTTCTCTCACAAAACAGTAGCCCTTGCATGTGTCAAATGCCTCCAAACGTCAGTAGCTACTATTGTTTTAGGGAAAAATTCTTAGGGATAAGGTATAAAAACCTACAGCTTTCAACCTGAATTATCTGCCCACTGAATCCAAACTTCCCACTGCCTTCAGCCATCTGGTAAGCACAACTTGCCCATAGCAGCGCCCAGTTCACCCAGATTAATGATATTTTCTGTTTGCTTTTTTCCAGGCTGGTTTAGATTCTCCCCTTCTCTTAACCATACAAGTGGACATATTTTCCTTCATGTTTTGGTTGGCAAGTGGTGTGAAAATCTTACACACTCACTGCTTCTGAGCAAGCCTCCAGGACAGGTTGTTGTTGCCACCGGTATTTAACTCTCAGTGGCCGGTACTATGGAGATACCAGAGGGACAGTAATACTGAACTTGACATAAACTTTGCTCCAGTACAGTGCTTGACATTCTGGACCTTATTAAATACGTAGTAGATGAAGGCCCAGCAGAAGCTTTTATTCTCCTTAGAGTGAGATTTAAAAGGGATGTCAGGATCGTGGGCTGATCCAGGCTTGTTACCCAAAGTTAACTTCATGTCATTTGGAATGTTATATTAAAAAAACCCTTAAAGAAAGAGAGTCTGAGAATACTTAAATACTTGAAGTAAAAGAAGCAAAATAATGTGAGAAACTACCACTAGCCTAATTTTTACTATCCATTACATTTCATGTTGGATGATTTAATTAATGAACTTGTCTGCTGCTGGTTCCATACAGAAAATGCATTTCATTATTTATTTGTTCATTGGTGTGGTTTCTTTGTTTTGATTTTTCATTTTGTTTAATTTTCCTCTGTATCCCCAGTGCATGGAAGGCAAAGCATGATGTTCAAAAGGCTGTTTATATTAAAAAACAACAAAGCAACAGACCAAAACCACAGTCCTATGCTCATCTATAGCTAACACTAAATAATAGATAAACAAGGTCTAATAAAATAAATGCCTGCATGACATTTGCCCCAAGCACAAAGTCATATTTGGAGGTCTGGAAAAGCTGAATTGTTTATTGTCCTAAGCACACCTCCGGAGCTAACAGTCAGTAAGGAAGACAAACTGAAGATCATGTTTTGTAAAGAAGCTTATCCCACAGGATTCCTGAATCAACCAGGCAAAACCAGAACTGATTACCAAGCATGAAAAAGTGTAGGTATATATTTTTGCTAAACGCATTTGCGTTTACTCTTAAATTAAAACATATTTTCAGAACTGGCTAATTGATGTCTTAATTACAAATAGGTGATCTTTTAGAATAAATTAAAAGTGAAAAATATAGAGACTTAAATCTCCTGGCAAATCTAATCCAGTCAGCCCATTTTAGTTTTGGTTTTTTTCTTTTTCCAGAGTACATTACATTTTGAGAATAGAAGTCTTGGAGTTGGCCTACATAAAGTCTGAATACCGATTTAACTAAATCAATCTAGAATTTGTATTACAAAAGTGAACCAAATAGATGCTGTGAAATAACCTACTCTGGAATAATTTCCATTAGAAATGTTATTCTGAAATAAAAGCAAGCCCTTTATTCCACAATCATTTGGATGCTGCCTAAGTGGAGCATTTTGGTCACATTCCTCAGTGACAAAAAGCACTTAAATACTTATTTTGTAATGTGCAAGAGATGTGAATAGAGAGAAGTGGTTTATTGATGGAAATCCAAGACAGATTGCAAATGTCATTCTTTATTCGCTTTTTAACAGCTAATTGTTTATAAAAATATAAAAAAAAATTAAAAATGCCATATTTATTAGAATAGCTATTAAGCTGTGATGCATGTAATTGATATTGAGATACAAATGTAGACTTCTCAGTTTTTAATATTGAACCTAAACATCTAAGATTAGGACAAGAGTCAGAGAGATGCACATCCATAACAGGAAACAGCCTAAACCAACACCACCAAGGTAATTAAACCAGTTCTGAAGCTGTGCATAAGAACAGTTCCTGCTGTGTTAGGAAATGTGTGTCTATTCTCATAGTAACTGTCTTGCTCTTGCTACTTCAGCTAATTTGTTCTTCAGCTTTGGACTTCATATCTCTATCTTTCTCTTTCATAAAAATGTGCTTAAACATTGGAAGTGGTTTAAGATGTCTACAGGGAAAAAATTGCAACAGGACATGGTAGTCCATATTACAAAATATTCTCCTAGTGAAAGCCTAGCCAAATGTTCTGAGAGTACCGCAATTGTTTCTATTATGACACAGGGGTGTTGGGAGGGAGCAAGGTGTTTCTTAGCCTGCTTCTCTCATAATTTGGGTTTCAATGCTACCTTGAAACAAAGCAAAGGTGGCTGTGAGCCAGGAATAAGCAAAACCACACACAGGCCATGCAGTGTAGGTCAAATCATGTCAAAGACCAGATAAAAATAAATGCAGAAGAGGAGGAAAAGAATTTAACCTGGTCTAAAAAATCCTATAATATAACACTGGACATGTATATGTTTGTCTCTGCCATGTGAACCACATTCACATCACCTCTATCCACAGTTTCCTGTAATTGATGTACTTACTGAGAAGGTTTCTGAATGATACAAGCCAGCACAGAAATCAGAGAGGAAAGAAGGAAAAGAACATGCCCTGTCCTTACCCATCAGATGATCTTTCCATTATCATTTTATGTAGGTACTGCTTTTCGGTTAATTCACTCACTTTTTGTGTATAAATGTCAAGGAACAGATTATACAGACAGGTATGTGCTGAATTCATCAAATAAGTGGTATTGTGTAATACAGAGCCTCTATTTAAAACTGGAAGCCCTAGGCTGTATATGAAGAACAATATCTTGCATGTAGGTTTTGGAACAAACATACATTTTCTTCACCCTTGAACCCCAAGACTTCATTTTTCTTTGAAGTCCTAAAAAATAACAGTCAAAAAGACCCCTGACATCTTTTGTGGTAGAATCAGAACTATTCAGGGAAATGCAATGAGATAATATAATTCTAGTAAAAGATTGGAATATATTGTGCTGAAGAACTATCATGTGAAGCCAGAAAAAGGAAATCTGAAAGGAAGAGAGAGACCTATCAGATGTCCTTTTCAGTGAATCATGATATTCAGTCTCAATCAGAGACCAACGTAGTTAATCTAAGATTATCCATTCTTAAGAAGAGATACCACTTAAAAACTAAGAGGGAAGAGAACATGTTTTGGATAAACAACACTAATTTTGACTATATTGAAACCAACAGCAAAACACTTACTGTCTTCCAAAGCTCTCTTCTATGTCTGCTAATGTGCAAATCACTTCGGCATGCAAGGAATGCTGAATTAGTAGCCTGTCTTTTAGCACTACAAAACTTATAGTCTGAAAATAGAAGGTGGGTAAGATGAGAGGAAATGGGTAGTAAATTTTGAGGAGGCACAAGTTAGAAGAAAATAAGGAGAAGAAAAGGCAAGGAGGAAGAGGAATATTTAGTTACGATTTATGACAATACCAGAAGTAGGTAAGCAGCTCACGATGATGGGAAAAAAGCAGCTGGCAGTATCCAAAGTCATCTCTGGGAAGAGAGATTTTAAATGTTTGTTCAAGTGAGCTATTAATTAAAGTGTTATAAGTCAGCACCTATAGTATCTGGTGGTCTGGTTTAAAGCTAATTTATCTATGGCACTTCTTTCATTATACCAGAGCAGAAAAATGCCAAAATGCCATTTTTCAGATGACCACAGCTGAAGCAAACTTTGTCAAATAAAGAGTCATCCAAGCTTCAGATTAGAAGGTGAGGAGGAGGGTGGGAATTCTTATGAACCACATGAGAAATGGTAGCAAAGCCTGCCAGTTTTAAAAATGGAGTAAGTTTATGTCATCTGCAGGCATCAAAACTTTCCTGAGTCTTTTTATCTTCATATATTTCTTTAACAGCTCATAAATACCAATATGTAGCTGTAGATAGTCTCGGGAGGGCAGGCTTTGGGATGATGATGAGGAGTGAAATGAATTCACCTGATTCGTTCACAATAATCTTTGGGTAAGAGAGCTGGCTGCTCCCAAGCCAAGGAGAATTCTGCCTCTTGCTGCCTCACAATCAAAGTCAAGTTGGCTAAAAGAGGCAGATCTATTTTGTTTAAAGTCACAGTCCTGGCACAGTTTCTTTAATCTGGGATGAAATTTTCCCAGGAATATTCACTAATGCGGACAAGTTCCCAAAAAACCAAAACTTTACCCTCTGGAAAGTTAAGGTTGGGCAAAGAAAGAGATAATAAAGAGGAAACATTTCCATTTTAATCCTTAATGTATTCAAGGATGGCTTTTTTGGGGTAGAAGGGGAGTGGGATATTTTTTGCTTGCTTTGTTTAAGGTTTAGTTTTTTGTTGCGGTGTTTGGGGAGGGGGGGCAGGAAGGCTCATGGTTTAGGGACTTTTTGATTGGTTAGTTTAGTTTAGGGTTTGGTTTGTTTTTTTGGGGTGGGGCAAGGACACACAATGCAATATTTTGTCTGACCAGATAAGTAAAGTACAATGCAAGTAAAATGACCCTAATTATAACATCTGTTGGGAAGAACTAGGAACTTAGTTCTCCCTGAAATTTTCCTGTTATAGAATCATAGAATGGTTTATGTTGGAAGAGGACTTTAAAGATCATCTGGCTCTGACCCCTCTGCCATGGACAGGGACAATTTTCACGAGACCAGGTTGCTCGAAGTCCCGTCCAACCCAACCTTGAAGACTCTCAGGGATGTGGTACCCACAGCTTCTCTGGGCAACCTGTGTCAATGTCTGCACAGTAAAAACCTTTACTCACAGTAAAGATTTTCTTCCTAATATCTAATCTAAATCTACCCTCTTTCAGGTTAAGGCAATTTCCCTTGTCCTACCACTACATATCCTTGTAGAAAAGGTCATTACTACTAATGGTTCAGGTCTTCTGACAGGAGCTCCGAAACAATGTCAGGTTACACTATTGGCAATATTATCTAGGTATACTCAGAGGAAAAATAATATAAGAGATGCTAAAGTACCAGCTCCTGTCGGTGCTGTATTTACCCTAGCACTCTAATGGAAGCATTATAATGGAAAAGAGAAAATATGATTGGCATAAAAAGCCCTTTGTTTATACAAACTCTTGAAGAGTTCTGCAATGATGACATTTAATTATTGTTTGGGAGACAAAGTCAGCAATCTCATTCTGGAACCAGACCATACACCAATAGGCTACAAGTTCCTGGGCCTGGAGACTGGGAGTGGAGTTAGATATGCATGTTTAGGGGACAGAATGAGGAAATAAAAATCTAAGCAGTGCCCAAAAACTAAACTCTAACTGTCTGAAAGTTTGAAGAAAAAAAAAAAGGTTCATAAAATAGTAGAAAAAGTTGCTAAAAGGAAGCATGATATGATGTTTGCTCCCGTTGCCCAGCTGAGAATCAGGCATGTCTGATTCTTGTCTGCATGTTCAGTCTGCTCATTAAAACCTTATACATACATAAACTTTTTCTAGTCTGTGGCACTTCACTGCGTCTCTTAATGGAGGGAATTTTGTGATGTCAGATCTGATCTTCCCTGCTACAGATCTAGTTCATAATTCCTATTCCTTTCCTTGAAAGAACACAAAACCAGTACTTTTCCCCACAGTAATGTTTTAAGTATGAGAAATCACATGGTCTCATTCCAGGTTTTTTTTTTTTTCAGTCTCACAGACACTAAATACACACAATTCTATAAACCTTGCAGACAATCTGCAATCTAATCACTTTCATTTAATGAGATATAAGTAATTTCAGGTACTACACTGACATTCTATGCCAGTTTTTTTTTTTCCTGATTGTTTTACATTCACATTTTCTCTATTAAAAAATAATACAAGAATAACAAACCCCCAATCTTGTCGTTTGAAAGACACACACACACACAAAAAAAAGGCAACTAACTAACTGGTTATTTACAAAAAAACCCCAAAAAAACCCCACCAAAACCAAACAAAACAAAAAAACCAAAAACCAAAAAAATACCCCCAAAAAACCCAAACAAGTTTAGCAGACTCATTATATACTCTTTAATTGTTGAAATTGGGAAAACTCGAAAAGCCTTCTACATCATTACATTGTTTCAAGTGGGCTTGAAATAGTGACTTTCCAGGTTTCTCATGCACAAGCCTGGACAGCTGTAGCCCTGCTGTCTCCAAGCCTGCCCATGTTGCAATCGGCAGCCTGGTTGCTGCCATGCACAGCAGATGAAGGTGTCCTTTCATGACGCTTTGACACTGCAAGCTAGAAATGCCTAAAGCAGCAGCATGAACTTTTCATTTGCAGCTAAGTAGAGTCTTTGGGCCAAGGGAAAACATGCTGCCACTGTGGTTTTTAAACTGTCTACTCTGGTACCATATCAATTACAAAAATCTCAATTTCAGGCCTTTAAGAATCTATTTTTCACAACCTGCTTTCTTCTTCAGGGTGCATATGTATCAGAACAGCAGAGCAAGTAAGTTTGTGGCTTTTTTAAGCTATTTTGTGTATCTGTTTCAAGCATCATCAATCCCAGGTATCTGAAGGCTTTTGCCAAGAATTTTCTGCTTTCCTTTAGAAGTCGACATTGAAGAACTCAGGCAGGAAGGAACCTCAAAAGGTTATCTGGTCCAGCCTCTAAACAACATTTCTTATTCCTCCTATTACCATTCACCAGTATTTATCTACGGTTTTTCAAGTTGTTAAATGATTATTCAAATCCTAACTCCCAAAAAAAATTCTGAAGTCTTTGTGGCATTTGAAAAGAGATATTAATAGGTAGTTGAAGTTTTTTAGTAACACAACCATTTACCATGGTGCAAAAGATAGTGGCAATTCCAGCTTTACTGATTGCTGCAAAAAAGACTAGCCAAAAAGCTTTCAAGACTTCCAGCTCCTGGCCCCATTAACCCAGTTGGCAGTCTGCTAGCACAGCAGTCACTTGAAGAACAGCTTCTGGTAAGTGCCAGCGCCTTTGCTACAATGCATTAATTGTGCTTACCAGCTCTCAAACATGCTTGGCTCCATAAACAACTGCTTCACTTAGTGCCTATAATTTCTCTATCTCAATTTAGGCAGAAATGCACACAAACTGTGTCCTCTCACATGACAGGTTAGAGTGCAACGTGATATAGAAGAGGGTTTCATTTGGAAAAAGTCCTTTCTGCTGCACCATGCCCTGGCCTTGCAATGAAGGGGTCAAGAGGAAGCTCCTCTGTTTATCTCCCTGCTCCCATACCCACCTGAGACAGACCTCCTGTAGGAAGATGGTAAGGGCTGTTGCTTGATTTCCTTCATTAGACTGGTTAAATGGAGCACACAAAGGTGACAATGTCTTTACTTGACACCTGAGGAACAATGGTGTTAGGAGGTATTATGTGTTAATTTAGCATTTTCTGATCTGGGACTTTATCTGAACATATCCTAAATTGAGCTTTGAGCCAATAGATGAACAAAAATCTACTTGAATTTAATTGAACTTAGGTAACTGTCCACACAGACTTGCTACACAGAGAGATATTTTTTATTTGTTTCTGTTACAGAAAAGGCTTGATTTAGGCTGAATGGGAGCCATCTTTAAACTGCAACTGGAAAGGAGATCCGCAGACAATGAGATCATACAACACCAACAGGCCATGTTATCTGACTTGGCTGACACGTTTTCACCAGCAAAATCCTATCTTCTGGAAAAATAACAAAGATTTCATTTGAATAATACAAAAATGGAGAGTATTCTGCTTCCTTGGGTTGTACTTGGGATGATCATTCTCATTATTAAGTCCATGTCTTGTAGTAGGTCATGTCCCTGTCCAGACTGTGGCGCTCTCCCCAGGCTGGACTCAGCCCAGGACCCTGTGTCAGCCCCTAGGTCCATCAGCCCTGGCTCAGCGACTCCGCAGCAGGCCTGGTCCCCAGTTCCTCTCAGTCCTGCCAAGCCAGGTCCAAATTTTGTCCAAGGTTCGGCCCGTCCCCATCCCCAGGAAGGTGACTGATGCCCAAAGATGGGATTGTCCCAGCCCCCAGCTGCCTGCACCTTGCTGGGGTGACAGGATGGGTCCTGGTTCTCATGCCTTGTCTCAACAGACCCACAATGGGCAGCCCCCCATCCTGCAGGGCCTGGCCCTGGAAGATTCAGGAGAGTAATACTGGGAATTTTTTCTCTAGGGAGACATCCCATACCAGTTAAAATGTTTCTGTGTCTTCTGTTTGGTTATCTAAGCATACTGTATTGTTTATTTTTCTCCTTGAATGGTAATTAATCTCAAACTTTTTTCTGCACCTCCTCTGGTTCTGGAAAATCTTTTCAAAGCTGTGAATAATTGTGCACAGCTCTGCTTTTTTATAAAATGTCTATACCAGAAGCAGGTATAGTATTACTTCTCTGTTCAGCTTCACAGGTAAGAAGCCAAAGGTCCTTCTGGAAATGACTTCAACCAGAGGCTTATATTTGCTTGTTAGTTAAATTCACTGAAGGCCCACCCTGTGATATTCATGTTTGCTTGAGCAGTGTGGTTTGAAAGCAATATTTTTGCTTTTAAAACGTGCATTTTGCTGTGGAGACAAGGTCCAGAACTAAATTTTCAAGTCCTTTGCATTCTGATGATGCCTTTACAATTTTAATGGTGATGGCCTGAGGCTTCTAGACCTGGCAAACATGAACAGCTTTTCATCTTTGTAAAAATAAGCTGAGATCAGCCACTGAGTTTTCCATTGTTTATCAGCCCTAGTAAATATTTGTGGGTGTCCTTATTCATTAGCTATTTCATGTTTGCAAAGAACTCTTTCCAAAATAATAGAGAGGGGAAAAAAATTGGGGGAAATATTTAGAATGCCAGCAGTGGCAGCAAGCAGTGTAGTGAATGCCAAGGCAGCTGTAACCTTCTCTGTGGTAGGTCTGTTGCGTCTTCCTGTTTCATTCACATTGTCTTTTCTGCATCCTGGACAACATTGCCAATTAAAACAAAGCTTTTATCTTGCACCTCTACTTGCAAACAGAGTTGACTGAGTAGCCAGGAAAGAGGCATCCAATCCCAGCTGTAGTAGGTATTGTTTAAAGAAAGGCTCAGAGCCATTTTTTCTGGGTCATGACCTTCTCATCATGTAAAGAAGAGCTGAGGTGTTTCAAGAACATGCTCTTGCTCTGGTTGGAGTTTTCTGAGTATCCCATCCATGGTCTTCCAGTCTCTGGTAGAAATTTGAAAGCACTGACACTGCTTTTACTGAAGAAGTATCCAAGGAGTTCCTCAAGTCTGTGGTCATTTATAGGGCCTGTGTTCTGTTGTAGGTGGAAGGAGATAGAAAAAGCATTACTCAAAACTTTGATCTTTATTTTGGGTCAAAACTCATAATGAACCTGAATATTAGTTTTTGAGAAGTGTCATCTTGATGCTTTATTTTTGGTATTTCATTTGCTTTCATCATTACTGGCTAGATTAGGTCTCTCAAGGCATAAGTTATGTACTTCATACAGGACCCATCACTCATTCTGCAGTCCATGAGTCGGCCAGAAAAGACCAAGGTCATTGAATCACAACATCTATGTGGCAACAACTCCAAATACAGTCTTGCAGGATTTTTCTTTTATAGGAAGTTTATTTTTCCATTAAAAACAGATTCTTTTGCTTCCCTCTGCTCCAGGTCACCTTTTTTCTTCATTCCCAATCATTCCAAACAGAACATTTTCAGATTGCTCCCACATATTGCAAAAACCATTATACTTATTTTTTTCTGGCAAACAGAGCTAAACTTTGGGTAAATTTTTTCCCATTTCCTTTTGTCTGTAAAAATTTATGTGATATTTCTCTTAATTTCCTTTTTTTTTTTTTTTTTTAGTTCTGCATTCCTGCTTATAAGATGGTACCAGTGGAGGATCTCACAGGAATTTATTGTGCTGAGTTCATTATTCCAGTTATCTTACATCTTGGGTAGTTGAAATATTTTTACTAAAATTTCTTTTAATTCATTTTGATAAAAATTAATCTCACTTATGAAAACAAAAATGCTAAACCAAAACAAAAAGAGTGAGTTAGAAAGACATTTCAAGAGGCAAGAATAGAAAATATTATTATTACTCTTTTCCTTTTATTCTTCTGTCATTTAACGAAATCCGCAAGTTGTGCTGTCCAGTACTGGTCCACACCATAGGTATTAACACACCACTCTTATCAACTTCTTGGTTGTTCAAGTGGTTCAGGTGTATGCTACAGATTGAAAAGTCTTATATTCTTCCTTCTAATATTGTTCATGTTGGATTCAGCAATTTTTCCCAGGTGGATGTGCTCTTTTCAGGTTTTTTTACTAAATAAAAATTAAAATTCAGGATATCTATTTATGGGGAGGTGGGGGGGGAAGTACACAAAGAATATTGCAAGTGTCAACCCCAATGCAGTTAGAATTAATTACTATCATGTCTTGGCTGTGAGACCAAAACATGTCCTTCTGTACCTACAAGCATAGTTACATGACAACGTACATGTTGCTCCTTGGAAATCCAGTATTATCCACTGCAGAAGCATAGGAAAGAGAACTTATTAAAATATATATGTAAATTATATTTTAAATATAATGTCTAAATATTTACATTTCAAAGTATAGCTGTGGTACTCAGGGGAATTGGGTTGCTTTTGGGCACTCCCAGAAAAGTCCTGTTCAGCAATGCTATAATAATACCACCATTTGAGGATGTCAGAGTAACAGATCACATACCAACCTCAACTACAGTATATCCTGTTTTCTGTGATCTGTGCATGATACCAATGCTTAGCATTTTTCCATGATTTTGGGGAAGGTGGGAAGGAGGAAGGAATTTTGGCAGACAGAATTTTGGCAAGAGGTGTGAAAATTCAAATTCAGAAAGGTAAAAATGAGAAACCCTGAGTCCCACTGCAGGTCAGAATGGAAACAAAACACATGCACCTTAGTCATCCTGTCGCTTTTCTATTTATGAAACTAATCTAAGTCTCACCTCTAGCTGCATACTCTGTCTACTTGGGAATATAAATTATTGTCACAGCTTATGTTAGCTTAATATATTTTGGTTGCTCATAACAAAAAGAGCCCTTTTATAGAAAGCTAGGTAATACTACTTTTGTTCATTATGTGTTTCTCCAACCTGTTTCCCAAGATGATAATATTTACAATAGAGCAGTTGTCATTCTGAGCTTTTCATTACTTCCCTTGAGATAGCTGTCGATGCAAACAGCCAAAATCATGTATCAGAAACTGCATTGCTGTTCTCCAAGAGATCCCAAGCCACCAGCATGTGGTTCTCATTTGGGAAGAGTGAGAAGGATCAGTGTTCTCATAATAGCTCCAAACAAAAAACACTTACTTGAAACTGAAGGGTACAGTGAGAGGTGATGTCCTGAGGAATAAATTTCTCATTTTTAAGCCAGGAGTGGTACAAAAAGGTGCATTCATTTGCCACTCTCACTACCTGCCAAGATATAGAGAAAGGTCACCTACATGACCCTGCTTAACTGGCAAAGCACAACTGAAAGAGGGAGCATGGCATCAGTGTATCACGGTGTCAGGTTCAAGGCATATCCTGATTGAAACTAAAGTTTATTTAAAGACTGATGAAACATTATATAAGTTAAATGTTTTCCAGTCTGCTGCCACATGCAGTAACATTAAAACTATACTCATCTAACTGCCTTACCTACAGCCATGAAACCATTTACAACTGTTGCTGTTGTCTAAACATGATGAAAAAATTGTAACAAATTTTTCCATTCTAATACATTTGATTGTTTCTAAAAACAACAGTCATAATTCTGAAACCTACTCAGCCCTGCTGTTTAGTATAAATGTAAATTCTATCCAGTATCACTCTCCTACAGAGGATCACAGAAATTATATGTACTTATTAATTTTCTAGAAGAAAAAAATATACCAGGTCTGAGTTAAGTAGAATTTGTTAGCTAGCTTTAGCGTCTTAAATGATTCAGGTCCTAGACCTAACTTACCTTTGGTTTCCTCCTAAGCTATAGAACTAAGAAAGTAGAAATGATATGACAAAGCAAGGAGGCAGAGAAGCGTATATCATAGGTAGCTTACACTTATAGAAAAAAAAAATCTATGGCTACAAAGTCTCTTAAGGAAGTTTGGCTAAATGAGAGGAAATATAGATCAGGGTAGAAATCATGGGAATTAGGTCTAGGACATAATACTGCCTTAAGCTTATGGCACTGAAATGTTTGAAAGGGATGCTCTTTCTAGACATGATACTATAATTTTCTGATAGCCAAAGACAGAATTAGAGAAATATTTGTGAAGTAGAAGGAAAAATTTATAATATCTGGCAAACAGTTCAATGAGTTGCAAAACAAAACAAAAACAAAACAACAACAAAAAAAAAAGAAGCAAGCCATATTATTTTTCAAAAGAGAAAATTTCTCTGCTTTAAAAAAAATGGAAATGCAAATAAGTCTAACTTTTGTTAGGAAAATTTGTGTTCCTGAGTATATGTCTCCTTTTGCACTGAAATTAAGTTTGGCTTTAAGGAATCATTTAGTAAAAACAAAATCTTCCTTGAAGGAGAATATGTTTTTCCTTTTTTACTTCTCAGTGAAAATTCCTCTAGCTGGCTCAAGTAAGGATAAGAGAGTTTGAACAATTTCATTATTTTCCCTACAAATGAAAATTGTTTTCCATGCCACTTTTTAATTTTATTTTGATATTTTTTAATTCTTTGAATGTTCTGAAAAAGGAAGGTTTTCAGTTTGCACGGAGATCAGAGTTTAAAGTGACCATGTTGTTATTTTTGTTATCAGTATTGTTGATTACCCAATTTATTAATCCATTTTGGCAGTAGTATAGACTATTTTCCAGGACCATAGCTTGGAATGGATAGTCAGAGAAAATCAAATATGCTCTATGAAAGTTGGCAGGAAACCCATTTTTCTTCTGTGAGGTTCCTGAAAGAGGGGACAAAAATAGTTCCCAAAAGCTTTCCTGAACTTGCTGAGGCAGGGTACAGATTCAAGGACGTTATCTAGTTAACCACCCAGAGCCAAACTTTCAAACATGAGGCTTTGAGAGGTTTATGGGGAGTTAGGTACAGCCAAAGGAAGTAAGGCAGGTGGTGCAAATTAAAGCAGATCTGTAGCTACTCTGTCTATGCTATGTTTGAATTATCTAAAACAAACTACTAAATACCAGGGAACAGCCATGCAAAAAAAAAAAAAAAAATTAAATATGAGAAAGTCCAGAATTTCACTCTTTAGGTGAATTCAATACAGTATTTCTTGTTCATCCAGTGCATTTTGCTGTCCGGCAATGTTATACATTATGACATCCATGCTAATTAAGCATGCTTTTGTTCTTGATGTTTCTCTCAGGGTCCCAATGCAATGTACAATCATGGCTCTATTATGTTTCTGACACTCCATGAGACAGTAGACATGCAGTTTTCTCGACGGTGTACAAGGATGGGCACAGAAGGTGACTTCGGACAAGTAAGCAAGTATTTGGAGGAGAAATTTGGACAGAATGAGAAGGTCGTATGACTGATTGCAATAATGATAAAAAAACAACCTTCCATGTAGATTCCAGGGAGAGGTAAAATAGGATGGGGTGGGAGTGACAGCAGGGATTCTTGCCAGATGTTGAAAGCAGAGAGAGGACAATGCTGGCTCATGGCAGGATGCCTGTTTTCCTCCTACCAGTTTTGAATGACTTCCAAGGAAAGAGTGCACTGAAGAATATCTCTCCCTCGAGTGTCTATGTTGCTGCAGTATGAAATATAAGCAGGAGAGTTTGGCTATATCTTCAAAATGTGAAGCAGAACAAGTCAAAAAGTATGCGTTATCTTTCTGCTAGTAAAGGGAATTTTATCCAACAGTTATCATGAGGAATTGTCTGGTTATATTTTTTGAGGTTTTCAGCAGAAAGACAAAATACCAAATGAAGTCACAAGGACTCCAAAAGTGAAAGTTGCTTTGGTTTGACGGGGATTGATTTTTTTTTTTAGTTGCCCAGTAAAATGCTTGAGGGGTTTTCCCCATCTTTTATTTATTCTTTGAACCTGATCCCTTCTTTCTTGTGTTCCAATGGTTAAAACAGCAAAAGAGAAAACAATTATTTCCAGTCAGAAGTAATTTTTTCATCGCCTTCACTTCCAAAGAACTTCAGATTAGAAAATAATGCTCCATTTTATTTTTGTAACATTTCAAGCTGAGAAAAAACAACTCCCTAAGAAAGCAGTGCTGTGACTAGAACAAGAGGAGACAGTTTGTCTGCTTCTTCCTAACATGAAGAAAAGCCCCTATAGGCTACTGGTGCTATCATGCCATTGCTTTGCAAGCAGGACCAAGAAGTGGCTGCAGCCTTTTCCTTCTCCCACACTCCTGCCACCCATGGTGCAGATTTAACTTAGGCATCTTCAAACAGAAAAGGTTTAGACATAGAGGGACCATAAATCCAACTGAAATTTTTCTCATGGTGGTATGTTGTTAACTTACCGGCACGCCACTGGGTTTGGCTTTGTTTAACAGCCTGGCATTCTACAAAAAAATAAATCAGGCCTTTAATTTAGATGTTAACTTCATTCCTTCAAGTTTCAATATTTTCATCCAGGGCATTTAGAATGTACCCATTATTTTTTCAGATCACATCATCAGATAGTATCAATAACAATAATACCTAATTGGCTTTTATTTTGGCTAGAGCTTATTTCTCTGGTCCAAATTATTATAATAAAAAATAATATCTGCTGATTGTTACACAAGAAAAGAATTAAAGAACTTTATTACTACACTGGAGTTTTGTTCCTGCTTAGGTATGAAATTACGTATTCTGAGACCACTTTGTGAAGCTGGAGTGCAGTGTTGTCCCAATTAAACTAAACCTGCCACAACTTCAGCAGAGCAGTGTTTGCCCATGAGAGGCTTTCCTCCTTTGAGAGCAAACATGGAGCAATATTTCTCTCACACCCAAAGTCTTTATTTGGCTCCATACAGATTTGTTTTCTGTGTCTCAAACCTGAGTCTGACTGTGGTAAAATTGTCAGGTTTTGTGTTAGATCTGAACCACAGGTCTCAGATTAGACTGGATTTCTGTTTCTCATAGAAGTATTTTGTATCCCCATAACAACATCATAATTCTTGGCAGGTTAGTGAAAAAAAAAAAACCCAACACAATGTGCATGAACACCTCTCTAAATATGTCCTCTGAAACGATCTGGTAGTTAAGAGCAACCACATGACAGGAAAAGATTACCATGAGTATACCAACACAGCTGGCATAATTTCTTTGAGAAAATACCATGCCCTTTGAGGCACAAATGCAAACAGCCTCCCAAAATTAATTCACTGTATTTCCAAAATTTAACTTAGAAGATTCCAAAGAGAACAGCAACACAAAAATTAGGGCAACAGTTCTACACAAGGAATGGAAAGAAAGTATGAAGATCTTGGAAAGAATCATTTTCTTCAACAACAGTCTCTCTCATCAGAAGAAGGCTAGTATGAAACTTATTGAAGCTTGTTTTGTCTGAGGAAGAATAATTGTACTCCACAGTCTGATTATGGTTTCAAATTAATTTTCATGTGTTTACTGCTCCCTAAGCAAATCTATTTACAGGAATTAAGAAAACCACATACAAAATCTATAAATTAGCATTTTTCCAAGAATAAAGGAGGTGCTTTCTAGCTCCACTTAATTATTGAAATGTAATAAACATAGGCAGGTGGGGAGGAAGTCAAAGTGGATAAAATAAAGCCAGGTTTCTATTTCATGGTGTTGGGCAGATTCCATGACTAATTATTCTTTGCTTCTGTGCAGAATGTAGCTGTGATTTTCACTAAATTCTGCTGAAGGGTTGCAGAGCTTAATTTGTTTCAAAATGCATTCAGACTTGCTCATGGTACTGCGGAATGGCATGCATTAAACTTGGTTTGGAAGCACACATAAATGCATCTCATAGCTTACGTTTTTTCAACTGCCTTAAGACTAAACAAAAATTAGGAGTGAGGTAGGCCCACTTCTTTGCTGACTCCAGTTAAATTGTGCTAATTATTGTCACGTCTGAATGGGGTCAGATATGCAGAGAACTTTGGCACACTTGGCTAATTATATTGCAAAACCACAGAATCACAGAATACGCTGAGTTGGAAGGGACCTGCAAGGATAATTTAGTCCAGTTCCAGGCCCTGAACAGCACCATCTCCAAGAGTCACACCATGTGCCTAAGAGTGTTGTCCGAATGCTTCTTGAACTCTGTCAGACTGGTGCTGTGACCACTCCCAGGGCCTGTTCCAGTGCCCAGCCATTCTCTGGGTGAAGAAACCTTTTCTAATATCCAACCTAAATCTCCCCTGACACAACTTCAGGCCATTCCTTCCAGTCCTGTGACTGGCCACCACAGAGAAGAGATCAGTGCCTGCCCCTCCTCTTCCCCTCACAAGGAAGTTGTAAGTGCAGTGAGGTCTCCCCTCAGTCTCCACCTCTCCATCCTGAAGAGACCAAGTGACCTCACCCCCTCCTCATACATTTTCCCTCTCAAAGCCCTTCATCATCCTCCTGGCCCTCCTTGGGACACTCTCTAACAGTTTATATATTTTTCTTATATTGTTTTACCCAAAACTGCACACAACACTTGATGTGAGGCTGCCCCAGTGCAGAGCAGAGCGGGACAATTCCCTCCCTTGCCCGGCTGGCGAAGCTGTGCCTGATGCCCCCCAGGACCTCCTGGCTGCCAGGGCACTGCTGAATCTTGTTCAGCTTGACATCAGCCAGGACCCCCAGGTCCTTTTCCATGGCACTGCTCTCCATCTTTCTATTGCCTGGTCTGTCCATACATCCAGGGTTGCCCCATTCCAGATGCAGAGTCTGGCACCTTCCCTTTTTGGACCTTCACTTGTGATCACCCAGCCCTCTACTTTGTCAAGGTCTCTCTGCAGGGCACCCATTCCTTTGAGAGAATCAACAGCATAAGAACAGCACCTTGCCTGTAATGCACACCCACCCTTTCCATATTAGGGGATGCTGAGCCATGCTGTCAAATTTTGTTTGACATCTGGCCAGACCCACCTAACACAGATAAAAAGGTCTTGCTATGAACTAAAACTTCATTCTCCTTTTTGTCTGGGACAAGCTTGTTGCCCTTCTCCTACCCTTATACCTGGCAACTTTGTGGGATATGATTTCTTAGTGTTCAGTGAGGGAATGAAGCTTGGAAAAGAAAAGAAGAGTAAAAAGCATGACTTATTTGTATCTAGAAAACCATTGTTTTGCAAGTCAAGCACTAAAGACAGTATTTTTCCAAGTGATATAAGATACTCAGCTTTGGAGCCCAAATTAACATTTCTCTGTCCAGGTGATAAATCTCATGCCATGAATCGACTTGAAATTCCTAATTCTGTCTGGCCTTCTTTCCTTCTCAAGTAACTGTTTTCTCAGGTAGTCCTTACTGAAGGGACAAGTAGGAAGGTCTGATACTGTATTTTAAAGGAAATGATTAATTGCTATGGAGAGGCTTCTCTTCACTGGAACAAACCTGTTGCTAGAATGGATACCAGGCATGGGACCTATTCTTAGCAATCATAGAGGGTTGATATTTCTTTTTCACAAATTGAATTAGATACAGAAGAGTGATCAAACATTCCAGTAAGGTAAAGCTTCGCTGAATAGCTGAGTTATGCTCTCTTCCAGAGAGTAGAAGACAATGGATCATTTCAAGTGAAAATTTTCTCTTGTCACTGGCTCAGTACCTTTAACCAAAACTGTAGTGTCATTGGGTGGATATTTTTTAGAACATAGCTGAGCAGATTCCCTTCACTCTGGTTTGACACACTCATTATAAGCTACTAGGAAAGGCAACTATGGAAGCAATCTTGGAAATGCTGGTATAGTCTAAATATTTATTGATTTTTCAGGTTGATAGGATGGTAGGAAAACAGTTATTTCCACTAGTTTAACAAGACGTGAGAAGAGATTATTATCTGGAAATGTTTACAGATTAATGTTTGCAGATGTAAACTTTAAAGCTGCTTGTGAGTTGCTGCAGCTGAAGCACAAAAATGCTACATCCAGCCACCTCCCTGATGAGTTCATTACATAATTAACACAAGCAGGATTAGAAACTAGATTTCACTCTCACTGAAACCAGTGATCATTTTCTCTCCTGAGCCAGATGAATAGCACAGGATCAAGGCACTTAGAACACAAGCTGAAACTCAGTTCTCTCCTGGGACAAGTGGAAGCTGCATTTAAGTCCTCATTAAATCCTTATGGATTCTCATGAGATCAAAGTTCTTCATTTACCACCTGTCAGTCCTGAAATCATTAAGCCTCAGACAAATACTCATTCTGACTCTCCTGGGTGTAACACAGCACAAATTTGTAGATGTGAACAAGGCTCATCTCTATGAAATTTAGGGAAGTTAAGCATTTTTTGCTCCTGGTGTAATTATTCACAGTATTCTTCACAGCTTCACAATAAAGTCCTGTGCCATGGCTCCACTGCTGCCATGGGAAGGGAATGGGGTATTCCATCAAATAGCTGAATATAAAACTGCTGCCTCTGGTTATATATATACAAAGTGTACATCTTGTGTACTCATATTTGGAATTTTAACACCGAAGAAACCATTCTAGTCATGGTTTCTATATTTTAAGGGTAAAAAAGAGAAACATGAACACTCCAAAATAACTGGATTAATGAATTTGCAGATAGTGCATTGAACAAAACGAGGAATGCACATTTTACTAAGCTGAGCTCATCATTGTCTGTTAGATAATGGAGAACAAAAAGAAAAAAGCAGAAAAGAAACGGTTTGATTTTTCATTTTTTAGTTGAAATTTATATTTCAATTAAATTATGAAATTGTATGTTAATATTGGTTAGGAAGAATATGTAGACGCTTTATCAGTATATGATTGCTCCTAGCCAAAGACCAATAATAAAGCTTTTCTTTAGAACAACGTATACTTCCAGCAGAGTTTCTAAGTAATCATTACAAGTATGTCTGCAATTCTGATGTTCTAAAATAATAAGATCCTAGGTAGTTTGAACACACAATCAATTTTGAAAAAGTGCTCTGTTACTGTCCCCTTACAGCACTAACAGAAAGCCTGGATATAATGCACAAGCCAGTTCTCATTTATTATCCCTGTTTGAGAAATTGTGCTTAATATAAGAAACAATAATCTAAACCACAACAGACTTCTGGTTTCATTTTACACAATAAAAATCATTTTTAAGCTAGTGATAGTATATTTTATAGACACTGGCACAGCAGCAGGGAGACAGATGCTCCATCTGGAGGAAAGCTTTGAAAGATGCTATTATAAACATTCTCTGGCTAGCTCAGCTTCGATATTTTGCTATAAAATCAGTGAATGTGAGATATACTTTGGGACAAAGATCTAATATTTATGATGCTAGGCACCACAAGAGGAGATCTGATTTTTTTAGAGAGTACTCAATCATGCCTTCTGTAGAAATGGTTAGAGCATCAGAACATGTTTTTGGATAGTTGTTTTAAATTATCTAAGTCTGAAAGTTTTTGTTCCTTCCTATGAATTGTTATTCAGGGCACCCACGCAAGCGTGATCTGTTTATGTGTATTCCTGAAAAATTTTTAATTCCTCAGACAATTACAGAACAAGCAGTAAGGATCTTCAAGATATTTTTTCCACATGTCTCCTGTATATTAGACACCAGTAAATTCAATCACACAAGCCAAACCATCAAAAATCAATCCCTATGCACTACTTACAGAAATACTAATTTTTTTCATAAGACTCTTTCCAGTACTTGGTTCTATGTCCACGTATATAATTAGCTTCATGAAACTTGTCTAAACTTCTCCATTGAATGGCAGGACCTCTTTGCATTCCTGGGAAATGCCTAAACAAGTTAACATAAGATGTGGGCTGAGATTCCCAGCTAGACACACATGGGTGAGTCCAGATGTAGGCTCTCAATTGAATCTGCAAGCCCTTCCCAAGAGTGTCTCACTTGGAAAGCACTTCAATAAATTTCTGTTTCGTTTGCTGGGTTGCTGTGATGGGTGGCTCTCAGCAGGGTGCTGGGGACGTTTGCCTGCTTATGGACAGGGAGCAGAGCAACAAGCAAAGTTCCTTTGGCCAACTCAGTCTGTCAGACAGCAGGTCCCAGGTCAGTCTCTCAGAGCTTTTATCCCAATACAGTTACATCTCATTGCACAAAAGCAGGTAAGAAGAAAACCCAAGATTCAGAGTGTCAGTCAAAACAAGAATGGCTAATATGTTTTCCTCCCATTTTTTAGCTTTCAACTAACAAGAAGAAAAAATTGCCATTGGGCTTTGGTAACAACCGAATGGCACGATGTTTGTAATCTTAATTTTTTTATTTAGTTTAAAGAGAGGATAGAACAAACTTAAAATCTAAAGTAGCATGCCTGAAACTAAATATTGGAACCAATATTTCCTCCTATAAACAAACAAAACAGTAAGTTTTACAGATCCAAGTCCTACAAGCTAATCTCACCTCTAATTAAACCTTAAGTTGAACAATTCTTTTAAATGAGTGGCATTAAGGGTATTTTAACTTTCTTCCTTTGTATTGCACATTTATTTTGAAATTCACAAGCTGTGAAAGCCAAGAACCACATAATCCACAGTCTGACCTCCTGTCATAGGGATCAATCTAAATAGATCCTTGTTCAGTCACTACTTCTCCAGGCTCAGAATTCTGTCTGAGTCAGGAATATTTTCAGGGATGCACCAACCATGATTTAAGAAATTAAATTCTGTCTCCACAGAAGCACATGGAAAGTCTCCCCCACATCTCGCCTGTATATTTACCACTTAAACATTTGGCTACAATAAACCTTCAGAAAATATGAGGAAGCAATTCTTCATTTCATTACATGTCACCAGACACAGACTCAAAAAGACAAACAAACACACTATAACTGAGGCAATCAGCAACACTGCTGCAGATACCAAAACACAAACCTGTAGTGTCAGTTAACTTGCAAACTGGGAGAAATCAGATTTTCCAAAAAACCTCAGAACTGATTCTTTTTCCAAGGTGCAAGAACAAGTATTAGCAGATGAAAATGAATGGTAGAGGACTCATGTGTAGTATTATCAATCTTATCAGTATTCTTTCTACAGTGGTAATCTCAAACTGTGAACTGTATTTATTAATGATCCATGGACTATTTCTAAGAAATACACAAAACATTGTGAAGAAACATCTACTGATAGTACCTTGGATTGACTCGACAAGAGAAAGCAATTAATTTGAAAAAAAAATTAGATTTGCAAACTGAAAAATGTTAGAAACTGCTATTATGGGAGTTTGGTATACTGTTCCTTGCGTTAGCAAATTGATAGGACAGTTGATCTCTGACATAAGTTGAGAGAAACAGAAGAGAAATTGATACTGATCTAACAATAACACTTCAAAAGTACTCTCATAAAAGGATTATGAAAAAATAGCATTTGTCCTAAGAATGTTACAACAAAATTGGACTTCATTCACCATCTTTTTTATGAGGAATGGTACTGCCTGAATCCATATTTGACTATCAATCTGGTGAACATATGGAATTGAAAAAGGTCACAAATGTGTAACACACTTTGACTCCTGCTGATGCCAGGATTTTAGAGTCCAGTCTAATGAATGCCTTGTGTAAAGTGTTGGAGTTAGCTATATTTTGTCCTATGTTTGGTGGCCATGGTAGGTGGGAGTTCCTACATGTTTTGGAAGTACAGATTATGGCATTATATTAGGAGGACAATAGATTAATACTGAGGGTTTCAGTACGTTTCCCAAAGCAATAGAATTGGCAGGTGTATCTTCTAATGGATTTTCATTGTAATGTGTCTGCTTCTCTTTTTACATGTGTTGACTACACTCATTACCCTGTTTGAGATAATTTCTAGTGTTTTCCACAACATCTCAGGTTTCATACCAGTTCATGACCTGGAAAGTTACTGAGAACTTTCTGCTATACATCTTGTATTTTAGTTGTCACCAGACCACAAAATGAAAATATAACCAAACATGAATCTTCCATGTGATGTATGTGCTTGTCAGGCAGGCAAACCAAATGTGCTTCAAGTCAGCAGAGACTTTAGTTAATGATCCATTTTTCTTTTCTGCTGGTATTTTTTTCTGTCTTCTGGTGGTCAACAATCTTTGTTAAACCTCACCAGAACTTTTGCACAGAAATATTCACCACAAACTTCACCATCACTCTACGCATTTAAAAAAGCTTTACGGGAAGTAAAGTCTCTCTTCTTTCACTGAGAATTCATACAGGTTTCTGTTTTCAGAGTAACCAACTAAATTAAACCTGAAAACCATTCTAAAATAATCCATATTAACATTTTTCCTCTTCAGAATCAATGCCCAAGGCTTTCTAGAACATGTGCAACCCAGTTTGTGATGCAAACTGCAGATTTGCCATGTTCCAGGAAACAGATGTGTGTATAGCCTGCACTGCCAACCTTGTTCTGTTACTGGAAACACGTTCTCAGAAGACTTGTGCAAGCATGGTGAAACTCAACTAGAATATAAACACTGCATATAACTCCAGTGACTCTATTCAGCAGACAGATTTTATTCACTATTAGAAACAGTGCACATAAACCTAATTTCTTGATTGACTACTAAATTTTAGATTCTGCACTTGCTCTTAACTCAACTTTCTTTTTTTCTTCACTGTAATTTGCTGACTTTTCAGAAAATATGGTTCAACTTTTTTTTTGTCCTGATGATGGCTTAAACCATTACATCAGTACAGATGACTGTATCACACATACTTTTATCCTAGCTTTACCCAAGAGAAAAAAATAAAATTTAACTTAAAAAAATCTATCTGGTCTATAAAAGCAGCACTGCCATGTTCTTGAAATCCCTATATTGGATTGACATACACCTCTTTACTCAGAAAGTCAGCCAATAAGCACAGATATGTTCCCTTGCATCTGGGGCTAACCATGCCCTTGTCTGAGGTCTTTGTGTGAATTAAATTCAAATTAATTGTTGCCCTAACTTACTGCTGGCAAACGATCATTTCTCCTCCCTGCTCATGGAAGACAGTCCTTGAGCACTTCCGCAATCCAGACTAGGTTCCATCTGTTTCATCTCTTTATTCACGTCTATACTTATTAAGCCTGATGGAAAGGCTGCCCTGAGCCACGGACTGTTTGTAGGGATGCCTCATGCTGGGGCTTGTCCAGAGTCTCACTCTGTGCCTGATCCCACAGAACCATGATCAGAAGCAATGGTGCTGGGGCCCTGCTTTGAAATGGACCCAAGCACCACACTTAAACCTGGCAACTAACCAGGTGTGCATTCAGCCCTTCTAGCAGCACCCTCCAGACAGGTTTTTAAGGCAAAGAGCATAAGAAACTCCAGACTGAACTGAGTATCACAGCATAATACACTCACCACACTTCAGCCTGAGGTGGAAGGGGAAAGGGCAGCAGCACTTTGTAAGCAGGTTAGCTCACAGCCTGCACTCACTTACTGCAGCCCCTGGTTCCAGGGAACTGGGCATGCTTATACTCCAGAACATGTTAACTCCTACCTATGAGAGCACTGTATGTTGACTTTTCACAGGAACAAGATGTGATAAAGTGATGCTTCCACTCCCTTCTCGAATCTGGCTGACTCTTTGAATCCACACGGTTCCCGTTAGAGTCCCAGGCTCTGGTCTTAAACACTCCTTTAATGTTCCCAGGGAACCAGAGCACAGCTGGTCTGCACAGTGTTGTAGGGAAAGGTAGGGAACTTTATATGGGAACAGAAATCTGCCTGCGTGTCAGATTGTCTGAATAAACATAGGTTTTGCAGTTAACCACAACACTGAGTGTTTATTGGAGGCAATTCACAAAGGCTGTAAGACAGGGGGCATTTTATTTATATGCAGAAAAATCTGTAGCAAATGTATCTTACTTGACTATCTATTAAATGTGTTCTTCAAAACCTGAATTGAAAAATCACTAAAAGGCAAGCTTAAAAATAGTTGAGAAAAGCATTTTACAAGTTTCCACATATAATTTTGCCTTTCACTTTCACCTCAATCATTTGTATTCCATTCTCCACTATCTTTAAAACAAAGGCTGTTAGCCACACAAAATTTTCTCATGGTTTTGGGATGGACTACAAACATGGGGGATTTAGGACAAAAATAGTGAGCTCCCTTATACTTATGGCAGACACTCAAACAATGGGAAACTGCTCTATGAAATCCTGTAGCGTGATGAAACTGTAGTAGATCAGCATGAGCTGAATTTTGCTTATGGAAATGTGTGTAGAAGATGATAAACTTTACTAACATTTAAATATAATTAATTACCTGTCAGAATTTAATTTTTGTTCTCCTAAAATATTTATTTTCTTTTATTTTCATTGTTTGTCATTTAAAAGTACTGATTAATAGCATTCTGATAAAGATAATGATAATCTAATGCATGAAGAGCAAAATATGAAAATACCATCAGTAGTGCACTGTCACCAATATACAGATGCTGCATGATCTGTCCTGTTACTTCTCTCTCAAATGTGTTTTCTGTTGTCCACAAGATTGCTAACGCTATTTAACAAACAGAAATTGGTAGAAGTGTGGTCTTGCACAGTGTGAAAGACTGTTTCAAGCCCCTAAGAAAAGAAAAAAAACCATGATAAAATAATAAAATAAAAGATACACTACACTAACAATTGTAAATGACCAAAGCTTCTAAAGTACCCATTACTGACTTCTCCCCTGCAACAAGGCCTACACACCAACGATACAAAATAAAGCAAAACTTACAAGGGAAAATTTATGTGAAACTTACTTTTTCATTTCTATGGCCCAGGCTATAATAAAACATTTCTTAAGCAGAATCCATCAAATTTATGCTGAAAAGTATAAGAAAAAAAGGCGGACCGGGTATATGATCATTAAGTCTCAATGTGGCAGTATTAATATCATTTATACATTTAGCTTCTAGTTTAAAGCAATGCTCAGTATTTCTTACTAAACAGCCATGATGTTGGGGCCATTTCTTTTCAGAGATGTCTGTCTCGTCATGGTGCCTTGATGCCCCTGTCTCACTGTGAAGAGGACATTCAGTCCTGGGAAGTTACAGCTCATAGATTTCAGAGGAGAATGAACCTTTCTATTTTAAAAAGTTAAAATGGAGCAGAGGCTTCAGAGTTTAAAACAATCTTTCTGTCACTGCCCATCTCCTCTCCCTCCCCAACTGCGACCACTGCAAGCAAACAGCAAATCTGTGCCAATTGTCATTGTCTTCCATTTTTTCAGCTGTACTGTCTGGTTTAAGATGAAAGCCTTCCAGGCAAAATCTGATATGGACTGTCTACACTACCTACTGCCAGGACATAGATTCTGAACAGTTCACAATCCCTGGCCTTTAAGTGGTGCAGCAGGTGCTGGTTGTAACACAGGCTGTCTGACCACTCTCACTGCAGCCTCCTCCTCTTCACCTGGTCCCTCTCTCCCATTCCTCTCTCAACTGTTCATGGGCATGTAGATGGCTCTCTCTCTCTTCAAGCTGCTCCCAGGTGAACCCCCTTCCCAGCCTCTCCCTAGAGCAGTCCCAGCCTATGTCAGTTTGCTATTTGCATTAGGACAGCATGTGATCAACCTGTTCCTATACCTTCTCCACTGCACTCCTGAAATCCAAAGTGTCAGATGTTACTTGCTATTAACTATTTTCTCAGTAATTTTCCAAATCATTGTTCAAAGCTAATGAAGTCAAACTCCTTGTCATCAGGTCATGAAAACATGTGGTATCTTGAAAATAGTTCTAATGTGATATTTAGATATTTCTAACATGTGATATTTTCTATGGGCTCCAAAATTTTCTTGAGCATCTTTCTTGCAGTCTGTTTCTCTGCCTTTTTCTCTCTCGCAGAGATACAAAACTTCAAAGATTAAAGACTTTGAGAAGTATTTAAGCAATTCGTTTTTAGCCACCCCAAGAGTGAACATAAAGGAAACCACAACCAAAAAAAAAAAATAGACAATGAGAATTAAACACTCTTGTAATTCTTTGTCATCTATGTGTTGATTAAAGAAAATGTTAAACTGTAGGGTATCAGCAAAACCTGCAGAGGACTTGTTGGTGAAATGAGTGAAAGAAAAACCTAAAAAAACACAGCTAATTATATTTTGCTTGCATCTTTATTGAATAAGAAATACAAAAGGAAATTTATCTTTGTTGTGGTTCCGATTTCCTCATCCTGCTCAAGTCTGCTCTTGGTTTAGACATACACTGGTTTCTTCTTTCACATTTTCATTAAATATTGCTCAGACTTCCTGGATCTAAAGGAAGCCTTTGGATTAGCCATTTGAGCAAATGTCTTTTGGAACAAAGCACTGGAGTGTCTGGGATACCAAGGACCAAATTCAGACCTTATGCATGGAGAGGGAAACATCCAAAGGCAGGATAAACCTCTTCTACCAGCCAGAAAGTGATGCTGTGTGAGAGATGCTGTGCCCAGAAAAATGAAATTTGCAGCCTCCTTTTCACCTGTGTCCCTTCTCTTATTCTCCCTCGGCCCCTCGGACTTTTCCTCCTCATGGGAGCCTAATTACCTGTTCAATTTCTTTCTATCTTTAGCATTTCTATCCTTGCTTTGTTTCCATTCATCCCCTTTTAAGCTCTCCTCCCATTTCTACCTTCTCTCTCTCCTTCCCTATGTGTTCTGTCTCTTTTTCTCCTCTTCTTTTGTTTCCACATGTGGCTTTAGCACAGTTCTAGCCACTTTCCTCAGTTCCTCAGGCTGTCTCCATGATCCTATTTTGATTTTTCTCTTCTCTCCCTTCTTCTGCTAATTTTTTTCTTCTCTCTCTTTTTTTTATTAGCCTTTTTAAAACATGTTATTTTTTTTCCCTATGACTTCAGCCAGTACCTCTTCCCTTGCATATTTTGTGTTGCAAAATATTTCTTGAATCCGCTGTAAGGTAGCAGTGATACAATTCAGGTTCCTGGGGTAACAGCAAGCTAAAGAAAAACCTTCCCTCCTCAGTGTTGTGCATTCAATACAGACAACTGTGCTCCTGAGAAGGAGAAGCACAGCTCCTTTCTGCAGAGCACTCAAAAACTGATGTGTGCAAACACTGCTCCATCATATGGTGCTGAGCAGAAAGAGGAATTAACTGTGCATATGCATCTATTGAGGAGTTATAGTATTTCTCAAATGCTCTGTATCTGTGACTCACACTGACTTCCACTTAGTTGAAGCATGATATTCTCTCACTCTGAGCTTGGATTTTATGGATTAAGAAGCAGGAAGTTAGGGTTTCTCATTGATGATATAGGGCAGGAGTTTTCAGTTGATCTCAGCCCACCAGGGTAAAAAAATCTGAGCTCTGGAGTAATATCCTGTACTTTGCAGTATCTGTCACCAAGTTTATTCTTGTATTCTTTGTTCTGGATCTTGGTCCCACTGGTATCGTAGCCTGGGAGGTCTCAGAAGAACATGCTCAAGCTGTGGATTCAGGAAGACTAATGGGGAAGCTACCAAAGCGAGAGGCACTTTTTGGGTAGTGGTCAAAGTGGATGTCAGTTCACACCAGCTTTTGAGTGAAATGACTGCTAAAAGTAGAGATATGCTAAAATATTTTTGGTTTTGAGTATATTTGCAATCAGTCCCATGGCAGGCTTGTTTTGCAAACTGGAACAGTGCCCCTTGTATTTCTGCATATAATTCACACTGCTTCAACTGTTTCACATAGATACAAACTAGTATAAATACCCTTACCCATATTGCAGTTTTCTTCACATTTCATATGCATTCAGTGCTAAATCCAACCATTCATCAAGCCCCAGTCTCGTTTTTCTTTGCCTCACACAGGGATAGCAAGACACTCAAAAACTTAGATGAAATATGAAGAACTGTTTGGAAAACTGCCTTCTTTCAAGTTAGAGTGGAGTTAAAGTGGAAGAGCAAGAATGCTGCTACCTTTCACAATATCCAATTTTGTGACAAAATAGGTGTCCCAATGTCGCTTTTCCATGTTGATATTTCATGCTTGTTAGTTAAAGGAAAAGAAGTTCCAACATAAAAATAACCACTAAACCAAAAAATACTTTTAAAAGTGACATTTCATAGTAAGCCTTAATCACATGAAATCAGTTAATCACGGTTTAGTAAAACAATATTTCTCACTGAAAGCTTGATTCACTATTTTTTTTTTTCCCCGACTGACTACTTAGAACAAATATAGGCAACTTCGTGGATTCACTTCACATACTGAGTGGGCTTTATAAATCTTTATTAACTGCTATTAGTGGTTTAATAAAAAATTGTAGCTGTCGACCTACAATCCTATAGACTGTACTGATCTTTTATGAGTGGTTTTCTTCATAAAGTACCCATTCAGTCAAGATTGGATCCCATGCCTGTGCGAAGAAGGATTCTGTATTTGATATGAAGCAAGAAATCCCATGCATTAAACTGATGTTAAGTAAAAAGGGTATCTAGGGAAAGGTGATTAAAGTAGACTGAGATGACTCTACTTTGTGTAAAAGATTGTTCATATGCACAGAATGGACTCTCAATTCATCATCTTACCTTCCAAAAAAGCTTTATGCAGCACCAGTGATATGAGTCAGGGAAAGAAATGTATTGCTAAAAAGGGAAGGTGGATGTAGTAGAGGCAAAATACTGCATATATTTCTATCATTAACTTAGATAAAAATAGAGTTCTCTCCCTGTTTTCCCCCTCATTGGACGTGCTAGGGAAATGTGTTGTTCTCAATGCTTTCCACATGAGCTTTTGTTTAAAGGGAAAAATAACATGTATTATTGATGATTTTTAAACAAAAGGCATGTTTTCACTTATAAAACTTGAACTGAAACAATTAAATTGGACGAAGAGTACAGTTTCTATCAATAATTTACTACAGTCATTCTAATGTTTCAGACATCAATAAACTTAGTTGGTTCCTATTTAATGTTGAAGTAATTACTCCAAAATTATATCAATTTGCTATCCTAAAGGAAATAAAAGCAATAAACCTTTCACTTTTGGCACTAAAGACTCCTACTTAGAAACAGTTTCTATAACTTAGGTATATAATACACCAGTGTAAATATTTAAAAAGGACAACTATTATCCTTGACAGCAAAGATTTCTTAACCTCCATTAATCCATCTTTTATTACTGCTGTAAGAAGAAAATATTAATTATGTCTATCAAATCTTGGAAACACTTAAATATGAATAAACTTGTATTTTTATTTTCCTTCCAGCTTTCTAGGAATGCCTTCTTTCTCCATTGGCTTATAGTACTTTATGAAGGGCAAAAGCACGGTCTAAATAGAAAAGTACAGTGTGTTCCTTTATTTATATGCAGTGATTACTGTTAACATTTCTCTCTTTCAGTCTTTCGATGTCTGAAATGACATTAGCAAGAAGAATCGTCATTTGGAGTACTCATCAAGGTCCCAATTCTACAAAATGAGCACCTGAAAGCTAAGTGTTTTGTTAGACTGGGAGAAAACTGACAATTAAATGATTTTAGTAAAAATAGAACTATGAAATTGGCCTAAATGTATGGATAGGAACAAAATGAGAAAGTTTTCCAAAGTGTTGACAAAATATGGAGCATTTTTCACTGTGTGGCCTGTTGACTAATGGACATTGGAACAGGCTGAACAAGTCACTGAATACATACACATTTTTCAAACTTTATAGTCTTCTGTTTACAACCTTATAAAAGCTCTAAACAAATGTGTTCAGCAATAGCTGGAACTAGATCAAAAATTGGTCATTGAGAAGCAGAATATAAATTGTGTTTTCAGTAACAGGATTAAAATTGAAATTAAATTGTTGCACATGGAGTAGGATAAAAGCTAGAACTAATTAATTACTGTGCAAATAATAAACACGGTAGTATGAGCCTAAGGGCCTATCCACATGGATTCCTTTTTGGTAGCAAGGCTGTTCTTAGTCACAAATAAAACATTTATCTCAGTTTAAATATCCTGTGGACATATGGGAGATACAGGAAGCCAAGGTGAATTTAGCAAGCTTGAAAGCATGATTCCCTTAGGGATCTGGACTCTACCTGGCAGTGTGAGAAGTCAATACTACTTACATTCAAGTGGTGTAATCACTGGTAATTGACATAAATCATAAAAGTGATGACATAGAAATGTATACAAAGAGGAAACACCTCATGTTTAAGTCATTGTAGAGTTATTAAATGACTGTGGGTTGTAGAAGTCTTTGGCTACCTAAAAATGCCTTTAGAATTTACTTGCACTTTGATCACTGTTTAAGGCTGCTCATTATACAATCGCATTGCTAGTCCAAATCTGCCTCCACATACAACCTCTCAGTTCAAATGGGGTGCATTTTCAAGCCACAGACATGGCTAAATAGCCTATGTTTATATTGTCTCCAAAGGCCATAGTGATGGAATTAAATGCTTCTTACAAAATGCTGCTATTAGCCATACTGTGAGCACCTAACCAGGCATGGTAAATTCTGAGGGTTTGCTTCTCACTCCTCATTGTTTTCAGCCAGGCTGAAAGCTGCCCTGCAGCTCACACTCACTTGGAGGGGAAAAGGTGTCATCTCTATCTATGCCACGTTGCACAAAAGCAAGAGATGAAGTTGAAGCTAAACAGAGAATTTGAGGAAGTAATGGTATGACTAAGACATGAATGATCTTAAAAGAAAATTCAATAAAGACAAGGGAAGAAGATGGACACAATGTGAGGTCATGAGATTTCTTGTAAACTCAAAGAAGAGGTGAAGTCACCACTCTGTGTATCTACTTCCAAACATGTCTCTGTGTTGCAAAAGAAAAGTCACCAGCATAGTTTGATAACATACTAATCTTTAATCTATAAAGAAGATTAATTTCAAAGTTTAACATTATAAAAGAATAACAAATACTTTTTAAAACAAAAATACAAGATAATACACAGTTGCCTTGGTTTCTCCTGTTGCCAGAACTTAGAGTACACAAATTCTGGTATACGATGCCATTGCATACAGTGTTTCCTATCACTTCAGAACATGTTGGAATTGAAATGACACCTTTTTATTCACAAAAAAGCTTTTCTGGGTACAAGCTCAAGCAGGGTGCTGTTATGAGTAGCTGGTCACATGTCAGATCCTACACGTTATTTAAACAAACCATAATGAAATCACTGCTTGCTGCTACATTCCTGCCTTCTCATGTCAGCTCCTAGATGCCAGTAGTCCTTCTACCACTGCATCGATCAACTCAGCTGCTTGTAACTCACAGTTGTTCAAGAGCAGAACTTTTTCTCATTTGGGCCTCCTGCTTTAGATTCACATCCAAAAGTTCTTATTCCCCTCAAACGCACATATGAGAAAAAGCATTGGGGGGAAAAAATGATAGAGAAAGTATGAAAACTTTCAAGAAGTTTCTGTAGTCAGCAAAGGAAAAGCTTCAGGCAGGGGCAATGTGAGTAGCCCCTCCTCTAGTGGGCCCTCAGGCAAGCCAAAGTGTTGATAAGGGTAGCCAGGTACAGGGGAAAAAGGCTTATACTTCCCTGCCATGATAGTAAGATTCACAATTCTGACCCATACAAACTCTGCTCCTGACCATGGAAACATGCTTTTAGGCCCAGGCTGAACCAGACTGGAGTGACACTACAATCCACCTTACTCTTTTTTGGTTTGTTTTGTTAATAACCCAAGTGAAAGCAAACAGGAGAAAAATCCTACCAAAACTTATAAAAAAAGGCACTTCAAAAATTGATAAAAGGATACATTGTTCTATAAGCATCCCAAGTAGAATAACTGTTTTTTGAATCCATTAGTGGTTGTATTCTCATTGTATGATCTTTGGAAAGCCTAATAAGTACAATAAAAACAAAATGAAATAAAATATTGCCACCAATGAAAAAATCTGTTCAGTAAAAATCTGCAAAACCAAGTAAACAGCAATTTACACAATTCTCTCAGTCCTGCAAACCTGAAACATTCAACACTGCTTGGACAAAATTGAGAATACAGTAGATTTTTCAGCATAATTCTACTTAAATGACAGTATTAAGAACAAAAAGGCATACTATTGAAATCAGAAATACATAGAATCAGGTTTCTATGCTACTGTTTGCCAAAAATTTTTTTTTATAAAATGGTTTAAATGCAAACTTTTACATCTCCAACATGTTTTACATATTTCAGACAACAAAAGAATACACATACATTGTATGTGATAATTTTTCAAAACTAGCCATTACTTTTTCACAGATTAAAAAAAAAAGTCTGTTTAAATATTTCATTTCTACAAAGTGAATTTACATTTTTAAGAACAAAGTGCAAATACTACAGTTGTTTTTATCGCCTTTTGGTGAGGAAATCTCCCACATGTCAAAGAGATCTGCCTTGGATTAGTGAGGTGTTCACCCTTGCTTCTTCGAAACTTGCTGAAAGGAAGTTGGGAAAATTTGCATTATTAATGATGTTTTCAATTAGTCCAGTATAAAATTGTATCTCTATGTTTCAGCAGTGCCCATATGCCACTATCAGAAGAGAGTTCTGCATAAATATACATAGGGAATAAAAAAATTCCTGCTCTGTAGTCCTTAACAGGATCTGTAAGCAAGGGTATGAGCAATATCTTGACTACTTTTCTATGGCCCCTTTAAATCCACACCTGTCAAAAACACAGTTTTAGCAACTGCCCGGGCAAGTCCCTGGTTCAATATACCTCCTATGGCATGTGATGTACAAGGAATGGGCTGCTGGCTGAAGTCTCACAAGCAATTAGTGGTTTCCTTACAAACTTTTTGCTAGGCTGCAGAAGACCCCCTAGGTCTCACTGACAGTGTGCAGGCATGTGCATGTGAGTTTGTTGGACAAGGTGGAGCTGAGGAAGGGAAATATACCTAGCCACTACCTGAATCTTGTCGGACCCATCCCCTATTTGACCTCTTTTAGAGCAACCTCAGACAGCAGATTAGTGTATGGTTCTCTATCTGCTTTCTTTCAGTAAGCTGTTTTTTCACATATGTGAAAAAACATGTACCGAAGCACACATAAGCATATATTTAACTAAACTGCTGCAATAAATTAGTAGAGAGTAAGCTCTTGAGTGTGTGTCTACTGAGTGGTGCAAATCTGATCAGGCCTTCTTAGATGGGTGGTTTCCTCTGAGCAGCTTCTATGCTTTTCAGTAGCTTCCTTCCAAATGAGGACTTCTGTGATGAAAACCACCTTCTGCATTTGCAGCCATGTATTGTCCAAGTAGGAAACTGCCAACAGATGGTTTTCTTAGCCAGCCTTAATTTAAGGCTATCATTTGTCAGCAACAGCTCGTAAAATAATTGATGCTGAGTCAGCAAAATGATTGGACAAAATTGAAAAACATAGCTGTTCTAAGGACAGTTTTATTACCAATTCCACAAGTCAGTATCAGATTACAAGAAAGGGGAGAGGGCTTGTCATGCTTCAAGTGTAATGCATGTGTGCCAGTAATTGCCATTATATAATTAAAATAACCCTTCTGAATGCTCTGGAGTTCTGACAGGATAATTGTTTTGAGGCCATCTTGTTTAAAGCATAAGTGATTTGTGGGGAAAACCTGAAAAATTAAGACCACAAACACTTGTTTAAACAAACAAGCTTATCACATTATTGGAGCTGTGAGAATATTTTATATTCCTTCAAAGGTATGTAGGAGGTCTCTGGTGAAAACCACAACCGATGTCGAGCTTGCCTTAGGAAGTGCAAACCTAACATCAAGTAAAGCAGGGATAAAAAAAGGGAACAAATCGACGAGCAACTTTGAGAGGAAGATTTCTCTTGGTTTGTGGGTAGGTTCACCTGAGGTTCAATTTCTAATGAACTATTCTAGCTTTACGGTAGATGGGAAGACTTTTACCACAACTAGGCTTTTGGGGTATTTTTAGCCAAATTCCTATTTTCATAGGTGAAGCATTACCTGAGCTGTTCTTATAATATAGCTACATGAATAATTTTTAAACCAGTTCATCATTTACTGACTGCTTTTGTGGGCATTAATAATTTAAGTCCTCTAACTAATTCAATAGTGAGGTAAGACTAGTGTGAAGATGACTCTTTTGCAAGACCATTCAAACTACTGGACTCATGAGCCCTCCTTCAAGACCATGCAAAAGTACTAGGAAGGTGCGACAATATTGCACAGAAAAAATTTCTTTAGAATAAAATGGTTATAAAAATAGACACACACAAAGTGAACCCCACTTTTTTAAACCTATTGTCCTGGCATTTCACTTGAGTCCCTCCTTTTCAAAGTGCACTTTTCCTTCATTTAAAAAACTCTGCTTTTCTGCCTTTTGCTGCTCTGAATGCTTGAGTAGCCAAACCTCCATGAATAACATAAACTGGTGCTATTTTGAAAAGCAAGATCAAGTCCTTGCAGAAAATTGATCAAAAAAACAATCACTGATTATGTTGTCAGGGTACCTGACATTTTATTTTCTCCAATCATTCTGCAATTTTAGTTTAAATGTAGATTGGCAGACCGATGCAAATCCTGCATCATTTTGCTCAGCCAGCAAAGGCATTTGAAAATGACAGCTCTTTTCATTGCACTAAGATTTTAAAAGCTGTTTAAAGCCATCATATAATAATGCAGGGGGGTTTGTGAAATGTACAGATTTTCACAGGGCATGGGAAATGCATGGCTTTGTTCATTTCATGAAATGTCAGTTTGTGTCTATAGTGTGACACAAAGGAAAATTGACAGAATTCAGCTAAAGTAAAAGTTAAATGAAGATGAAGCAGTGCACATTCAAAAGTACATGGGAATGCTGTCATTCAGGAATGCAGCAGACTCATGAGGGCTCAATTACACTCATCAAATTATCATATACGTCCTATATGTCAACTTACACTTTCCTAGGAACTTCCACAGGCAGGCCTAATCCACTTTGCTAATTATGCACATTTATTCTGCACCTGGAATTGACTGATTTAGCTTTCCATACATAGAACTTAAGTCAGAATTTGTTAATTGGGATGTTGCTATACATTTTTCTGGCAACTCTGCAGGACAGCAGATTAAAGCAGTTTGAAGCTGCAACGATGACTACTAAAACACCAAGGAATTCAGCCAGGAGAGGCAGAAATGGAGATCTTGCTCTCCTCTGTACTCACCTGCCTGCTGGATGAAGTGCTCTCAGTGTTGGTTCTAGGGACTGCTAAAAGAAGGGAAAGAAAACTTTATGAAAATGGTTTGCAAGTTACCTTCAAGAACTGAAGCCCTCATTCTGAAAAGGTATTTTTTAGAGCAGGCTAAGTGCACATCTTTCAATAAATGAGATAAAATATTTCAGATCTTTCGTTGACACCTCTGCCTTGTTCTTTCCTCAATACACGTGTTACTTATTCAAGGAGTTACAAGAAAGTTGAACAACATCTCTTGCCAGCTAACATGTCAAATTTGCTTAGGAGATTGCATCTAGTCAAGTTTGAGCATTTCAAACTTACTAAATCTTTAGTAGTAAATATAGTCTATTATCCCTGGCAGTAAAGAAGCATGGACAAGCAGACTGTCTGGAAAGCATTCACTTTGATTAAAGATAGTGCACAGAAACAGTTCTACAAGCCAAAGACATGGTTCGCATTTAGTCTGTAAAATGACAAGATTATCACTGGGTTTTTTTTTAAATTTCTTAGTCTCAAAGTGCTCAAAATAGGGGAAAATAAACCCCCCAAAAGTGAAATGAGTTTGCTAGCCCATTAATCTTCCCAAGCAAACTTGTGAGATTAGGGAGGAACTTCCTTTCTTGGTTTTCCATTTCAGTCTGTGAGTAAAAGAAGCTGTAGTGGAACTAGAGGAAACAAAATTGGACCTTGCAAAATGCTACAGCAGCTAGTACTCTCTTCAGAAAACAAGCTTTATAACGCTCTAGCTTTTATATTGCTTCAAATTATTCTCACACTGGACACCTGGGGCTCACACAAAATGATACAGAACCACTTCCTTAGTTCAGCTCTCACACCTCAGGTGACAAGAGTCTCATATTTTCCCAGAAATGTAACTCTGACTGCAGTGAAGTGGTAATTGCTTTCATTTGTGCAAGTGAAAGAAATATCAGAAAGGAAATTTTAATTATCAAATGAGAGAAACATACCAGAATATTTTTGTTAGTATTCCAACAAAAGTGCTTTTTACTGTCTTGTCCTTGAAACTATGTACTTCTAGTAAAGCAACCCAATGATTTGGTTGAGAACTCTTTTCCAACTGGATACCGTTAGTTTTTCAATGCCCAATTTCTGAGATTTTTTTTTCCTTCCAAAGTTGAAGGTTCTCATAATGAATAGATTTTTTTCAAGAAGATGTGTTACAAAACTTCAGTTATGGTGGAGGCAATTTTTACTTCAGCTAAATCTGTGTGGGATCTTCACACAATTTCATGCCTTTTACAATTTTAATTCCCAAAACAGGCAGCTTATCCTAATCTTTGAGGGTTTTTTCCACTGGAATATGAAGACAAAAAACCTGGGGTTTGCTTTCAGTCTTGCTATGGCTTTCCTTTTCCTCCTGTGTAGTGATTTTGGACCCAAATTTCATCCACAATTAGTCCTAAGAATGCCTACTGCAGCAGGACATAAATGTTTCACATTCCATATTCATAGCATAAATATAACAATAGTCATCCATCTTAATATATATTTTTTACCCTTCACCATCTAAGTGAAAATTGGATGGTATCATTATGAGGTCCACAAAAAAAGCCACAGGAAAAAAAGATCCTGGATCTGGTTGATACTTGTTTTGAGAGATCTGTTACTGTGATTCATAGGCAATTTACTTCATTAGTAAAATGTAGATCTCTTCTGTCTTCCTGCAGTATTCTTTTTCTAGACTTGAATACAATCAATGAGACCTTTGTTCCACTGTCCTCGCTTCATTTTAAGGTACCAGACAAAACAATGTACCTATATTCATTCTTCCACAACTTCTTAAAGTGTGGGGATCTACTGCTGCAGTTTAGAATTTTTTTTAATTTTTTCCCATTTTCAAGAATTGTGTGATTGAACTCTGCAGGGGCTATTATACTCTATAGTTAGTTGTTCTCCTTCCTACCAGTTTGGCAGCAAGGTGGGGTGGCTGTGTATTAGCCATTATTCCACCTGTTTGGCAGATGACCACATTCCTCTCTGCATCTCTAAACTGCGTTTGAGAAATGAGAATTCATTAGAAAGCTCAGCCGTGTGCTTCCTTCCAGGAATCCAAAAAGCACAGGTGTGATACTTCCACTCACTCAGAATACAGTTCTATAATAACACTAAACTGGCTTTTTGATGGCTGTTATTATATCTTATTCGGTTTCCTACCATAATACATTTAATGATCAGAATCAATGGGAAGTTTTGGATTCTGTTGGAGCAAAGTGATCCAGAAGCAACTTTCTTGCCATCAACCCTAAACAACAGATGCATTAGCTGCAGACAGCTGTATTTTTATTTTGTGTAACTCTGGGCCACATAAATATCAGACTTCATAAGCTTTGAAGAATTTAGTGAAAAAGACGGAGAGAAAAGGTTCTTACTATGGCGTTTCTTTGTTTCTGCTTTACCTTCTTCTTTTGTTACTCCCAAGCAGCCCATTAATTCTTGAACTGACAAGGACTTATCGTTGTTCACATCACAGTATTCCACAAACTTCTTCACACATTTTTTGGGCTTTGATTTCTTTCTTAGGAATCTCTTAAATGGCTTGATTTCCTTCTTGCCAATATCACCGCTGGAGTTTTTATCTAGCTGTTTGAAATACCAGTGGACGACTCTCTCTTCTAGAGTATGATTTGGATCAGGCTCAGAAACACTGGAACAAGAAAAAAAAGATAATTTAGTCTTAATTCTGATATTTAATACCTTTATTTCAGAATAGTTACATCACTGTCAGATGACCATCACTGTTGTTAAATAGAACTCCCTGCTTTTGGATCCTAACTTCTTGTAGTGAATCTTTTTTTCACTTTGGCCAACAATATCCTAAATTTTACACTAAGGGCTAGAATCTGCTTTTAGTATACTCTCTGAAACCCTGTTGAGGTCAGCATTATACTCGGCAAATAGTACTTTTCCCTTAAATTTCCTCAAACAGAGAAAAGCGAAGAGAGAAATGAAAGACAAAAAGATTGCTCCGTAGTCAGCAGATGCATTAAATGTGTGAAGTAACCAACTGAAGCTGATCAACAATAAGCATCACCAAATACCGAAGCTCCAATTACAACCATGATGGATTCTCTTAGAGCTACAACACCTAAATGTATTGAATTACAGGATAAGCTATAAAAATAAATGCTATCTACTCAGATAAGTACCTGACCTGCAGATGCCCTAGGTTTGACAGCACTTACACATTTTTAACACTGCCTGTGACTGTTGACAGCATTGGTTTGTTTTGCAAGCAACTACGAAGAATATGAATCAGGAAGGTATCACACATTCAAGAAATAAAGCCTTGAGAGGAGAACAAAGACTGACACAGTTGCACCAGCAGCTACAGATAAACCCTGAGCTGTGCTGCTGAGAATTCATCTGTCAAGTGTATCCCTGTTTAGTGATAGTCCACAGTGGCAACTTTGAAGTAAACTCTCCTAGATAGGTTCTTGGAAATTCACCCTTTATGAAGGCTCCTCAAAGCCCTCAACAATCTGTTTGCCACGGTCGGGATCCTTTTAAAGACACACAAAATTATCTGAAACCCACCGGCTAGAAGACAACGATGGATCAGAGACTGCGTGCACCATATCTGTGGACAATGCATCCAAAACACTCGTCAGGAACTCATTCTTCTTGGCCCCAGGACAACCTAGAAAATCAGATTTTTTTTCTTTTCTTGTTACCTGTTTTTGCAACATTTGTATTCCAACAATAGTTTATATTTTAAGATAGATATTACTCCCTGTACACAAATTTCCATTAATTGTGGACATGTTTATAACATAATTCAAAGGTAAGCATCTAAATTGAGGTACATATCTGTCACAGAGCAGGAATAAATGAACAACCCTTTGAACTGAAGCAAGTGTGAATCTGTTTTGCACACCTTGAGTCCTTTAATTTCATTATTTTTGCTCCTTTCAGATGTCTCTAACATGGGTGTCACATTTTGAGAACAGCTTTGAAGCAATAAAAGTTTGTACATGACACAAGACAGAAACATGGACTAGAAGCTGACAACACAATACTTATTTCAGATTTCCACTTTTGCTCCTCTTATTTTCCACTGGCTTTCTAGACACACATGCTTTCAGTGCATTAGTTTTCCTCTCTGTAAAATGACAGTCAACTCCTTGCATCCTTCCCTCTCCTCTTGGACAGAAGTTAACTCGCATTACATGGCACCTAGCCCAATCAGCTGCTGTAAGCTGGTACTTTGGTTCATACTGTGAGATCCTATGGTGATGCTAGATCATTCCCATAATCACATTCCCTATGCCACAAAGTTCTTCTCTGAAAGAAACTGACAGCGTGTTTCAGACACATAATATGCCAGATAAATGTATTCTGAAAGATCCCCTCTTCAAGTGGCACAGCTGGAGCAGATAAATTCCTCTGACAAGCACAAGGATGTTGACACATGGAAGTTTGCTTATACAATACACCTGCTTCCTCTCCTCTTCCCTAGAGCCTTGAGCCACGCACCAGGTCTTCCTCTAACTCTCTAAATAGCTGAGTTAAAGTATAGGATGATTCATGATCAGTGACATGGAGATTACAAGCTTGAAGCTAGAGCCCACGGCAGGACTTTCACAGACAATTCTGTACTGGAAGCCACTTACTATATTTCTGTTTTAAAATGAAAAAGGGAAAAACTTTGAAGTGGAAAAGTAAGATTAGTCAGTCAGTAGGGATTTGGTATTTTATTACATTTCTCAGCAACCTCTGAAGCAGGCAGTAGGACCACATGAGCCTGAAAAGTTTCATCTTGCCCAGCAAATTATTTTTTAATACACTCCGTGTTGATCCAAGGAAATAAACCTGTGTTATATTAGCCCTTCGCTGTGATGCAGTAAGAATAGCTCAGCTATTATGTACAGCAGAAGTACCCACTAGATATTATTGTCTAACACATTCATGTAGTTATGAGTTCCTTGCCTTTGGCCTCAGGGATATTTTATTCCAGTAACTGTAAAAAGGTATATAAAAGGAATTCACTGAGGCAAGTTTCACTGCACTAAAAGCACACATATGAAAGCAGTTGTCACTCTGTTAAATATGTCCCTTTCTCCTTAGTCTTTAATCAGTTGTGTGTTTTTTCCTGTCACAACTGGAAAAAAAGAGAAAAAAAGAAATTAAAAAAAACTCAAAAAACCAAAACCAAACAATCCAGCAGCTGTGAATATAAGTTTGAGTTCAATGAGGCAAGCACTTCCATTTTCATACTAAGGAAGAAAAGCTAGAAGAGTGGCAAGATATTAATAAGGGAAGGACAGAAAACTGTACCAACAGGTTCCATTCAGTGCATATTCTTAGTGCAAAGAGTTTGCTGTCAGATAAGGTTCAGGCATTCCTGCCATGAAAGTAAATTGTGCATTGTGACTTAAATGAGATCACATAACTTTGCAAGCCGCATAAGCACATTTGTCCAGAGATGAGCAGGCAGAGGCCAGGCAGTTCCCATGCAGTAGCACATCCAGTTGTATCAGGATGCCAACCTGTATGAATCAAGCAACTAAGTCCCTGAGCAGCCCACTGAGCTCAGTGCTACCTCTTGCTAGCAAGGACAGCACTGTGGGCCAGAGCTGGTTCCCTCCAAAGGACAGGTGTCTGAAGCTTTCCATGTAGGCCTATCTTGAATATTACAAGCTCTATTTATATCGTGTTGGAGCTGTTCTTAGCAATATCAGCCAGAAGCCTAAATTCTGCTCCAAACATAAGTTGTAAATTGATGCATGACTTGCAGAAAATGCAGAAAATAAGACCTCCGCACATAACAATGCAGCACAACATGGAGCAAAAGCAATTTCACTTTTTTCTTTCTCTATTTTTTTTTTTTTTTTTGGATAGCTAATATTGTCAAGATCCAATTTGATTTAGGAGCTCCACCTGAATTTTTCATATTATTTATGAGTGTATTTCTGAAACATCTGGAAGAAACAAAAATCTGCTTTAGGTAGCTTCCACTGCTGTCCAGGGAGCTGCTGAGTATACATATGTTACAGCTATAGAGATCAAAATCTTCACTTAGCTTGCCATTTATGAGATACAGCAAAGCAGAGGAAAGTGTCAACTTTTAAATTCACAAGAAATCATAGGAAGAAAATTCCACAATTTAAAGCCTGTCTCTGACAATTTTCCCTAAGAATAAGAAAGGTTTCTAAATGTGTATTTCATAAAGTTGCAATAGCAGCTGACAGCAATAGAAATCTCATAGAAAAGAAAAATTGCTGTTAAAACAAACATAATCGGTTGCTGTGAAACATTCTAAATTATAACTCTACTACTTAATGTAAAATGACACCCCACAAAATCCTCATCAGTTAAATACAGAGAAAATATTCAGGTTCTCCCAATTATAAGTTTTGCTGACGTATGGGTAATCACAGAGCAATTTACCCCACAGTGAAATCTCTGTTCTTTGCAGGTGTTACTAACTCAGAATAATTCTCTGGAGGCTTCGCGCTGAGCTTTAATTTTCAACAAATTTGTGGATGAACTGGCAAGACTAGAGCTTTAACTTGATTGTAATGAATAATTCACTCTTACTGGGCTAAATACAGAAAGAGAAAGACTAGTCTCTTATGGGAGCCTTATGGTTCTTGCTATGGTTTATAGGCTTCAGTTTCTTCTTCTGCAGCTGCCCGTCTATGTAGATTTGACAGCTTACATAAATAATAATTTGTTGTTAAAGGGTGGAAGCTGAAACCACATGGAGTTAACATTCAGGTTCAGAATGTAGACTGAAGTGTTTTCTTTAAGGCTAGTGTTACCCAGAGTAAACCTTAAACCAGCAAATACATACAACAAATGACAGGAATACAGAAACACCTCACTTCAGCTATAATATAAAGGAATTAGAGAATCATCATTATGCATTATATCTCTCATATACATACATCTCTCTGTACATATAACTACGTTTAGCACTGAGAATGGATTTTTGGAATTAAATCTTTGAGGAGGTTTTCCATAAACATTCTAAAATATGCGCCCTCATGCCTTGGAGCTCCCTGCTTGGTTGATAATAATCTACTACTCTCAGTCTTGGAAGATTATCTTTTACAACATATCTGAAGTCATGGCTAGAAGAGCATTTTGTTAATTTCTGTAAAAATGGGAGTCCAATAGATAAGATTAACCACCTCAAAAGGGATTTTACATGAATCTTCCTGCAAGAGAAGAAACTCTCTTGAGTCAGTCACTCATCTTATTAAAGGCATGACAACTTCCAATTAGCAAATCTAAAGATACTTTTTTATCCCGTTTGCTGATATGAACATAAAGCTTAGCAGTACACTCAAGTACAATGGCCACTGAAATATCTCTGAAGATTGCAAGTCTTTGATCTGCCAAAAAGCAGAATGATAAGAGCTATTCAAGCTTCATTTGTAGCTTTGATTTCACTGAAAACCAGTATTATAAAGAAAATAATTTAACAAAATTTTTCAGTGCTACTGGTTAGCCTGGGAGAATAGACACTACAAGAAAAATATTTTTTCTTGGACATTTATTCTATAGACACATATATGTACAGTCACGAGTTCATTTCATGTGAACCACAAGTTTGTGTTTGTCTAGACATGCTAAGGGGCCTCCTCACTTTTTGGAGGACTTCCTGAGCTCTTCCTGACTCCCTTTCCCAAAAAAAAAAAAAAGAAAAAGGAAGAGCCTGGGAGGTAAAATTTGTTACTCTGCTGATTACTAAAAAATCATGGTCTTAAATCATGTCCCACTGACAGAGTCAGTGCCTTTATAGTTTTATTTAACAGATGGACTTGATGACCTTAGAAGTCTTTTCCAGTCTTAAGAATTATCTGATTCCATGACTCTATGCTTCATTTCAGTTTTTCCCTCACTGAAGGTTCTGGTAACTTCTCACTGACAAAAACAATCTACTTCTTATTTTGTATTCTAGAAAGCTTGAGGACGTTATTACCTCTCCTTCTTAATATCCCTCAGGTATTATATTTCCTTAATAATTTCATTTTATTTTTTCTCTTCAATTTTCATACAATTTAAAATAATTAAGTTAAGCTCAGAGGCAAATTCTCTTTCATATGTCCTTACCCAAATTTCAAAAATAAGTAAATAGAATACAATGGGTATTAGCTGTAGGGGGGCTACTGATCCATTGCTTTGTAGCCCCAGATCTCCGTGTCTTACAGGAAAGAAGTATTATTTCTTAACAAGTACAGGAAGCAGATTTCAGTTCTTAACATCTATTTAATTTTGTTACTATTCTAAAATTATCTGTCTGTTCAAATTTCAAGGGAGACACCCACGAAAGAGTTAACAAAGGATGCTCTCCCTAGGCCCTACCCTTCAACCCTAGGCATTCATATCATACCAAAGAGGGGGATTTGTTGAACTTGAGCCTGCTGAAATTAGGTTTTTCACCCATAATAGTTATTTAAGCTCAGTGTAAAGGAACGCATTCAGAAGGCATTCATCCCAACTACCTGAGGGGTTTTTTTCCTTAGAATAGAAGAATATCTCCCTTAAAATGCTTCACTTCTTCCCTATTAACTGAGGAAGCCCAGACAGACAACCTGTATTCCCAGGAGGTGTTAAACAGTTTGTGATTAATTCTATATGTGTCTGTTTTATAAATAGATTTAGGCTCCAAGTACTCTGCTATTCTTTAAGTAAATGTGGAAGAAAGAAGGGATAATATTCATAGCAGAAACACAAGATCCTACAAGCAGCTTTTTCAGGCAACTGAGTGACAAAGACTAGGGCACTTGTTGATAGGAAAAACAGTCCATTACATTTATTTTAGTTCCTGTACTATTAGTACTAAACAAGAAAAAGAAAATCATATCATAACATCAAAGCATAAGACAGGCAGTGTGAAATGGCTAGCTTCTGATTACCACTTTTCGGTTTGGTTTTACCTCCATTAAAGTTTGAAAGGCTTTTGAGAAGTGAATTTCTTGCTGCTAACAACTCTGAGATGTCACTGTGACAACAGGGGGCGATGAATCAGTTGAAATACCGTAATCCTTTCAGAGGCCATCCAGCCAAAAATCTACTCTGAACTTGAGAAAGCCTTTGCATCTTATCTGCCATTCTTAAACATTCTCTGGTAGACATTTACCCTTCTGGTTTTGACTGCAAATAGGAAAAAGGTCTAAAAATTCAGATCATAAGGAGTCGTGCCTTTTTGCTGCTTGACTAGATACAAGAAAATGGATGTTTCTAATTCGCGGTCAATACCTACAGAATATCTACTCCACTTTTGGAGGCCAAAAACATCTCAGTATGTTGAGAAAGATCTGACATTCTGAGCATTTAGGTTTGCAATCTGTGCCCATGCAAACTTATAGCCATTAGAGCCTCATCACCTCAGGCTGAGCGCGACCTGCAATGTAGCCATTAGGGTCCAGCTCCAGTAGAAGAAACACAATGCATCTCACTGAAGGGTTGGCACAGTGACAGTAGTCAATCATCCCACTGATTAGGACACAGAGAGGAGAGTTTAAAAATTAGAAAGGGGCCCAAAACTGTGTAAAAGAGAAAAACAACTAGATCAGATTTTCAAAACGTTATGCTTCTGCTTTATTTACCACATTTCCTGACTGCCTGGACCTGAGATAACCAGCCAGTACCTCTAACTGCAGTAACACTGTTAAGAATAGCCTATGAATCCAGCTTTATATAGTATGACAGGCATCTGAATCTCCCCATTATTGCTCAGAGAGTCTTAACGATTAGCAACCAATACTGCTTAGAGAGTAAAAATGCAGTTATTTTTAGCAGACATTTATTACTTCCCATTCACTTGTATTTTCATCATGTTGTTGTTTCCTCTCAGGAGAAGGGTATGAAAGAAAACATATTTAATTACCTCAATTTAAATATCCATTCAAAAGGAAATGGTATTACAAAGAATGTATGTTGTTGTAATTATGGAAGTGACCTCAGAAATTAGGTGCATAATTCTGGTCTCTTGATGGAAAAATTGAACTATGGGGACTTGGCTTAGTGGGGATGTTTTTTACATTACTTAATTGATCTAAGTAGCCTGCTCCTTGGAAACCTTCATGAAAAACAGCCTTTTCTACAAACTGATGTTGATTTTAACTTTTCTGGCTATCTCTTACTGAGGCTTTTACCACTGGGAGCATAAGCTGAAAATCCTCAAAGCATTTACTATCATCTAAAGCCACAAAAAAGGTCTTTTATTCAGACTCTAAGAACCAATAGTCATTAAATCAGAAGTTAATTCAGAGCTGTTGGGCCAGCAGCACACATTCCTATTACAGCAATTTTGTAAGAGTCCCCATGCACAGAGTGGTACCTTCATGTCCATGAGTGATTCTTATGCAATCATAACACAGGATGAATGGAGATGGAAAGTTAGCACTCCAAAAAGATACCTTTTTTTACATGATGTATCTTTTCAAATACATCTTTGAAACACTGTACATTAGTTGTTTTGGGGAGTGTTTGTTTTGTTTTGTTTTAATAAAATAACAAATATAGATCATGTAGAGCAATGACAACCACACAAATGGAGCATTTCACAGATGCAGTGACTTGGTGTCTCTTGAATCTGGAAATAAAAACAGTGGCAGAACCACCAATTGCAAAACTAAGTCAGTGCTACTGGGGCCCAAAGCTTATTGTTGGATAGCAAAGGATGAGAAGGGAAAAAAAGATGGGGAAGGGAAGAGCAGAAAGGAGGAAGAAGATCTTGCAATATTGCAAGCAGTCATGTAAAATATCAGTCTTTACCCTTGCTTTATTTTGCTTATAACTTTGAATACTGAACTTGCATTTAGAGGCAAATTTTCACCAGTTTTATCTGATTACTTTTTTCTCTCTCCCTTCCATAACTGGCAAGTGACAGGTTTAGAAACTGGATATCCAATACAGAGGGAGGCTAGAATTAATGGCAGGCAGGCATGGCTATTTCTTGGAACATTAACTATATACTGAATTGTAACTCAGAATGGATTTTTACGGCAGTGATTAAAAGAGGTTTATAAAGTGGAAATCCTGGAAGTAACTGAAGTGAAACAAGAGTCAGCAAGTACCACTAAAGCATTACTTGAACACTATGGAATGAAACAGTCCTTGGAAACCTGGCATCACAAAAATCTCCCTTTCTCTTTGCGCAGTTTTTAATTTGGGATTTGCAGTCGTGTTACCTTTCTGAACACTTTCCATTAAACATGATAGATTCCTCTGCAAATATAATTTCAAATCTCATTGGCTCATCCTTTGCTAGATAAAGAGCTGTGAGATGACTAATATAAAAAACATAAAACATAAATTACTTACAATTCCTCAATATGAAACTCTTACAAGGTATGAAATTACACAAGAATGAAATGCCCCTAGTTCCTGCTGAAGAAGGTGGGCATACTATGACAGACTAAATAGGTGCAGGCTTTAATAATTTGACACTATTTATTTAAATTAAAGATGATGGTCCACTCCTAATTCAACATTACCCAGCTCGCTTCTCCAGGGCTGACAGAGGTCTCTGTAGCTACAGCAGGTTCTTAAACCAACTTTCCTTGCAAATAGACCTCTATTTGGAACAGATCCCCCAAGTCAAATATAGTAGTGTGTACCTCATTAAACAATAATACACTAAATGCTCAATTAATGATGAACTGGATTTAATCCCACAAAAAGCAGGCAATTGAGAGTTAACCATGCCACTCTTAATTTGCAATTCACAGTAAGCACTGAGGAAATGAACACATCCCACTTGGTAGCAGAGATCCTGCAATGACAGAGGCACAATGGAGCAAATTAAGGATGGAGATTAATGTAATTATGGTTCTAAAGTGTCTGCCAGGAAGGATGCAATGCAGCTGACTTCATGTAAAACAGCTTACAGTGTGCAGTCTGATTACAAAGTGCCTTGGGTTGCTTTACAGCAGGAAGATCCAATTCCATGAGAACACTCCATTAAGGATTATGAGGACACTTTCCTCACAGGACCACTACCCTGTAGATGAATTCCATTTTATAAAGTGTGGACTGTTTCTCCTTTGCATGTCCAGCACTCAGTCAGGTACCCAACTAAGGATATCCTGCAGCCATGTCAAGGCCTGGATTTCCTTGCGTTTGTGCAGAAGCCCATCCTGCCAACTTCAGCACATGTCATGAAGTGTAGTGCTAACCAAGTACCACAGAGTCAGCTGTGGAATACCAATACTTTTGGTATTAACAGGTAACATCCAAAAGGGCTGGAAAGAGAGGTTACTGAAAAGTGAAAACCAGTCAAGCTTACTTACTGTGGGACTCTACAGGAAAGAAAGAGAGAGAGAAATACCCTATCATCCTCCTCCAGACTTCAGGCATGGTCTACAAACAAACAAACATGATCCTATTTTATACACAGGCTGACATGACATGGCATGCTGCAAGACTGAGCCTGTGCAGACATGTGTAGGCAGTGTGTGTGTACAGTTTCTGGAGCAGGCCATGGAATCTCATTTGTCGATAACACAGCAACAGAAACACACAAGCGAGGTTCTCAGGTGTCTCACTCCTGTGCTGCTGAGTGAATGGAGAGAGGTGGAAACAAGACATCACATTATAACTTTGTGCCCTGGGTATTGCAGGGGATAGAGTAAAATACAATCTGAGTGTAAAACAGCAGCATCCCAAATGCTCAGACTCAGTAAAACTGAGTCCTTGTTGGGCATATATACTAACCTGACTTCCAGCCGTGCATTTTGCAACAGTGCTTGCCTGGTTGGTAAATGCAACTGAAATAATGACTCCATAATTCATACACTCCACATTTCCATTCTAATTCTACCGGGAATTATTCTTTGGTATACATATGCATACTCTAATGCTGATTTAGTGCACAGGGATCATTTTCCATTACAAGTGAATTGATGTAAAAAACTCTTATCCAAAACTAGAAGTCCAGGCTCCATGCTTGCAGATACTCAAGACTGCAAATTCCAACACATACAGACTTTCAGTCTATGAACTTCACATGATTAAAGTAAACAAGCCCTATGCAGATGCTTATAAAAGGGTTCACAAGGTAGATTGTTAAAAATCACTTGGTATTCTACTGCTGGTTAAAATCAGGAGGCAAAATAGAATGTAATGAGCAGGTAAAAAAAAAAAAAAAAAGCCCAAACACTTAAACCTTTAAAAATGCCTAGGATTAGATCAAGACATTCAACATATATGTGTGGATTACAGGAAAAGGCAAACAGTTACAACCCATCCATTTCTATCAACTGATATAAGCACATTTACAGAGGATTTTACAAGTTTCAATTATGTGTGCCATTGCAAAGACTAGAGCTTAAGCCTGAACAATTTTTGGGGAAAGGACATGAATATATGGTAAAGGCAGTGAAAGGAGGAGAAAAGCACCGAAATTGGAGAGAACTAGGTAGAAAATCAAGGGAGAGAAGACAGACATGGAAACCAGTGGAGAAAAAAAGCTGCTTGAAGTTCCAATCAAACTCACAGCCTGTGCTCTGACTCAGACACCTCCAACAGCACTGACAGAATATTAATCGTCCTCCCTCATTCTCCTCCAAACAAAACTGTGATTCACCAAGATAGCTCTGGCATTCACATGAACTGGCTTCTGGTGGTTTTGTTTTCTCTGATTCTGCCAAAGCTATGTGGATAACATGGCTGAATCTCTGCATCTTTAGCTGCATTTGCAGGGATAGAAGGGTTTTATATCTTCCTATTGCTTCTGGTGCTCTCGGTATGTGACCATGAAGTAGCTCTCTCTCGGCCTGGCCAGGAAACAACAATTCCATCATGTGGAAGTAATCAGGAGTGGGTAGTTTATATTTTACTCTGGTGCAAAATGAGCTTTTTAATGCCTTTTTTTTTTTTCTCTTTTTTTTTTTTAGAGCAAAACACCCTATTCCATCTTGGCCAAATAGCTTGGTGATGAGGGCACACAGCGAGATGGAGGAGACGGAGGTTCAACTCCCTGATCCAAACCAGACAGAGCAGGGAGTTGAAACCTCACTTGCTGTTATCCCAGTGGAATACCCTAATCTCTGACACTAGAGAGTTAGGTTCAATTCCCTGCTCTGTCTGGTTTGGATCAAGGATTTGAACCTATGTTCTTTCCCCTTCAACTGAGTACTCTAATCATCAAGCTATTGTGTGTCCACAGAAGGGTTCCTTTTGCTGTGAGCAAACCCTCAAAACAAAGAGAGTGTCAGAAACCATTCCTATTGCTACATTAAAACATTTTCTTCAGCGGAACAACAATAGCACCAGAACTGGACAGCACGTTCTTTAAGTCAGGGCTTCATCCCGTATGGCATAAAGAAATGCAACCAGCATCTTCCAAAAAGCCTGGCAAGTGTGTCAACAGTCTTCTCACTAGATCAAATGAATTCATGAGCTTAAAGAAAAGCATGAACTTCAGTGCTTTGCTGGATAAAGGCACTGCACTTCTTAGTCTGAAGAGTCAATTTCTCAGTAAAAAGTGTTTTTGCCTTGCATGTTTTGGTCTTGAGGCTTTTTGCCTCATCAAACAACAGAGTTGTGTGAATGCATGATTAAGCAGAACTTTATCATTTTTCTACATCGTAAGCCACTGCTTAAAACTTTTTTCAAATACAAAAGAGAAGCCCATTGTTTGATATAAAAACACATTAAGTCTGTTGGATTTTAATTTCTATCTTTAAGTCTGTATAATTCAAAACTGAGTGTTTAAGCATCTCTATTATTCAATATCAGTGTTTCACTTTGGGGACATTAGAAGAGCAGACAATACAGCTACCAGTGGTATAAAGTTGAAGTCAGAGCACACTGGAAAAAATAGGGCAGCTGGAGGGAATCAAACACTCAGATGTCATGGAAAAGAGTGGAAAAAAAAAAAAAGAAACATCATTTTTAGGGGCAACAAAAAGCATAGGGTACTTCATTGTTTCTATCTCAACCTGAAAATTTCCATTCACAAAACAGAGTACAACCTTAATTTCTGTCACTTTTTTTTTCATTTTCATTAGAAAGGTTTCATTCAATTGTCTTAATTTTTAATAGAAAGAGAACACAGGGTTTGCACACAGTACCTTCAAAAACATCAAAAAATTTTATGATTCGACTTAGTAAAGCATCTAGGTTATCTGTAATATCAAGTGTATCTTGGGTTGTTCAGACGGAGCAGAATCAATTTGATCTATGAATTTCATGAATGAAGATAAAAACACTTATCAAGACCAGGGGAAAGGATACAAATTCCAAATTCAAATTTTATAGTTATTTTTTAGTAAACTTTATTTCATCTGTCTTCTGTTTTTTCTGCATGAAAAGGATCACTTTTCTTCTCTCAAGTATTTGAGAGATTCCATTAATTATGCTGATACGTTTGGAAATTGTTATGAGGAAACAATGGAAAAGAATATAAATGCCTGGCTATCAAAGCACATTTTAAGAATAAATTGCTCTTCTTTTATGACAGGCATTTATCTGTTGACTCTACTGAAAATATAATGAGTATAGAATGTCCTCACTTTATCTGCCCTGTATTACAGTGTTCTACTTTATCTGTAAACAGAGATAAATCACTAAGAAGAAAACTTGGGCTTGGGGAATTAGTCTTTTGCTGTTGAAGTACAAATTTTGGCTTGGCTAAAAGAAAATTAACCCAATTAATTCCTACCTGTATCCAAATTACAGATGTTACTAAGGAAAAGTTCTGAAGCTAAACATCTGAGAGAGAAAACAAATCTGTGAGAGGGAGCTTGACGAGCCTGTGCACATGGTATGAATCCTTACTTCAATAAAAAGTTATAAAATTCATTTGTAAAGAAATACTTTTTTTAAAAAAATGTATTCTTTTCTTAATGTTAGGACTGAAAACACTTCTAACATTAGCCAACTTATGAGTTCCATCTAAGATATAAGGCATAGAAGGTACCCTTCTCTTTCTGTTCAGTTGAATATCTTCTGAAATTCATTGTAGAAAAATGTAGAAAAGACGTTCTCTGTACCCCACAATGAGCTCACCTTTTTGTAATTGTTTTGTGTATATATCAGCTATATAATTACAATTACAGGTTTTTTTCACTCCCTCTCCAGACAACCACATTTGATTTCAAATGAAGAGTTGAGGTTTAATAGATTCATTCAGGTAATAGTTTTATCATAAGAAAAGCATGCCTCTCCTTTCATATTAAACCAGAGTTTTCTGACCTGCTTCCCAGGGAAAATTTCCTTGGGTGGATTATAAAGGATCAGAGCAGTTTATATCTGTTCACATTCCTCCTTCCCTCGCTGCCTTCTACACGTAGTGACTATCAAGTGAAGCCTGTCTGCAAGATGCCCCACAGCCAGATATGAAGGAGAGCTGGCAACAACAAAGCATTCACCCGAACACTTAGCTAGGCCTCCAAGCTTAAATCTCAAGCAGCTAAGGAATTTGACAAAACAAGGTTTCACTGTAGAATAAACCATACAGTTTTCTCTCTCCCAGAAGAATCCCACTTTCCCAAATAACCCTAGTTTAACCAAGCTACCTGCCTATGTCAGGGAAATTAATGAACTTCAAAAGTAAAAACAACTCACGATGAAGAGCAAGCCCTGTTTTTCTGAACATCGGAAATGCCAGCACCACAGCAGTGTGCCTTCATTTTTACCAAGCCATACAGGGAACTTTAAATTAAAGCCCGATTTCTGGACCTTACATATCCAGTCACTGCACTGCACATCAATCTCTTTCCTCAATTTAGTTGCCAAGTTTGCAATAACACTGTGTGATGCATGCCCGGAACCATGAGCTTGGCTCCAAGAGAACTTTGTACCCTGTTAATACAGGGGTCAAAATACCTGTTTAAAGAAATAAATTTTTTTATAGGAAGTTCAAGTAAGTGAACTTCTTTTGTAATCCCTATTGGATTAAACTTTTCCTATTGACAATTACACCTAGTGAAGAAAATGAACACATAAATCCTGGACAGCTCATGGAACTCATGAAACAGACTTGTAAGCATGTGAGACAGATGTTGCAGCTCTGTTTGCCTTCATTTCTTTAATCAAGAAGGAGGAACAAGGGAAAAAGAAACACAGCAGACAAAGGATGAAATCAGCATTTTGTCCAAGCAAGTGGACAGTTGAAATAGAAAACATGATTTCAAACAGCTCATAACAAATTGGCATTTTAATCTTTGCAAAAAAAAAAAAATAAAATTAGCCCAGCTTGCAGTAGGAAGATTTCATGGAAAAATTAGTAAAACTTAAGGAATTCAGAGGACAAAATATTTTTATATAAAAGAGACTAGCTTCCTTTGATTCAGTAGGAACCAGAATAAGTTCAGTCAGAGAATAATAATTCCTTTCAAAATTTGACATTAGAATTGTATATCTAATATTAATTATTTTTATCCATTACTTTGGTTCAAACTGATATGGTAATGTCAATGACACCTAGAGCATGAACTCCCTGTAGGTGCTGTTTATGAAGTTTAGATGACCCCAACGTCTACAGTCCAGCTGGTGTCCTAATTATGCTGAACTATACTTTGCACAAAGCTGATAGGAAACTTGGATCCAGCTGAACTACTAAGGAGGAAGGCAGATATTTAGTAAGAGCTCCTAATTAACTAAGTGTCCTGGCTTGCCAGCTGTAAAAAATCTAGTATTGTATAAAGAAAGTAGTCCTTAGATATATATACAGAGTATGATGCATAAATCACATTTTTCAGAAGCAATCTTCCTGCTTTTCTAAGACAAAAGATGCTGAGACACAGTTTGAAGGGCTGTAAAATAAAATGTTCTCTCATGCTTAAGTACACTCCGAGTTTTAATAGGTCTGCATGAGAAATCTGAAAGATAAGTGTGCAGAGCAAAGTGGTGAAAAATGTGGCTGTTTCTAGTGCTGTACATGGTAACCTACCACTCAGTAGCTTTAAGACACATAGAAATCAATGATAAGTGAGGAGTGTGGATATGCTCAAGGAGTCACATAGTATATGCGGTGAACCCAACATCGCCTGAGGCTGTCGAGCTCACCCACACAGCATAGAGTAACTCTTCTCCCTCAGAGGAATGTGTCACAGAACCAGCTCTAGGCAAGAAAATGCAGGCACATACATGTGCCTACAGGAAGAGTGGGCTGGTCAGAGCAGTTCATCCCACTTCTGGTAGGGGAATAGTTCAAAACCCCTGCTAAGTCTCACTGACAGGAAAATATAAAAAGAGCACATTCATCACATCTCACCCCCAGCCCAGACTCATGCCTGTGCAAGCTGGCCTCTGCCATGTGTGCAAGAGTCTCAACTCATCTCGACACAGTGGTGCACACCGATGGTGTCAGCCCAGCCTCATGTCCTGCAGCACCACTGGAGTCTGGAGTTTGAGCTGTCTTGCTCCAGAGTAGGAGAGCTGTGGCAGAAGAATGAATCTCCATTCAAACATTTGGAAAGAAGCGGATGTGACATCTTCTTTCTAGGTCCCAGCATCCCTCCCCAGGATGTCACTACCCATGAGAGATACTTGGATTGAAATACTGACACTCCTTGAGACCTTCTAATGACACTTGCTACTGAATCTCACTTGTTCTTACCATCTGTGAAATAAAAGGCAATAAAAATACTAATATCAGAGTTCTCTTTTGTGAGCTCTTTGTAGGTATCCTGTTCTTTATACCATTTGTGTCCATCTTTGTAGGTGTCCTGTCCTTTACACCATTTTACAACCTAACAGAATTCATTACAGTGAGACTGTTTTCAATTCAAAGCAATGAATTAGAAGCAGAATTTAAACAACAGTTTCAGAGATTAAATAAAATAAAATTCCTCTTTAGAGCAAATAACTGTCAAGCATAAAATTACAAAACTACTGTCAAGAAGTTATCTATATAATCATCTAGATGATATCAACTATTGAAAATATTGGCAAAATATGTATTTACTTTTTTATTCTTAATACAATTACACAATAAATTTTAAATTTCTCATAGCAAAATCACTGTTCTTATATTTGCACAGTACATTCAGCTTGAGTGAAGCTAAGTAAAATTGTGATTTCTTTCTCTGAGCTGCATCATAGTGATTCATTACAAACAACAGAGATAGGATACAGCTCACAGAATGGCTTTGGTTCATTTCAAAACATGAGAAAACTATTGAGAATATATATGGAATACAGTTGTAAATAGAACCTGTTTATGATCCTTTCCTAGGAGTGTGAGTTGAAAGGCATAAAAGAACCTCTGTCTGTAAGTGTGAATTTTAGTATAAATACAGATTTAGGGCTGTGTTAGCTATCATATGAACACTTTTAATCTGCATAAATCAGAAACATTATTCCTGTGTGATGAAATTACATAACCTCAAAAAGCACCAGTAGAAATTTCTATACTCCAATGCACCTTCCTAAACACTGTACAAGTACATGTCATTTTGGGAAAAAGAATCCAAAACTCTCTTGTATAAATACTTCAGAGGGTTTAAGAACATTTTATTAGGGATATTTTTGTATCCTTCCAGCTCTTTCTTTGATAGTGTGAATTCAGCTATGACGATCTCAGAATGAGACAAAAATTCTGAGTAAAAAAATCCTTCTCTAAATAGCTCCAAATTAACTTTCTGCATTCAAAGCCTAAAGGAAAAGCACCAAATATACTGAAAAATTTCCAAGGGTAGAAATATGCGCTAAATATCCTAATGAAAAAGAGCAATCTTTTATTTTCAGTGGTTCAGAGATACTGTTTTGTGACCATTTAAATATTACTTCTCTGAACTGAAATTATGATATGGATTATTTCCAGCATACATGAAAGAGTAACTCTGTTTAGTCACTGATGATTATATTTAGATGCACACATAGGTGCACAACTAATGGAGTTCTTTATGATGCCTTCCTGTTTGGTGAAAATGAGAGAGACACAGCAATAATAGCAAGTGAGATTGTAGAACCAAATGCCAAGTGCAATTTATGAGTTAAATCCGTATTTATCCATAGCTGTGTATTCTTTTCACCACCAGATATATGATAGACAAAATACTATAGCTAACTACTACTAATACTGCTAGTTAACTATGTAGCTGAATATGCTAGTCAACAGCTAGATTCTGCTTTTCTCTTCATTGAGGCAGGTGAATTTTTCAAACACTGGGTTTGTTTTCTGCAAACAAATCTGCTGCTCAGCTCTAGTAAACATTTTCCATTATGACTGTGGCTGGCTACAAAGCCTAGGAATTCACTTATCACTACTTTTCCCCATTAAAATGTTCACAGCATAGAAGGGTCTGTAGTGATTAAGAAGTCATAAAAAAAGCTGATTAATATTCACTCTGCTCCTTACATTAATTTGATTCAATGACCTTTGCTCTGCATTGAACTGTGTTCTAAAGCTAATTTCAAATTGGATTGCTACCAGCAAATCTGGATTATGTACTCAAAAAAGCCAAATCTCAGACTTGTAAGGAGGCATTCTATAGCTCTCCAGTTAGGGAACAGGAGTAATACCCTGGGAGCGAAAACCCCTGACTTTGCGCTGGTTCTGACTGTCTGTGTCTCGTTTAACAATCAGAGACTACATGGCACGTAGAACATCAAGGGTTATGGAACAACCTAAACCTTCATCCTTCAGACACTTATGCCTTACAACCACATGTAAAAGTTTCTTTGATTTTAATTGAACTAATCACAAGAAGAATGCAAGTAAGTGTCCGCAGGATCAGGGTTCAGCAGGTCATGAATTGTACTTTAGGAATGTTTACAATGAGTTGCTTGTGGATGACTTCGAGAGAAAAAGGCTTTACCAGAAAATATTTCTAGATAGCAAGAAAATTCAAGCACTTCAAAATGTAAAGGGCAAAATTTGTGACTAATTTATTTCCCAAAATTATTCATGGATTTTTGCCATATGCTAACATCAGGAATCTATGAACAGTAGCACTCCTGCTGAGCTAGAGAGAAACAAATTTCTGAACCTTGTGAAGCATTCTGAATCCTTTGAAAGAATTCCCAGATGTCTGTATGGGGTCATTCCATTTCTTTCTTGAGGTCTCTCGGTTGTGGAGGCCTATAAGCTGTACTTAACCAAAGAATAACACCATCTATTTGACAAGCACTGAGATAGTCATATACACTGTGAATAAGAGTATTTATTCTACATCTCTTCGCTGAGCCCAGAAAAATGCATTCTCTGCAGCTGAAATACCTGATGGAAAGAAGGACCTGGAGGAAAGCCAGCTGGCTTAAGCTCAGCCAGTGTGAAATGAAGGTGACACATGCTGGCAGACTGAAGCACTTTGAGGAATTGGCAGGAACTTTCACTGCTTCTCCAGTTGATGGCATCTGTCCACCCATTGTCCGAGTGGCTTTGCAATCAGCTAGGCTGTGAATTTTCCAGGCATCATCTTGTTATTCTGTATTTGCGCAGTGCCCGGAACCCTGGGATCCCAGACTGTGCAACTATAAACTGTGTGCTGCAAACAATGAACAGTACTAAACATGGAGTCTTTCCAAGCTCATCTCTGGTTGCATGCTCTCCATATTAACAACAGCAGGTATGACATCCTCTGTGGCTGTACTAAGGTTGCAGCACTTCCCTACCAAGACACAGCATGTAAAATTAATCATGTCTTTGATCCCATATGATTAGGAGGACACAACCTGGCATTAACTTTGAGCCTCAGTCAGAAACCATGTTCAGTAATGATACTTTACTTTGTAAAATAAAGTCAACCTCAGTGAGGAACAGTCAGTGCAACACTGACTTTGCCTCTTGTACTGGTGAGCAGTTCCACTGGTCTCAGATAAGCTATGCTGATATTTAGAAAACATGAGCATTGAATGGACTCTCTCATTGTCAGAGACAGCCTTTTTCTCAGAAGAAGTAAACAAAATAACTTTTTTTTGCAGCAGGCTAAATATACTGCATGGTAGTGCATATAAGACTATATCAGTGGTTTTAAATACACGATGTTATTCCTTGCTTGAATACAACCGCTAGGCCTCCAGAACTGAAAGCCCTTGAGGAGGAAAATTTTTGCCCTTTTGCAGGGGGTTACACAAAAGGCCTTTCTGCAGGCTAACACAAAAATATTTTCTTCAGAAAAATATACTTACTGATGTGAGATTGGTGTCAACAATTTTCGCTACATCTTGTTCATTTTCCATGACAAGTAAATTAAACTTATTACCTGACACTTTAAGTCATTATTCAGCTGAAGAATGATTGATTTTATTACTGTATTACACATTAAGTTATTTAAAATGTTAGTAAGTGGAAAGGCTTGCACTGGCTTAATTTTCACAAGCCCTAGCCTCATAAGTCTGCATTTCAAAAAGTCACTGTTTGATGAAAAACACAAAATTTCTAGGGTGATTTATTGTAAGTACCAGATATTTTCAAAATTGCTGGGAATTGAAAATCCCACTGAACTAACAGTTATTGAAGTGCTTATTTTATTTGAAAACTGGAACAGTTCTCCAAGTGACTAAACACAAAGAATAAATGCCTAACCACTGATGTTCCATGAAAATATAGCTGCAGATATACATTCAATCTGAAATGAAAATATTTATTTTTCTCTGTCCAGAGATTAAACATGAGAGCTGTTTCTGCCGCATAACCAAGGAGAACTTGTATTCAAGTATGAAAACACAACAAAACAAGATATGCATTTTGAAGGGAACAGCGTTACAAATCCATGGTATGTTTTTATTCAATTTACTCTATCAGATTATAAAGGTGAAGCCCCATACCATGTGCCTTTGAGGAAATAGTGTCTTATTATGTGACTCCCACTCACTGTCATGATAAGATTCAGGTGTCATTTTTCATTATGATTACAGCTCTGGCACACTAAAAGTTTTTCACCTTTTCCATTCAGTTAATATGAGTTTTTCTTGATAGCTTTCAGATTGCAAGGTGATAATGATTGCAGACATTCTGGCAGAAAACACTGAGATTATTCTATATCAATCTTCCCCTCTTGTGGTTTTTTTTTTTTTTTATTACTGCTTACCCAAGAGCTACAATCCAGTTGCCCCATGTTATTATAAGATATCTCTCCTCTGCCTTCACTCTACCAGAGTTTATTTCAAGACTTGTAAAAAGCATTTCTTGAAGCTTGTAGTTTTGAGAAATACAGCATCAAAATTTGTTGAATGAGGCAAAATCTTTAATTTCTTTTAAGTTCCAGTGTGATCAAAGTTTCACTCTGATCATTGTAGGATTTTATACTGGACACAGGCACTACCTCAGTATCTACAGTCATGTACTGGGAGCTGTTTTAAAACGGCTGTGGTATTTTCACTGTAAACTTTAGGCTGCCTTTAAAAGAAGGTAAATATCTCAATTTTCTTAATACTCACTGGTATTTTCTGCAGAGACCTTGTTAAAAGAAACAAAGATATTTAAAATGTACTGTTTTGGATGTTCTTTTGGATTTCTTGATAAGGCTAATCTCTGCATTGAAATATTTCACATAAATTCATTTCCTTCTTTGTCTCTTTACTAAAAGGAAGAAAAAATATAGAAGGAGAGTAAATATAATATTATGGATTAAATGTAACTGTACAGCTTGTGTGAGACAACATCCTGGGAAAGCAGCCAGATACGGGAGGACATTGTCCCTTCTGGGCATGTTCTCCTGGAGGTGTTCCACTGGTCACACTGACAGCCGGACCCAATGGCACAGAACAGCACAGCAAGCAAGACTACCGTCCTTAAACATAGGTTTGTTTGGAAAAGGTGGACAGCAACAAGAGAGGTGAGAAACAGAATTTATATTTTTTGGCATAGCCAAATTCTGTGAAGCAAATGAAGTCAATGTTTTTTAGTCCTATTATAGCCCTTTAAAATAAACATAAAATTATAGGTTAATATGAACTAGAGCAATGAATGAAATGTTATTGCTGAGCCAGTAGTATCACCTTTAATTAGCAAGCTTTTCTCTTTTGTTAGCTGTGAAGCAGCTGTGTCTTTCACTGGTGTTTTACTAGTAACACAAATGCTTTCACTGTAATTTTTATAGGCAAATGTGCACATTAAGCAGCTCTTGGGTTATGTGCTTGAGAATATTTTTTTCAGATATTAATATTTCTACTGTAGATTTGTTTGAAGATTCATTTTGATAAGAAGTTATTACAAATTGAAGCAAAGTTAAAGCAGTATAAAGAACTGTGGCCAGACCATTATTAATTAAATCAGGATGAGGAGATGAATAGAAGAGGGTGTGCAAGAAATAAATGTGATCTGCAGAGCCTTGAAAAATAACTTGCAAGACTTCCTCCCTCCAGAGCAAAACTTTCCACTGGGAGACTAAAACATGCTCATGTAACCAGACAATGAGGTAATAATATTGAAGTTACTAAATTCAAAAGCCCAAGGAAACTATTGTAGGTTTAAGACACTGAGTGCTCTTTGGAGGATCAGCTGCTCTGAAGCCACAGCAGTGGCCTCAGCACATGCTTGACACACAGAGCTATGTGGTGGTGAGGATTATGGCCTCCTCCCTCCCCAGGCCACCACTGCACATGCTAGAGCAGGCAGCAAGTGTTTTGGGAGGGGAAGCAGCCATTTCCCTTCCTACCCCAACACTGTGGGACTGACAAGGAGTGTTCCTGGCCCTCCAGCAACCTTCTGCACAGAACCACAGATTCATCAAGGTTGGAATAGACCTTTAAAATCATCTAGTCCAACCATCAACCTGACACCAACCTAAGTCACCCATAAATAAAAACCCTAAGTGCCATATCCAGACACTCCTTGAACACTTCAAGAGAGAGTGACTTCATATCCATGGACAACTTATTCCAGTGCCTAACAACTGTTTCAGTGTGAATCTTTTTCTAATATCTAACCTGACCATCTCCAGGCACAACTTAAAGCTGTTTTCTCTCATCCTTTCACTCGAAACAAGGCAGGAGAGACTGGCTACACCCTCCTTTCAGGTCCTTTTGGAAAGCAGTGAGGTCTCTCCCTGAGCCTCTTTTTCTCCAGGCTAAACACTTCCAGCTCCCTCAGGTGCTCCTCATAAGACTTGTGCTACAGATCCTTCATCAGCTTCACTGCCCTTCTCTGAAAACCCTCCAAAACCTCACTGTCTTCCCTGTTGTGAGGGCCTTCAACAGAGCACTTAAGGTTTGGTGCCACCAGTGCTGAATGCGGGGAGAAAATCACTTCTCTAGTCCTGCTGGACATGCTGTTCTTGATACAGGCCAAGATGTCATTTGCCTTCTTGGCCATCTGGGCACACAGCTGGCCAGCTGTAAGCCAGCAACCCCACATCTCTTTCTACTAAGCAGATCTCAAGCTACTTTTCCCCAAGCCTATATTGATGCATGGGGTTGTTGCAATGCAAGTGCAAATAAAGCACTTTGCTTTATTGAACCTTATGCAGTTCTCCTCAGCCCACTGATCCAGCCTGTCAAGATCTCTCTGCAGAGCCTTCCTATCCAACAACCACAGCTTTTCCCTCATCTTCCAGGCGAGTCACCTTGCCATAGAAGGAGATAATGTTGCTCATGCAGGACCTGCCTTTCATAAACCCTCACTGGCAGGGCTTGATCCCCTGGTTGTATGGGGATCAGATGGGGATTCACATTCTGCATGATGGCACTCATAATGATCTGTTCCACGACTTTCCCCAGTACCAAGGTCAGGCTAACAGGCATTTAGTTTCCCAGATCATCCTTCCAACCCTTCTTGTGGATGGGTGTTACATTTGCCAATTATGGTCTGGTAACTCTGGGAGTTCTCAATTTAACCAGGGCTGATGGTAAATGACTGAAAGTGACTTGGGAAGCTCTTTTGGCCAGCACTCTCATTACTCTCAGCTGCATCTTATCTGGGCCCACAGACATGCGGGTGTCTATTTGGCATACAATGTCACTAGCTGTTTCCCTTTGGATTGTGGGGGCTTCACTCTGCTTCTGTCACGAACCTCCAGCTCTAGGAGTCGTACCTTGCTGTTGAGCCTCACATCCTCCCTAGAGACCCCACCATGCTCCAGGCAGGTCCCCTCCATCAACTCGCCACACAGCTGTTCAGCTCTGCCATCACTGTCATGAAGGTCCACACCAGATTTGAACTAACATTTCCTGATCATAGTAATTTTTGTTAGGTAGTTCTGCTCCATACAGAGCCTTTTTGCCAAGTACGTCTTGGGAAATAGAACAGCACAAAGCTCAGGGCAATGGTTACAGGCTCATTCAAAACAGCCATCAACTTGAAATGGTTGGTAGACTACTCAGAGCTTTAAGATTCAATAGCAGAAAGGAGTATTTTGAGCATTAGCTCATGCAGGCAGAAAGCTGGTTACGTCATAAAAATATAATCCTTTTAAATCACAGCTCAGTGGAGACTGTTACATGCCAATTGACCTAACAATTTGAAGCTCATGGGAAGGCAGGCATGTGTATAAAATTTGCATTGTGCCTTATCTGATGCTTTTAAAAAAAAGAAAGCTTTAGTCATTCAAATGTTTACGAATGTGAAGTAAGGTAGGATTAGTTTCTACTTGGTACTGGTACCAGACTACACTGAGGAAATGAAGGACTATGTGAAAACAGACTAAGCTGGATGAGGTAGGGCAGTGGTGGCACCTCAGTATTTTAGCTGAGAAATACTCTGGCACCTTATGAAATCTGATGCAGTCATGGCCAAATGTGGAACCACTGCATGATAGAATGAACCTCAAAAGGAAAAGCAGTTAAGCCTCTATCACTTTCCTTTTCTTTTAAGATGCCTTTGAAGTGAGACACTTCATATGATGGCTGTTTGGCTGTGGGTGTTGCCTCATCGTGGTTTGAGTGCTTCTGACTATTTCCCCTTAACTTTGGAAAAAGATACACTGCCAACAACCAAAAGTAAACTGTACTTATCCACACATAATTCCCCCATACCTTAAATCATGAGTTTTGCTCCACAAAACATAAACTGTTCAGGGTCAGTGCAGGATTATCCCATCAGAAACACAGTAAATAAAGCCATTACAATAGGAAGAAAATTGGACAGTTAGAATATTTTTGTTTCTCTTAAGTAACACAAAATTTAAATAAACAGATGAGTCAAACTGCTCTCATGCATGATTTGCAGGAGAAAATATTAACTGCTTGAATGCCAAGGTTAAACTAAGCTGAAGAACACCCATAGCTCAAAACAAGACCTGAGTCAGTAGTAGGCTATAAAATTAGAGAACAATCTGTAGTTCATATTTAAGGAAGAGTTTTAAGGGATTTTTTTTTTTGTTTTGTTATTAAGTAAGTTGAATAACTATATAACTTGACGAAGGGACCTTTGTCAAGACATTTCAATAAATGAAGTTCTAAGTTTGATTTAAACTATAGACCATCAGAGTACTATCACAGTGATTAGCAGAGCTTAGGCCCTGGATGGAAAGCACTGAGTTTTGGATTTGGGTTGTGGGGAAAAGTGGACACAGAGAATTCAAAATCTGTCTCACACACGCTGCGTAAAACTAATTTGGATCCTTCTTTGCCACCGAATCAACCCTGGACAATAGAAATTGTAACCTTTCAGATGCTTCTTAACTCAGTGCTGAGTTAAGAAACCCTGAAATACTCACCTTTTTATGACAAATGGTCTGGAATCAAAAATTGTAATGATAATCAACTGAGGTGAAGAGTTACCAGTAAGGACAGAAATAGGAGTGAAATGCTGATCTTACGTCACCAGTAAAAACCTACAGTAACTTGAATGCAATGGACACATTCTACTGGATTCCAGCAAGGTAAACTGCGATCCGCATCTCAGGAAAACAAAATATTCAACAGTGAAGAGCTATGCTATTTAGAGAAAATAAAAAAGGGAGACTTTGAAAACTTTTAGTAGATTGATTTACTCCATCTGCACATTGACCCTACTCAGCTGACTGTATTACTGTTAGAGGCACTGTCATTTCCAAACTATACTTTCCCCTCTCAAACCATCCTTTTCTATGAAAGGAAGTATCACAACTATAGGAACTTCAAAAAACTCCACATTGTTAAGGAAAGGAGAAACTTAAACAAACCAAAATAAAATGTAAACAAAATTAATGGTCTGACTTAAATTGACAAAACCATAGCAACCCAGTAAAGTCTGAAAATTCAGCTTGACATTGTGTCCCTTGCCTAAACTTGTGTGCTATTTACTCATTTTTTTGGTTTTGCTAGTTTTTTCTGCTCAAAAGATAAGAGTACTTCTAATTAAAAAAAAATATTATGTGAGCAAAATGACATTTCCCAGAATACTTTAAAAACTTCTCCATTTGCTTTTTCAAATTTCAGGTCTGGATAATGAAAATCATATTACAGGAAAAACTGATAAATTCTCAAGTCAGGTAAGAATACAAAAACCTTAAATCATATAAAGTACTATCCAAAGTTTATCCAGCCCTCACACACAGCAGAGCCTAAAACAGAGACCTCTTGCTTTCAATGCATACTTTTTAAATAAGAAAAAGATTTGCCCAGAAGACAAATTATCTGAGTAGTTTGGCACTGCCTCAGTATGCTGTAGTGTCTTGCTCTCCTACATATCAAGATCCTTTTCTTCCAGGTTACTTAGAGCAGAGGCAAGACTAGCTTTATGAACATGAAGCTTAACCACTGTATCCAAGGCAGGGTGCATGTACCCTGGTGGTGTACATGACAATCAACTGGAGTGCAGAAATAAAATACTGTTTACGCTATTAACAGATGAAATTTTAAAAATTAAATTGCGGTCATTTCAGGTTTATTTAATCCTTTTTCAATTTCTATGTCTGCATATGTTTTACAATATACTTATTATTATAATAGTAAATTGATGGAATTTATAAATAAATATACACCTACTGCAGCTATGTGCTTAAAAATGTTTTACTGATTATAAATAAGTACAGAATATATATAATGCTTGAAATATCTTCAACCATAGACTCAGCCTGAAAAATTACATTTTCAGGAACTGATAATTTTTAAGTTTGGCTGAATTTGACTCATGATTTTAGGAAAATACACGGGCACCTACACCTCATTTCATCATACTATATGTTTAGCTTAACTGGCCTTCATGTTAAACCCTTTAAAATGCTCTTAATAAGCTTATTGTAGAAAACTGAATTCCTCTCTAACACGCCAGTAATCCAAAGTATGAAAAAACTATACAAGACTTTGCAGAATATGTTAGTTCATCACAGAACTTCTATTTTACTGTATAACACAGGAGAACTAAAGGTCAAAATACAAATGTTTGAAAACTCTGACTGTGAGAAAAGTAAAACACCATTTTTTTCTCTATACTCCTTTTTGAGTTCAATTTCATTATCTCAGAATAACCAGTTTCTGAGAAGGATCATAACCACAAGTAACCTCAGAAAAATGCTTTGGCTTAATAAAAAGGACTAGAAATCTAATGGGAAGAATTATTATTATTATTATTATATAACTTCCAGCCCAAAATAAGGGATACAGGTGGCTTGGATTGTCCCTACAAACATTAGACTAGCTTTCAGTTTCAGATGCTTTATATTAGGTTACCTTAGGATGTGAAGACATAGTCTTAGCTAGATATAAACTAGTGGGAATTTTGCTGTGGACTCCAAGGGACACTTACCTTCCACAATTTTGCCTTAAAAAGTTATTAGTGCTTGCCAAAACTGCTTCTTGATTTATTTGCAAATTATTGCTAAAAATATTTGGCTTAACATATAATGGGTTCAAATTTTCAGGTGTAAATCAGTGCAGCTGCAGAACCATGCCGATGCAATCCACCTGAGGATCTACCAGTAGGGTTTATCCCATTTAAGATCATTCATAGCAGTAAAGGAATTAATTTTAAAATCTTCCTAGTTTTACATGGCAGGCAGTCACAGCGGCTTCACCCAGGGCTACTGCATTTTTGTGGCTATAATCAGCAAATCAAGCAAACCCATCCTTTCAGAAATTTATTATTCCTTAAAAGTAAGAATCAAATTAACCTACTTTGTTCAGTCCTGGCACCACTCAGCAATTATATGCTATATTTAAATTTAGACAACATAGATGCAAACATGCCTTTGCAAGGCTGCTTACAATGGAAAACTGAATAACAGTGATTCATTGCTATTAAAAAGTTGATTCATATTAGCTATTTGCACAACTCTGTATTACTTGTTAACAGCTAGAAATATTTGTACAAGATCATCTTTTAACCTCCTTTTTCTCCAAAAAAGTTGTCTAAAGTAAATTCGATTCATTTCACTTGATGCAGTGTTTTCATGATAAGAAATAAATTTGCCATCTGAAGACTTGTGCATTTAGCCTTACAGAGACACAAAGAAAAAAAACCAAAAAAACACATCTGCAACTGGGAAGAAACCTCTTCCCCCAATTACTTCTTATTACTTATTCCATGCTGCTCCAGAATAGAAGGAGATTCTCCTAGCTAACCTACAAGTATTTAAAAACAATTGATATTTGCCATTTTTTTGAAATAACACAAGGCATTTGGAAGTCAAAGATTAAGCAACTTAACATGAGAGAGAGCAAATCCATGTCATACATATCAATTATGATAATTATAGGCTTGCATTGCTGTAGTAGTTTTTTGGACAAAAGCAGACATAATGCAAAATACCATAATGAAAAAAAAAAGAAAATCAATACACTATTGCCTAAATTAATGAAAATTAATATATCAAGTAGGAGCTTGAAGCATTGAAAATTCTTGTTAACTATTTCACTGAAAAGTACCTTGATTTTGGATAAATCTTTATTACTGTACTGTATGAAAGCACTAGCAGTTTAGATAAAAAATGGATATATGAAATCTTAAAAACCTTCACCTGCCCATTCTCCCTCTAAGATTCCATCTAGCAAATGCTTTGCAAAATTTAGCAAAAGGTAGGAATGACCAATAAACGATATCTTCAACTGCAGAACTTGTTTCTTCAACTTCTGCTCTGCTATAAAATCTTCTGAGTCCAGTTCTTTTCACTCAGAAAAAAATAACCCCATAAAATCAAGTAACCACCCAAGTCTGTAACTATGCAAGTGTTGTGTAAAACAATTTGTTGAAGATGGCTAACTTTCCACTGGTTTCCATGGAGTTGTAAAATAGCACACAATAATTTGGGTTGGAAGGGACCCTTGGAGGTCATCTTGTCCAGTCCCCCTACAATGAGCAGGGCATCTTGAACCAGATCTTTTGATTAGTGTCTACACAGAACACAACATAGAGCTATATCTATCTATTTTTTTTTAATTACACCTTGTAATTAAATTTATTTCATGACAGAGAGCATTAATGTGTGTTCATTCAAAATGCATTTCAACACTGATGGGCATTAGATGAGAATTATTGTCTGAATGTTTCTTTGAGTGACCAAAACAGAGTATTTTTCATGACATGAAAGATCTACACATATTATTTACTTCTTTCTGGTTCTTTACAGTGGCTCACAGTGACTTGTAATTCTTTCATAATGTGCAATATCACTAAACCTGCTACACCTCAAGTTATTCAAGCACCCTAAAATGGCATTTCAAAAATTAAGGAAGTCTACTGACTTTTGTGTAGCTCAACTATCCATAGATAAGATCTCTCACAGGATTATAGGAAGTGTGAAGAAATGGAAAACTCTAATAAACACTGTTTTTTTCCTGCAATAGAGAATAATGAGAAAAAAAGTAATAATGTGAGGTAAACTGACAAAGATGCTCTTGGAGAAAAGTAAGATGAATACATTATTTAGACTCATTTGAAGACGGAGGCCAATTTCCCATGGAGACTTTGCTAGAACAAGGATTATGAAGCATAGGTTAAGTTATCCTGGATATATTTGCTGATTTCCCTGATATGACTGCAGCAAAGAATAATTTGAGTAAGTAAATGTGACTGCCATTAAACTACTGATTAAAATTAGCCTTACACCCTCTGACGAGATCTCAAGACCCATATTGACTCACACTGTTCCAAAGACAAAGACTTCAGTCAGTGGCAAATCAATACAATGATATCTAAAAGATACCTTGTTTTGATATAGTGTAAGGAATTGCTCTCTAATTTACTGTAGTGAATAAACAACGCATTGGAATGCATAAACTTAAATTTATCAGTTTCACTGACCTTGAAGCTGGCGTCCTTTGTACAAATCCTTTGTTTTTGTTGGGTGAGCTCTGGCACCATTATCACATTTAGGTTGTTCATACCTAAAGAAAAAACAGGGACAGAATAAAAACAGTCAAAGTTAATTGGATTAAAGAATTTGTTTATTTCAAATTTTGCAGTCCTCATACCTTCTTGTATTCAGGGAACAAGCTTCGATTTTCATTCAGAGGGTAATGAAAACTTATCTGTCTATTTTTCACTTACCTTAAAGAAACCATCTTCATTCTCCTGGAATTGATACCAAACTAATAAAATAATCTCTCTTCTAAAGCCTATTCTACTTGAAGGAAGACTAAAGAATTGCTATAAATTAATACAAAATACAAATTATTTTGAAAAAGATACCAAAGAAATCCCAAAGAAGCAAGAAAAAATAAGGCTGTCTCCTACGTATAAAACAAAAGTCGTAAACAATATCACAGACAGTATTCATGTTGGCAAACACCAGAGAAACAATTTCGAAATCACAGCAAGGCAGGTACTGTAGTTAGGTACTACTGCAGCTCTAAATTCAAGTGCTACTGTATCTTCTCAAAAAAAAAAAAAAAAAAGTTTAAGTAAGAAAGAAGAGTTAACCATGAATGTTTTGAACAAGAGTGAAAAAGTCAAAAGATTTCCAGAAGGAAGGTAAATGGGCTGGAACTGCTTGAAGTGTGTTGTGAAAAAGACTGAATCTCCACCTGCTGCTGGAATATTCTGGCTCTTCTATGCTTACTGAGTTCACTTAAAACCACTTTGTTAGTACAACTGGTAACAAGAAACTGTGCTATTTGTGCTTCCAACAAACAGTGACTTATGCAACACCAATATCTTTTATGCAAGATCAGGAGGCATGGAAGCATCTGCTGCTGAATCTCACCTCTTTTTCCATGTCCCCCTATCAATGCATGGTGGTTTTTAACTCACCTCGACAGAGACTCTTGCTGAGAAATTTTAACTTTATTGTTCTAAAGCAGATTGAAGTTGCAGAACTTAGCAGGTAGCATTTCAGAGAAAGTTTCAGTTCTCAGTTAAACTAACATGAATTGTGTCTACATACATGTGTGTGCACATACTGTTCACTGAATCTAGATTCTTTCATAGTTTATATAACTGAAGTTCTCCTGCTCCAACTTCACCAAAATAACATTTACTGAGTGGCATACTAAAATGTCTTACTAAAATATACTAATCCAAAGTTTTTGGAACAAAATATTTGTAAAAACATTGAATGGTGAAAATGTCCTGGATTCGGGTCAGACTGCTTCTAAAAACAATGCCTAAATATTTTGCTCTTAATTATCAGGCACATAGAAAACTGCAATATTATTTTTCCTTTGAGGGCTTAATTTATTTCTATATCATCTGATGAAACTGACTACAGGCCCACCAAATTTTGGCTGCTGCAAGAATGTACAGTGTTGTTTTTATGGACATGGGAGACCTACAGACTCTTTTTTACCCTAAAGAATGGCAGAAATAGAAGGTGCTTTGATAACACAGGTTGGATTCAGATACTTGATGGATGACCACTTCAATCAGCCAAGAAAACAGTGAAAGGGAAGTCTCTGAGCAATACTCACTAATGCAGTATCTGGCAAACAGCCTGGCCCCTGATTAATCTGATACCTGACTCTGCATTCCCCTCCTCTTCCATTACTGTGGCTGCTCTGTGCCTACATTTTATTTTTTGGCCTCTACTCTTTTACCCTTTTGGCCAATATTTTTGTTAAATATACACATAGTTCATCATATACAAATGAAATCTATAAAAGCCCAATAGGTGTTAAAATGCTGCAGTGTGAAAAGTCTACATTTAACTCTTTAAAGCAACTGGAGAAAGAAAACAAGTCATTTAAAATTTACCATACAAGAACAGCCATGCTAAAAACTGATAAGAGAAACAGACTTGCCTCAGTTTTCATGGAGAAAGAGTGGGAATGGGATAGCATGTCAGAATGGAGCACTGTCACGTTAAAAATGACGTTGTTAAAAGACATCCCAAGTTACTCTTTTGAATTTAAAAGGGGAAAGAATCCCTAGCAGTAAATGTATATCTACAATTGGCAAGGGCTTAGGAAGATTGCTTTATACCTCTGATCAGTCTGCTGGGAAGCGCTGAGATTTACTGAGGTGTACAAAGCAGTAGAGGATGGAGGCTTCCACAGGGACTCTACAGTGTGGGCAGCTTCATGAAACAGATGATTTATGTTCCTTTTTAAGTTTAGAGAATCTTGTGCAAGTTTGGGGTTTACTCTGTACAAGATCCTAGTTGCTAAAAGGTCACATGTGAGAACATAGCCCCATGGTCCCCACTGAGCCAAAAGGCTGAGGTTCATGCTGTGATTTCCAAGAGATATTGGGAGCCAGCTGATGAGGACCACACTGATAGGCTTTTGTGGGAATGGTTGTTTTTCGGCTTCATATGCATTGCCGCCTTTTAATCCAGATTTATTCCACAACTTCACCTATTTCTTTTTTTCTTCTTCTTAAGTTTTACTGTCTTAAATGTCCTAGAGGGGTTTTTCATTGACATAACTTTATTTTAACTCTAGAATGAGTTCAGTTTTTTCTGAAATACCTTCACTGACAAATGATTTGCCTTTTTTTTCAGATGACAGTGTATTAGAAGGTAAATGAGTGTTAACAACTTCCCTTCACTTTGAGGGTCTTAGTTAATGTGACTACCATTTATGAAGGTGTCCAGAACCTTATAATATAAAAAATATCATTCTCATGAATATATTCAGAACAAATAAGAAGCAAAATGTTGAGCTATTCTGGCAATAGCTTCCTGGATCTGTCTATCCTTTCAGTGTTGTCCCTCAGTGATTCGATCCTTATTTGCGGAACAGAGATTTCAGTATGCTATGCATCCATCTTGCTACCAGGAGTACTATGTTATCTGTTCCTGTGGTAGAGTTGTAACATCTTTTAATTTGTATTTTGCAGTGGAAAACTGAAAGATAGTACACCAAATTTTGCACAAGCCTCTGGTTGTTTAAACCGGGAAGGACTCACATATTCATTCCTTCCATTCTGTAAGAAATACAAAAAGACAAGTGTATATTCCTCACTATATTCTGATCCCCCTTTAGTTCCCTCTGCCTGAGAAAAAAAAAAAAAGTTGAGTTTTATCAATACAGAAAAAAAATTAGAATCAAGAAATAATTAATGAGATTCCAGCCCACCTAAATATTTCTCAGAAATGAGGTCTAGACATTCCTCTTAAACTCCAGGCAGTAATCCCACCTGCTTGTTTACCAAGACTGTAGATTCCTAAATACACCAGTCATTCTTTACTTAGTATGAAATTCCTAAAACTGAACACTCTCCTTACCCATCTGTACTCAGAAATGTCCTCTTTGGGGATATCACTTAATTTTACTTCCGCAGAGCTTCACTGAGGACTGACCTTAAGTCTAACAAAGCTGAAAAATTAGAAATGGTCAAGAACATAGCAGCTGATCTTTTTAGTATCAGTCATCAGGCAGAGCACTTTTGTGTCTAAACCATATGCATGGAAAGATTGAATCCAATTTTCCAGCCTTCCAACCTTAGAGACATGCAGCAGAGTGAAAGGTCTTCCTGCCTCCTCTTCTCCCACAGCTGAGTGACTGTGTAGTTGCCAAAAACAAGAGCCCAGCAGACCAAACAGGGGAAAAAAGAGACAGAGACTGATTCTAGGTCCAGGGGTGATTCATCAAGGGGGTTGGAAAGACCAAGAATTCCAGTCTGTATGACAGACAAGTAGGAGTCAAAATGGCACATACTGCATGCACACTATACATAAGAATAGGAAAGCAAGCTGGTTGATTTTTAAGGATCATCACCTCCAGTTTCATAAATGGTTCATTCTGATGTGCAAGATGTGGCAGGAAGCCTACACAGATGAACAAAGTGCACCTAAAAAAAATCATATTTAAAAAGAAAGCATACAATTGGTCAGCTATTACAGGAGGAATAAACACACACTGTTCAAGTGCACAGGGATGGGGGTAAGGAATCTGGTAAGGAGCATGAAGGGAACAAGAACAATGTCTTACATGCATATCAGCAGCAAAAATCAGACAAGGGAAGTGTGAGCCTGCTGCTGGGTGGGATAAGAGACCTTGTGACAAAGGACAGAGAGAAGGCAGAAGTACTGAATGGCACCTCCTCGTCAGTCTTTACTTTTAAGACCAGTCCCCAGGAATCTCAGGTCTTTGAGAGCAGTAGTAAAGTCTAGAAGCAAGGAAGACTTATCCTGGATCCTGAAGGATCAAGTCAGGGATTGTTTGAAGAAATTGGATATACACAACTCCCTTAGGCCCTGATGGGCTGCACCCACAAGTGCTGAGGAAGCTGGCTGATCTGAAAGGTCATAGTGACTGGGGAAGGTTCTTGGGGACTGGAAGAAAGAAAATGTCAGTTCTATGTTCAAGAAAGGCAAGGAAGAGCCAAATGAGCCAGAAAGCCTTACATCAGTTTCTGAGAAGGTGATGAAGTAAATCCTCCTATAAACTATTTCAAAACATATGAAGAAGAAGGTGATTGAGAGTAATCAGGACAGAATTATGAAGAGGAAATAATATCTGGCCAATGCTGCAGCTTTCTGTGATTCTATAACTTGCTCAGTGGATAAGGTGAGACAGGCAGATATTATTCATCTTAATTTTAGCTGGGCTTTTGACACTGTCTCTGACCACATTCTCATAGACAAACTGACGACGTATGAACGAGATAAATGAACAGTGAGGTGTCTTGAAAACTGGCTGAACAGCCAGTTTCAAATAGCTGGGATCAGCAGAAACATTTCAGCTGGAAGCCAGTGGAGTGCCCCAAAGCTCGTAGAGACAATATTGTTTAACCTCTTCCTTAATGACCAGAATACTGGGACAAGGAACAACTTTACTAAGTTTGCAGATGAAACAAAATTGGGAGGAAGTGTCTGATACACAAGACGGTTGTGCTGTCATTCAGAACAACTTCAACAGGCTGCAGAAATGGGCTGTCAGGAATCTCATGAAGTTAAAAAAAAAGAAAATGCAAAATTCTTGCCCCTGGCAAAGATTAACTCCCTGCATCAGTACAGTATGGAGCCAACCAGCTGGAAAGCAACTTCGAAGCAAGACTCTGGGATTTCTGATGGATGCTGAGTATAAGGCAGCAAAGAAGGCAAATAGCCTCCAGGGTTGCATTAGAAAAAGTACTGCCATCAGGTTAAGGGAGAAGATCCTTGCCCTCTCATTCACAATGGGAGAATGAGAATATCTGCAATGTTGCATCCAGCTCTGCACTCCCCAAAAAATAGACATGGACATACTGAAGTGGGTCTAGCAGAGGGTGATGAATATGATTAAAGGACTGGAGCATTTAATATAGTGAGGAAAGGGTGCTGACAATGTTCCCACTGGAGAAGAGGAGGCTCAGGGAGGATCTTCATGTTGTCTCTAAGTACCCAAAGAGAGAAAAATAATGAAAGGGAAATTATGATCTTCTTGCTGATGTCCAGTGGAAGGAAAAAAGACAATGGGCACAAAATAAAATACTGAAAATTTCATGCAAAGGTAAGAAAAAACTTATTTATAACAATAATGGTGATCAAACACTAAAACAGGCTGCTTAGAGAGGCTATGGATTTCTCATCCCTAGCAATACTCAGAATAAGCCGGACATAGTCCTGAGCAATCTACTCTAGGTCTTGCTTTGAGTAGGGGGATTGGATCAGAGAAACTTCAGAGGTCCCTGCCAATCTCATCTATTCTGTGACTCTATACTAAAATTCCATCAATAAGAACAAAACAAAGCAAACAAAACCAAACAAAACCCAAACAAACAAAACCCAAAACACCACACAAACAAAGAGCCAACACCACAACCGCCCCCAAAAAAACCCCAAAACAATAACCCACAAGAAAAAAGACAAGGCAACCCCCCCCCAAAAAACCCTCAAAAAGACCCCACCAAAACCCAAAACCCAGCAAAAACAAAACCACAGCAGAAGCCCCACTGTTTGATGAGTACAAGAAGATGATTTGGACTAAAATTAGGGAATAGGAAATAAAATTATTTAAGCTAGTAATTCAAAGCAGGATTAAAGAAAGACAAAACAGTAAACAAACCTAGGTGTGGAGAGCAGAGAAAGAGCATAAGAGAGAGTATCTGGAAGCTCTAGAAGTCATCTTTAGATCCTCACACAATATGCATATTGATCCTACAGTTTTAGGATCAAATTTAGATGATTATGTTTTGACCATTTATGGGCCTCAACTTGCCAGAAACAGTTGATGAACAGCGACTTTAAGTGATAAAATCGAAGAATTCTGAAGGTTGGAAAAGACCTCTAAGATCATTAAGTCCACTTCAGATGGCACTGTAATTGTCATAGTCTAGACTATGGTATAAACACTTAGAAGTAAATCAGCACTTGAAGAATACATGAAAAAATCCTTCCCAAGAATATACTATTTACAATAAGTGGCTTATAAGGCATGTTTCTTTCACAAACCTTATGCAAACGATAAAAAAGATTTTGCCGAAGTTATAAAGGAGTTATGATTGCATCAAGATACGCAAACTGCCTGCCAGCTCTATATGAGGATTCCTACAAGGGCCAAACCTCAATAACCAACCTAAATAACATCTTTTGGAACGTGATATGCACTTTGCCTACATCTGCACTATGTGGCTCACAATACTTTACCATGTATCCGGCTTAGCTGAGATGACTGAACTCCAACCTTCTATTAATAGCACACTGAAATGATATTTCCCCTCTATGGGTTCCTGAGGAGTTGTTCCATCAAAGCCCATCATATGAAATAGTTGAGGAGGTTGCTGGAAAAATAACTAAGAATTTCTGAGGTTGGATGTGGTTTCTGTCATATACCATCTTACTTGGCTCTTTTATATAAAGGTTAAGGAGTGTGAGATTTCCTCTGGGACTATTCATTATATGCTCCAAGCCTTGGATTCCCAGCACAAAACAGGAATAAAGAAGAGGACTAGGATGGCAAACTGCCTGTGCCGTTGCAGTGAAGGAGTCCATGGCCATCTGGCCTTTATTTTTGATATCTCAAAATATTTCACTTTATAGTGGAAAAAACCTATATGACATAATTTCACCAGCAATAGAAATCTACATGACAGTCCATGGACACTAGGGCATGTTCTTACTACAGCTTTTGAGAACTGAACGTGTACTCCCTTACCGTGTAGATGTACCGGGGATGGGACGTCCCGTATCCACCAGAACACACCAGCAGTAGCCCGTGGAAGGATGGCACTGCACTGGTTTGTAGAGGCCGCCCTGAGCACACTCTGGAATGAACACATTGTCTTTCTGGGGCTGTTTTGCTTCCTCCAGGGCTGACTGAAGTTCTTGATCACATGACGATGCTTTTGGATGGAAAAGAAAATGTGTTCAAGAAGATAGATGGAAAGAGCCCACTCCACTTATTAAACAAATTTTATATCTTTCTCTGATTGCATATAAGGATTTTCTTTGTGAAGGCTTGCTACAGCTCCAATACCAGCTACACTGGTTTAGGCTATATATTAGAAACTTCGGTTTCCTTTTCATGTAGCTGCTTCATTTTATAGTCCTAATAGTATCTTGAACACCCCCTTTCCTATACTTGATATAATCTATAGATAAGCAAATACTTTGTGACCTTAAAAAAATCCTCATGCACTCCACAGTCCTGTACTTTAACAGATTCTTTTCAGAGAGAATAGTAAAAATCCAACTGCTGAGGACTCCTTAAATGAATTATTCATCTAGATATTCATTTGGATGTTTATATTCTGCTTGTTCTTTCCAGTTTTGAAACAACCTTTTAACACAGTGAGAATCCTTCCATGTTCTTTTCTAGTGATTCTGGTATTGGCAATGTATCATTTGCTCTGGAAAGCAAAGACCCATGAGAAGAATACATTTTTATGTAATGTAATCAGTATGTCTGAAATCTTTCAGCATGTGTGAAAAACTTACATATCTATACATTCTCAGCCTTTACATGAAACTATCAGGCAAGGGGGAAAGAGCAGAAACCAGAGGGCCTGAGAAGGCCTGTCGGTTTACACCAATCAGTAAAATAATACCTCTGCTGAGGATTTTTTGGCCACTAATGAACTGGTACATGTGAAACTTCAGAGACAGTAAATAAGAAAGACTATTTATTCAAGCTATTATTTTTCCAGAGACTTTAAAATCAGTCACCTATCATGTGAAATTTAGATTGTTAAAAATACAATTCTGAATATTTCCCAAACTATCCAGTAGGAAAAAAATACTAAATATTTGAAAAGCAAGAATATTAAGCACTCTACAGACATTCAATTACTGAAAGGAAAATTTAAACGTAGTAGAATTTCAATCAATAAGAGGTTCTCCTCAGTTAAAGAACAGTCATTTTAATGTTACAATAATAAAAAAAAAAGAGAGTAATATTTTCTCTTCCTTCAAACCAGTTAAAGGAATTACTTTTTGACTTTTAATAATTCAGTGCACAAAGAAGAAGTTGAATCCTGACTGAATATTCTAGTGCATTTTAACAAATTTCACCTCTAGGGTAATCTTGTTTTCTTTTATTCACAAAGTTCAGAAAATGCTTTGCAAATTGTAGGCACTGACAGAAATTCACTAACTATGTCCAGAATATTGCTGCTCCTTGACAGCTTTTTGCAAAGGTAAATGTCCAAAATCAGTAAAACTTCTATTGCAGGGGAAAAGGTGGTAGGAAGCTAAACACCTTCATACTTTAAATGGCACACAATTCCATCTATAAATGGTCTGGTTTACAAAACACTGTGCTTTTCTCCAATCCATGTAAAAGTTTTAAAAAAAGAGACTATCACTTGCTAGCTTGATTATACAAGGCACAGATGGAGGCCTTTAGCTGACTTTTTCCTCTTTTGTTTCATATAGTATTTGAACAGGGTATCTAAATAAGTTGATGACTTTGCAGGTTTTTTTCTTGGTCTACCCACTGACATAAACAAATAAAATACCTCTCAAATTTCCAGTGTTTAGATAATAAAGTCTACTTAGAGAATCACTACAGTAGGGACAGAAATACTCTTTAAAAAAGGGAATTAGGAATTATTTGCATGTCGAAACCTTTGCCGAAATAACTATAGTTTGACAAAGCAGAAATCTGTCAGCAACATCCTCCTAGAGTAGCCAAAATAAATCTTCCCTTCAGTGAATCTGGATTATAATGACTATCAAATAACAAGCTGTGACAACTCTAGAAAACATCTCATAGCTTTGTTGTTCACTTTTTATGGTTTGTATACAGTCAAGCAAAAAAGAGCACACAGGGTGAAGCAGCTGCCATGAGAAAGAGGAAATAATTACTCCTCTTTAAACTCTACTAAATTAATGTCTCTTTCATACTGATAAACTTTGGGATCATGCCATTAGTTACTGTGACCTTCTCTTGGTTTACGTCCTTGTAACTAGCAAAATAATATGGCAGATGTGCAGGTATTCTTATCTCCCCAAACCCCAGCTTTGTATGAAAAATACACTTGTGCGCTCCCAGCTTTGTTTAGAAAATACACTGGTGTATAAAGACCACATAGTCAGGTCGTCCAGATAAACAAAATGTATCTGAACAGAGAGGGTGTGATGGAAAATTCCCAGTGCAGAAGCAGACATGAACTGTTTCAGCTGTGGGCATAAGCTACATTCCCTAATTTCTGTGAAGCTCTAGTTTCTACTGATTGAGACAACCCTGTGAAGGACTGCACTGCTGACTCATGGGCTGGTGCAGTCACCTCTGTTGATGTGATTTAGGACACAGTGTCAGACTAAGATAACTGGTCTTTACTGGTTGACTTGCTGAGGCAAGATTTTCTACAATCTGTTGCTCAAGCCAGAAATTTGTATCTTTTGCACTAGGTCGTGCTTCTTCTGGTCCTTTTATTATCTTATGTCAGGTTTTAAATCTCAGAGGTACAGAAAAGCATAATTAGGGAGAAGATGTAAAAGGAGGGCTGAAAATGTGGCTTGTAGCTTTTTTAGGAGGGACACTCAGAAGACTGCCTGAACTTAACATCAGAAGTGAGACTGGAAACAGAGCAGACAGTAATCAAAGGAAGGTTTAAAGATAAAGAGGAAGGACTTTCCCCTTCTTGAAACTTTTAATTTCTTATCTTTCCATTATGGGAAATTATAACAAGCAGAGGAACACTTATCACTGGGCTTAAATTAGTTTTCTGATAAAATCTAGATTATTTCTAACAAATTAGGAAAAAAAAGTATATGATACACACTACATCTGTCAGTTCTCTATGAGCCAAATGACTGAGTCTTATTACAAATCTGCTGAACAGAGTACATTAATTTCATTCAGCAGAAGTGCAGACTAGCTTATCATTTTTCTCCCTTATACAATGGCTAATGAGCTTCAGGTCAGCTATCAGGCCATCTGCCCAAGAGAATAATTTCTGAAGTCTAGTTTCTGAAGTTTTGACACAACCATTTGTGTCACCATTACTACTTCCCTGTTTGTTTTCCCCACTAGAACATTGTTCCTACCTTAAAGAAAACTAGTCTAAAGTGCTTATCTATAATCCTGCCTGCCAGAACCAGAACATTAATCCTCTGTGTGATTTCCTGTCTGAGGGAGCCATTCATCCCCTTTCAGACTTTTCTTTCAATTATTTACAACAGGAGTAGTGGAAAGATGCAACTGTAGCCCTGTGATGCTAAGAGCTCTTATCACAAGAGCTACCATAACACTGAAAATAATTGCCTTTGTAATGTCAGAAGAGTCATGGTCCACAAACAGTTCTCATTTCCCAGGAGAACCAGTGATAAATGTCATTAACTTAAAAAATCTCTGACAGTTTGCCCAAACAATCTGACAACAACTATGAACGGGAACCATAACAGATGGATGCCAGAAGTTCATAAATTGAACAGTATGGGAAAGGATCCATGCCACAATAAAAGTAGGATAAATACCCTACTCATTAAAATGCATCAAACTTTCTATGGAATGTGTTACTACAATAACATTCCTTCTGGGAACAGAAAAGCACTGAAACTCCAGTTTCTTCTTTTCAAGGAATGTGCTTACACTGCTGCTATTTTACTTAGTTCTTTCAATTTTACCTTGCCAGAAAAAGAGATACTTTCCAAGCATCTTAATTAAAAAAAATAGTTAAACATGGCTAAAAAAAAATCCTTTCTGCATAGTCTACCATGTTAGCCAGTGCTATAGCTCAGCTAGGATAATTTATTTCAGGTTAATAAACCTTTCTTCATTTCCTATCTGAACTACATTTTATTTTAGGCTTATAAGCATTACTGATTCAACCCAGACATTTCAATCATATAAGGAAATACACCTTTTTGCCCTGTTTTACGCCAAAAGCCTTGGTACTATCCACCCAACAGCCATTTCTGAATTACAAAGTAAAATTCTTGCTTACCACTATGAGTGAGTTTAAAAAAAATGCTTTAGATATATTATATGTTACACTTCCTATGTCACAATGCTATTCCATTTCTTCCCTTTTCATTTTAAAGATTACTTGCTAAATACATTTTTCGTGTTCTAAGATGTCTTTGCAGTCCATTACAAGAAAACAGCTGAAATGCTGCATATTCTGTCAATAAGAAACACACCTCAGTGAATGACGAAATTGGAGGAGAAGTTTCACGTTTTGTATAAAACCTTTGGTGGGTTTTTTTCACCAGTCCTCCCTAAGAACACAGTCTGGATTTCAGTAAATGAAGTTAATTTACAAGAAATTTTTCAAAGAAAATGTAAGTTAATTAAGAAAATTTACATTAATTAAATTTAAGAAAAATGCATCAATAGTAATAGGATGTAACGCTTCTTTATTAAAGACTCCTTTTACTCATCTGTGATGGGCTACCTAAAATGTTAATTCATGTTTACTAGGGAATGTCCTAGAGGAGACCAGCAGTGACTTTTCTGGAAAAGCCATCCTGAATAATCTATTTTACTGTGCATATCACTGTTGCACATCTAAAACGCTGAGTGCTGTATTATGTATGTTAGGATAATCATCTTCTTAGTCTTTTAACAGGCCTCTTATTTCAGAAATGCAGGCAGTTTTTCTGCTGTGTCTAATCACTTCTCCCAAAGTGTGGAATTTCATTATTACAAACAATTTAAGTTGGGTTCTTTTTTTTTTTTGCAAAAATTTAAATAGCTGTATTTATATCTAAATTTCAGTGTGTTCCACAGAAACAAGTTGTCAAATCTACAGAAGATTACAGAGGCATCTGTATGGTACTTAAACATTTCCTGCCACTATAGAAACATTTCCTTCCAATTTTCTTAACCCTAAAATGTGTATATAACAAACAGAATCTACTCCAAGAAATTCTGCTTTCAGTTGGTTCTTTCTCTCTCCTTTTCTCATTATCATAATGGGCCATGAAAAGAGAATTTAGACAGCCTAGTTTTCAGGGTAAATGGATCTTTTATTAGGACTTTAAGCTCAGTGTCCCCTATAGAAAGCAGGTAACAAGAAACCTATGAATAAAAATACTGCCATAAGTGATAAACAAGTTCTAGAGGAGTGCAGGATAACATTACAGGCAGTTAATATTGCAGTTCCACCATTTCTGGGGGTATGTACAGACAGAATATAATCATGTTGAAATTTTAGTATACATACAGTTTTGGAATTTTAGTATGCATACAATTGTATGACAATTTCTGCTAATCGGAGTGTTATTCAAATCATCTGTCTGTCCTAGTTAATTAAGCCTAATTTAAGGGCACTCCAAGTACTGATTTACAGAATCTTTGTGCTAGTTTATTTCAATACACCATGATTACTATGGAAAAATAGTCATCCTATTGATACCCATGAAACCCTCCAAGAAATTTCACAGCTCATGAGAATAAGATTTTGATACATTTGCTTAGGATGAACCTTCTTTGAACTAATGAAGTTAATATGCCCCAAGGAAACTCATCTCAATATGTTTTTATATTTTTAACTAGTTTTCATGGTATTCAAGTTTCGTTGAATGGAATTCCACTTACATTACACCAAATTGTATTTCCACATATGACCAAAATGTCCACTTTATAAAGGGAAGTGGGAAGTGGGATAATTTCCATTCAAGCTATGCTCTTCCTGCAGAAGAGTTGAAGTTGACTGAATGGCAAAATGGTCCACTACAGCAGTGGCTCCATCATTCCAACTCGAGCAAACACGCCCCTTCAAGGTAAATTAACAGGTTCTTTACCTGGCCAATTTCATCACCCAGAATCCATCAATTCTGTTCCTGCTATAAACACAGCTAATACAAATGACAAAAATTCCCCAAATTATTTCATTCTAGCAAAGGAGAGATGCAATTACATGGCTTTCCTTTTTTTCAGGGTTTCCAGCTTTTGTCCAGACATTCTCTAGCATGACAGATTCCTTCTCTGAAGAGGTAGATGAAGTGGTATAATGCACTTTGAATGCCAACTTCCTACCCTTTGTGTACAGTAAATTGCTTCCTTGTCCCTCATGGCCAGAGCATGGGCATCTCACACCAATCTTTTTTAAGAAGATTGGTTTTTCTCAAACCAGGGCACCTGTTCTTACAAGACTTTATCTGCCTGCCACCTCTTGACACTTTCAAGTAATCTCAATTCTGACTGAAATCAAGTGCAACTCAATGCTACAAAAAAAAAAAAAAAAAAAAAGCAAGAATTAGTTTGGTCATGCTACTAGCTTCTTATAAAGGCTGTTCATTAACCTGGATCAAGTAAAGAGAATTTATGTGGGCCAGGCTTCACCCAATAAAAATCCATGGAAAAATGCCTACTAAATTCAATGGACAATACATCAGGTCTCAGCTGAATATATTCATATGCACGTATGTTTCCAGTTAAGCCTAATATTTGTTCATGGACCAAGTATTGATTGTAAGGAATAGGTAACATTAATAAGCACTCAACCTTAGACCCAACATCTAGATGGCAACCAAAACCTAGGACTAAATTACAGCATTAAGACTCATCTGGCACCACATGTTTAGATTTATGTTAGGTTCAGATGCACATCAGCATGAGGGTTCTCAAAGCTTGGAGGAAGCTGGCAACATTCCTACCCATGTTCTTTCCCATTTGTGAAAACACTTGTGGGAACCAAATATTGCAGGCCCCTTGTGTGCATTTTCACAGAGCTCTCAATGTATAGCTGATCACTATTTTGCACTTTTGGAGCTTGGGCCGATGATTGTGGCTCAAAAAGCAAAAAGCTCATTGCTTCAACACAGCACTAATGATTAATTTATGTACTTTAGTCATTTGAACAAAGAAGGATAAACCACAGACAGACAGATGCTGTCATTTATCTATGTGGTTTCATATGTAAAGACACTGCAATATACAAGGAAAATCATCTGAAAATGCACTGAGCCCACTGAAAAAAAGATTCAAAATACACAGATCACTAGCCCCCATTTAGCTTTACCTGAAAAGAATATAATCATAACCAATATAATCTACTGGCATACATCAAGATTTTCTCAGCTTTTCTCCTGAATCTGAGTAGCCAAGCAGTCCTATACCAAATCAAGATTTCTGAAATACATAAACTCTGGTTCTACTAACCAGCAAAAGTTTGGGGGGCCGAAATACAGGTCTGAAATGTAATGGGATGCCTTGCTCTTTAATCAGAATACAAACCCACTTTTCTACTGCAATTTTTTTAAAGGCTTTCTGGTTTAGGGAAGTTTTTGCACATACCTCTGCAATTCTTTATTTTCTTAAGATTTGAAATCCTGTAACCACAGTTAATGAGAAAGACTGTAACCACAGTCACTGCAAAAGAAACATAACTGTTTTGCCTCAAAAAGCCTGCTATTTTAGCATTCTATTTGATTATTCATTTGCTTGCTTGTTTATTTACTTTAACCCAACTTCTTGATTAAACATATGAGAAACATTATGCAAGTATTCAAATTTATCCTCTCACAGAATAATAACTGATTTAAATTAATCAGCTATTCATTTGAGATCACTTCAGTGCCATTGGACAGGTGAAGGGATCAAACCAGCAACCTCTTTTAAAGCAAATGTATTTCTCTATTTTGCCATTATTACTTAGATTGAATAAAACAGTAGTAGTGCGATCTGTCTCAACTTGAAAACTCACACAGAAATTAGTCTTCATTTACAAACATGATACAATCAGATTCTAAACATTTAGATATTAGCATTTACTTCTACAGTGGAAAAATAAGAGGGAAACATGAAGTGAGTATACATTAGATTACAGATCTGAGTTATTTCAAAGATGCATTTTGCATTAGAGCCAAATTTTTTCTATTGAACTTCCCAGGTCAAATATTTTATTGCACCATCTATGAAATGTAAGAGAGAAATAAACCGAAAGCAGCATATTTTTGTTAAATCTTTAACAGCAGTATATGAAAATGATAGCAAGCCTTTGCAAAGTGCCAGGCATGATCCAAGGATTGTTTACACCCTACCTTTTTCAATGGATCTTTAAAAGGAACCTTTACACAAATCAAAAATCATTTAAAATCAAATGGTCAATGACATGGCATAAGGCTTCACAATGAGAGTGAAAAATCTGGTCTTCTGAGGAGATCCCTCATCCTGCTTTTGGCTCAATTAATGGAGAGATCATGGATTACCATCTCCAAGTGTTCTTGCTAGGCTTTGTTAACTTGACTTCCCTAACATAAGAGAGGATAATGTGCAAATGACTGCCCCATCCTGCAAGGATACATGTGAAAGTAGTTATTTGCCAAATGGGATGAAATCTGGTTTTCCTACATAAGAGGAAATACTGGTACCTATTATTGCTACATATGGCTACCTCATCCTGCCAGAGCAGAGCAGTCCCACTGTGTTCAAACTGCAAAACCAACCAAACAAAAAAGCCACCACCCAAAATTACAGCAAATTACAATCACTGACTTTTCCCAAACACAGTGGCTGGCTGGCCCGCTTGCTATAGCAATCTGAAGGCTCATTCATTTAAAAAAATTGCGCAAAGCTATCATTCTTGCTTTATGAGTATATTGACCAGCAAATGTGAGTCTCCTGCCAGTGGAAAAATCTCTCATTTTTTGAGAGATTTGAAGTGAAAATAAAGCTGCTTCACTTTTTCCACAGAGCTGTGAAAATGAAACTCTTTGCCAGGTAAGCTGAGGGTACATATTTGTTTGAATAGCTCTACTAAAAATTAAAAAAACAAAATAGGCAAACAGGGGTGCCTAAATTCATACTTTGGCACTTAAATAACCCAGCCAGTTTACATGAATGTTTATCCATCTAGCATTTCCCCTCCACAAAACAGAAGTTGTTTCTCTTCCCTGTTTGGGAAACTGAGATACTTACACAGTGCATGGAAATGACTTTGGACACTTGACCTTAGACACTCATGTAATTTTCCTTCCAGAGGTGTACAGTGGCATCTCTGCCTGCAGCCTGTGTCATGTTCCTGCCACTGGTTCATCCACAGCTAATGCTGTTGGCACCATGCAGTGTTTTCCAGCCTTACTGCTTAACTCCTGCCTGAGGTGACTGCACTCCACCTACATTTAATTTTCTAAGTATTGACTCATTTCCAACCACCTTACAGACAGAACCCTGACTACTGTTGCAGAAACCAGCAAGAGCCAGGAGGATTTTTTTCTGTTTTATGGGAATGCAATCTGAGATGCATAGTTTAAAAATGTGCAGATATGTTCAAAAAAATAAGAGAATGTTATTTTGAATTTTGGTAGCTCACCTTTATATGTGTCAGAGTATCTTACAAAATGGTCGATACTGTCTGCACCTTTGTCTAATTCGTAGCAGATTAGATGGACATTACAGAATGGTAAGAATTTGGCCCTCTGGCACCGAGCAGGCATACAGAGATTAAGCAGGCAGCTGAAACACAAATATTCATTTTTTTCTTCGGTGTTTCAGACAGTTACTTTGACAGCCATAATTCAAAAATTTGTGCTACCATTGCCATTGCCTCTCAGATAAAACCTACTTGGTTTAAACAATCCCAAAATTTAAAAATTGTAGGAATACTGAGAACATAATTACAGCCTTAAAAGCTAACCTATGACAAATGAATAAAAAATCAGCCACTTTTCCACTGTTTTTTTCTTCTTCATCTTATCAAAGAGAAGGCAAGAAGCAGGTGGAAAATGAGCATGCATATTATTACTTCTGTCTCTAATTACAAGGACTGTGTTGTGCAATGAAAAATCTTTTAACAGAGTAAAAACCAAATTCTCTAAGGTGTCGATGATACTGTTCCCAGAACTCTTGTCCTCAGTATGAGCCTCAACAACATGAACATGAAGCCTGGTCAAAAGGTAACTGCACTGCTTTAACCCTGCACAAAGCTGAAGGATCATCTTAGATTTAAGGCTGTACAGGTCTTTGCCCCCCAGCACACTATATCCAAAGCACACTATTTATATAGCATGTAGGATGTCAGTATTCATAACAGCAAAGTTCCAGGATTCAGACAGAAGACTGTTTACTGATTTTGGCAAAGTTTTGTGTGTAATAAAGAGGATGAGCCAAAGAAGAGTAAAAGCTAGAGTAAGAATAAGAGTAAGAATATTCTAATACCAATTCTTTCGGCTCCAACAACTTTTAATATAGTTTTATGTTGCTCTTTCTTTTCTTTTTTTCTTTTGTCATATGGCCATGGTTAAACAGCTCAGCCTGTGCTTTGGTTTCAAGGGCAAAGACAAATCTTTGGCTTGGCTTTACCTTCAAACTTCAGAAGAAAACGAGCAATCTGAATAAAAAATTCCAATTCCACCCCCCTTTCATCTCTGTTTTCAAAAAGAAATAGTTCTCTGAAGAGTAGATAATGCTAAATATGATGAAACATATTTATGAAACATCGCTATGCTTTTGAAGAATAGAAGACCTACAATCATATTGAAAATTCCAGGCCAAAATTTCTGCTCCTGTAAACTGGAACTATTCCATTGCACATGGCAGGGATCAGCAGAAAAGTCAGTCCCAAGAATATTCTGAACAATTTTAAAGATTTCTTAGATAATGCATAGTAGCAAAGACTTTTGAACTAGTAAAATGAGAGTTTTAAAGTGTCTAAGGATCCTTAATCCTTTACAACCCATGATTATTTTATGTGCTCAGAAGAACATTATTTTAAATGTTTAACATGCCACACTAATGACCTTATATAAATGGTACAGGCCTTGCAAAAATACTTCCCAACAATCTACTGTGTATGAGAGTAAAGACTAGGTTTCCCAAAGCATTCTTTTTCAAGGTGTTTGCTTGGTATTTCCAGCCCTTTCAGACCTGTCTCCCCACAAAGACACGTACAATTACCTCAAGACATATTTATTTTGAAGCTCTCTACAACTAAGGAAGAAAATCATGAAGACTGGTTTTGGCAGTACTGTTCAAGTAAAACAGATTATAAATATTTAACTTTTACAATTAGCATCACAGGCAAAGGCAATGCTGGCATTCAGTCACCTAATAAGGAAACGTTTTTATTATTGCTTATGTGAAGACAGTTCTGTTATTGTTTCTACATATAATGCATTGTATGCTTTGTATGTTTTTTAATTTGGGAAAATTAAATGTTGTTTAATGGCTTGGCAATAATGCAAAAGGAAGCTGAGTGCATGATGCTCCCAGGAGGTTGTGAAGCTATTGTAATCAGAGCTGTTGCTAATTAAATCTGCCTATTGTTGTGAAGCATTCGGGGCCAAACCAATCAACCACTGGCATAAGTAATGTAGTCCACAAGGGCCTTTAGTGGTATTTGTTTTCATCAATCATGAAGAGCAAACACAGGCTAAAGAAGAGTGGAAAAGCCTGTGCATTTACAAACCTGCTTGCCTTGGGTCTCATTTGGGAATAACTACAGCGCAGTCCCTTGGCAAGTACCCTTGAACACTAGTAATTCTGCCTCATACATGTATGCACATTTTTCATAAAGACAACATGCAGGAGAAGACACTGGCTCTCCCTTGCATCAAAGGGGCAAGGCTATCCTCTTTTGCTTGTGTTCTACGTACATATTTTACAATGACACAATGACAGGTATAGTTTGCAGAATGAAGGGGAAGACTCTTTAAAGTTGTCTATCAGTTGCAAGAAAAAAGATGTAAATGCAATGTCATGATTTACATGACTGAAACACTGACATCAACAAACAAAACAAAAGGCATGAAATCTACATGCAAAATTGAAAAAAGGGTGCCTTTTCATTTAGAGAAATACCACTATTTCAATAACTGAATACAACATTTTTATCTTCATTTCCACCTGCTATACTGCATAAGTCTGTAAAGCTCTGTATTGTATTCTATAATCCTGTACTCGATGCTATCTCAACCACTTCTCTGATGAAACTTTTCTTCTGCTTGCATTGATCTGCCCAAAGCAAAGCCAGGGTTAGAGCTCTGGAGTTCCTGGCTGGCTGCCCTGAATGTAAGCAATGAAACCATGCTGTTTCCCTCCATCAGCTGACGTCAGATGTTTTCGCATACAATACTTTGTAGGCTGCTTAAGTCTCCACAATGACATCCCGAAGAAGTAATATTGGCACAAAATACAGTCCAAGACTCTGAGCACTAGTCAGTCAGACAAACAGTGCTGACATTATGACATTTGTATTGAGTTTCACTTGAAAAAAAACTCAAATGAATTTCCACAAGACACAAGAACTCACAGCTTTGACTAAGGTAATGTGTTCTTACTTAGGAAGCATTCTAAATTAGGATGAATTCTTATCAAGGAAGCATTCTTACTTAGAAAAGTACTGAATTAATGCTGAAAATATACTTCACTAGCTTTAGGGTCAAACATCTGTTTGCTCCTACATTTTGGTATCCTTCAATACCCTGCAGAATGGATAACACAGCTGAACAAGGTATCTCTGAAACAGTCTCTGACATCCTACACAAATAGGTAATGACATCTTTCCAAGGTTGCTCTCCTATTCTTTGCAGTCACTGCTCAATTGGGTGCTCCTAAGAATTCTCAGCTTGGTTTTGGGGTCACAGTATTTTCAGAATACAGCTTGCAAACTCATAGCAGGATCAACAGCCTTTATTCCTTGGTTATTTTCCTCATAAAGCCTCCAGTTTATGCCTCTGACTGTCTTAGCTAAAAGAAGATGAAAGAAAAGAGAGATGATAAATCAGTGTTACAAGAAATGTTCACCAGCATTTGAGATTGCACAATGATATCTAGGCAAAAATTGAGAAACAGGCAGTGAAGATCAGCTATTGACAGGAGAGAAAGAAGACTGCAAAGAAAGAATTGGAAACAGAACGGAGAATTCTCTGTACACAACCAACTTTGAGGATGAATAAGAGAGACTATAATAACATTGCAGAGGGCTCCAATAAAAGCAGGTGTGAAATAAAAGATAAATTGAGCTTAAATATAGTATTCTAATTCATGAACTTTCTTAATCATATAGGGGATAAAAAGACCTGAAGCAAGGCATTTTTGTTCTAGCCTTGCTGTGGACAGGGGGTGCTCCGTATAGAAGCCAGACAGGCTCATTTTGACAAGAGTATTGAAAAGGAAAGTGCACTATGACATCCTTAGCACCATGGTTAGTTATGTGACATATTCTCTGATGTGTGAACGTATTTATGAATATTCAATTTTTCTGAACATAAATATGATTCAGTGTGCAAAACACATCATCTGGTGACAATTAAGTTGTACATAAAGGTAATAAAGAGAAAATACGTTATTCAGCCTTTCAGCTGGCAATACCAGTGAGTAGAGAAGCCCTTGTGCTGACGGCACATTCATTAAAGTCAAGAGGAATTCCAGCTATGTAACAGAAATAGGATTGGGGTGGACTGTCCTATTGTCCCTGATTCAGCAGACTGATATACTACATATTAGCTACTTTAAGAAATGAGTGTGCACTGTGTTTCCAAGAGAAGTGATAACACCGTCATCTGTCCTATACCATTAATGTCCTCATAAAAAGAAAAATAAAAAAAAAATTAAAATAAACCCTCCAGGCCTGATTCCCCTCTCTCCTCATAAGTCTTCCAGTGGTATTAGCCTTGTAACTGCAGCAGAGTCACTCCTATTTACACTGCTCTGAGTAAAATGAGACTTCATGCCTGCTGAAACAAAATCATCTCCTCCTACAGTCAATCGCTATTATTATACTGGACTTTTTAGCTAAAGGGATGAACTACAGGATGTGTGACTACATTGCAAGTCACTGTTTTATATGGTAGGGAAATGGGGAGAAGTGACCTTTCAAACCACTGACATTTACACTGGTATTTTTGGCTTTGTTGCTTCTCTGTTGTGTCAATTCATAGGAACTTAAAATCAGATCCTAAAAATTATTTTAGATTGCTTTTAAAATTTGATTAGAAACTGCAAGGACAATAAATCTATAAGTCCCTTAACCTAACAGAGTTATACAGCCAAACAAAAGAGCAATGAGATTAGCAATGTTCTCATTACCTTCTGGCAGTTTGAGATTATGACTTTAGCTACATAATGGGAGTTTTAGGAAAGTCAAAGAGGAAACAAGATCAGAAGTTACTTAAATTTCTCCTCCCCAAACCAGTTAGGCAAGTAAAAAAAATAGAAAGCGCCCCTGCTTCCTTGACAGCCACAGGCACAGGGATGTTAAGAGTAAACTGCACCAGGGCAGTGTGGTCATGAGTCTCTGCAACTAATCACACCTCTGATACTGTTAGAAGTCTCCATTGTATCAGAGTATGTGGATGAATTCAGTAAGCAACCAGTAAATATAACCATCAGGGTCAGTCTTTTGTCAGTCCTTTAATCTTTTGGAATTTCCTTTAATACAGATGTGAACATTTGGCCTAATGACTGAGGGAGACGCTCAACCCTTCCGATGATTTGAACTTGAACAGATCTTGCAATTCTGAACTATCTTTCTAGCAAAAACTTTATCTCAGATTTTGGAGGCACTTGAAGAGTTAATTTGACTCTTACTTCTTTGCATCCAAACAGCATATCAATGACTTTGTTTCACTGATCTAACTGGGTGTACTGGAAAATAATTCAAGTGCATTAAAAGTCACCCATGTTTGAGGAATTAATGTATTTATAATGCATTCATAATGTATTTATAATGTATTTATATTTTCTAGTCACACAAAAGCTGCATCTAATCATTCCTTCCAACAGAGGCCAATAAAAGTTCTTTCATTTTCGTAAGTTGTTTTTACTTACTGAAGAACAAAACTGGTAAGTTTAAATATCACTAAGATCTCATTGGAAAACAATGGTACAAGGTAACTCACTGTTTAAATGGCAAGAACATAAATTTTTTCACAGCTTGTTATGACAGTAACAGTTGGTTGAAAAATTTTATTTTGACTGTCTGCTAGAAAACCAAGTATTTGAATGAAAAGATGTTTTTCATTCAATGTGTTTTTTTTTTATAAAAAAGAGAACAAAACAAAACCCCTCAACAAGCTGTTTGTGTTGAACTTCACAGAGAACCACAGAATCCAAGATTCCTGAAGTGTCTGAGTTAATAAAATGAGGAGACCATTATGTTCTACATATACTGTCAGCCTAAGGACAAAGCCGTCAAAAAAGGAAGAACTAATGAAGTTTAAAATTACAGCTCGAATGAGACATTACAATGAAACATCAAGATTTTCAGTTTTGAGCCAAAACCATTCAGTTATTTGAAGATCTTTTTTGTTTATTGATTTTTTTTTGTCTTGAAGTTGCAATTTTTTAGATGAAAATACATATATTTAAAAAACAAGTTCCCTAGTAAGTCATGTGCTTTCCACAGAAGACTGCATTTTCAACCAGTTTGGCATATTAAGCTTTGCCCTCTCTTTTCCCTTGTGTTTTGACCAAGAGAATTCAAGATCTGAAATTTAATTTACAGCCTTAATTGTATTTAAACATAGTTTTTTTTGTGGATGACTGCAGATACTTAGCCTGCTCTTTTTAAACTAAAACAGGTATTAAAAACAGCTTAATGAAAAACAGTGGTCTGTCTCTTCAACCACTGCTTCTTCTCCAGTAACAGAGAAACCTAATGCATTGTGGAAACAATATTTAATGTTATTCCTAGGGAGTTATTCCTAGGCATTACAGAGTGCAGGGAAAACATAGTGCCTAGCATTTATCTGGAGCAGTCTGATTGGGAGATGGCAGAGCACGATGTACAGAGTGCAGTGAAATCTAAAGCAAGCCAGTCGTAACACAATAGCTGGGGGGAATAGATGAGAAAATCTCAAATTGGGTTTATGTACTTCAGCAACATAACTTGACTACAAGAAGTTCCCTTGCTCTGATGACCCTTTGTGTGGCTTTGCGTTGAAAGGAGGCTATATATTGGAAACTAGCAAATGAATCTAGATTATTGCATTAAACACAGGGTAAAGTAAAGGATACATGGATGACAGCATTAACCTTGGACCTTAACAATCCATAAAAGCAGACACTGCTGTAAAGAGTCAGACTAATGCAATAGGTTCGTTGTGGATGTGTGGCCAATGCACAGATTTGGGGGTGAATTCCACCCATCACACAGAAGTCACTGTAGGAGTTGAATTTCTCTTGCTTTTGTACCAAATGGAAAACACTAAAATTACTGATGAAGCCTCAAAAATTTCCTGCATCACATGGCAGTTTTTTACAGAATTAAAGAAAAAGCCAAGAATTTTTATTGAAAATAATTAAGTAATGCATGAGCTGTAACACAAGCTGTCAGTCTCTTCAACAATTTTGTTCAGAGATACATGGCTTGGCAAATAAGAAATTTAGAATTCCTATTTGATAAATCATCCAGTTAGAAAACTCTCCAAATTTAAGCTACCATGACTAGCCATAACCTGATCTACCAGGGAACATTACATGGTCCTCCTATGGTCTGTATTTCCATTAACAACAGTCAGAAACTTTTTGTGCAGATTAAGCAGTAGAATTCCACAGTTCATATAACTGGTTTTCGTTTCTTTTTCAAAAACAGCTTATTCATTATTGGAAGGGTAGATAGCTGGTTATTTGACTTATCCTGACAGAAGAAAAAACTGCATCTCTGCATAGAACATGGACATTTTCTCCTATCAGGTCATTGGATGATGATGGAAGGCCTGGCAGCTCTTACTGTTTACCCTGTTGGAAGACCTATCGTCTACATACCACCCAACAATCATAGTACAGCCATAGCCAGAACCAGACTGTCTTGACTGAAAGTTTTATCTATTTCCCAGAAAGATTATGTCATTAGATATGATTCAGTCTAATATGTTTCTGTGCATTAACATGATTTACATGATTTTTTTTTCATCTGTCACTGAAATATAGATCATTAACCTGACATTCCTCTTAGGATTTATGGACCTTATTGATGTTTTTATGATTATGCAATCTGATGTCTGGCAAACCATAGAAAGCTGTGGGTAGGTGGGGGAGTGCATGTCTGAAAACTAAAGGAGAACTTCAAGCAGGACCGTTATGTCAGTTACTTGCTGTAGAAAGTAATGTGATATTATTAAAAATGGTCAGGAAAGATTGCTATCTTTTGGCACCAAATTTTAACACATGCAGTAAAATAGAAATTATCAGCCTTCCATAAAACAGATTTTTTTTTTTCCTCCCCACAGTGGGGGTCCAGTAAAGACCTGGAACATCCTGAGGATAAAGAACATCAAGTGGATGTAAAACAGAGCTCTTTTTTTTTAATGGTTTAGGATGGGAGGATCTTCCCTTGTAGTGGGAGGAAAAAGCTAGAAATGTTAGTGCTTGATCTTTTTTAAGGTTTTGAACCAATACATAAATTAAAATGAAGATAAATGAAAATCATTGTGAAAAGGATTATTAAAGATAGGACAGTTCTATAATAAGCATGATACAGCAGCCTATGAATTAAGAATGAATCATAATATACAAGCCGTGTGGGGAGGTCTGGAAAGTTTAATCTTCTTGGACGACTCTGAAAGAACTGAAAGAAAACAGTAATTTTCCTTTACCAATTTAGGTCAGGCAAGGCAAAGCAAGGCAAGGAAAAGAAAGAGGACCAGAGTATAAAGAGTGATTTTGTTCGCTTGTGAAGAACATTAAGAGGTTGAAGAGCACTGTTCCCTCTTTTATAACAGGTAAATCAAGACTAGAATATCATTAAAAATTGCTGCTGAAAAGTAAGACGAAGTTCTCTATTAGGAACGAAGTCAACCATTTACTGATTAGCCCTAGTGGTGTGAACAGTCAGTAGTTTTTAAGCTGCGAGTTTTTCAGCTACCAGAGGGTATCTTGCAAGCAATATTCGGAAAGAATTCTACTCTAAAAGTATTGTGGGTCTTGATAGAAAAACAACAAATGAAGGAGAAGTAAGGAGAACTACCTCCTAGGCTTTAAAGTATTTAAAAATATAACAGTAGTGCATATAACAAGTTGTGACAGTGCCTCATGAATCTCCCTCCCTAGCAGTTTCTTAACCATGCTAGGTTTAGACTAAAATACAAATCGGTAATTACAGTTCTTTCCAAATAATTATTTCCTTCTGCAACTCCAGAGGGAACATTTAGTGAATCAGCTATCAGAGACAGCTCGAAGAGTCTGAGAAGGCCATAAGATTGTTGTTTTGGAAGCTTCTAATCTTCATCTAAGTATGTCTTACTAAAATTCCATGCAATGTTTTTCTCTATAACTGCCATGCACCACTCTACCGAGACAACAGGTCAAACAAAAAATGTACCAGCTCATGTCTTTCAGCACCCACAGATTTTACAAGGCCCAAAAGCCAGATCTATGGCTAACATAAAATAATTGGATTTGATGTAGATGTCATGAAATAATGCTAGTGCATTTTGTTCTGTATAGAATCGACCTGCAGATGAGCCCAAGGCAGAAAGTTCACAGTAAAAATGTCTGGACTTAAACTTGTCTAAAATTTGGCAGAGAGAGACTGCTCATCTGTTATGGACTGATTTCCCATTGACAGGATCTATGTGTTGACTAAATAGCCCATGGGGATGTTTGAAGACATTTAAAATCAATACTTGTGCCTTCTACTTTCCTTTCATGGATTGAATTGATATTTTTAGGGCTTAAGCCAGTTCCCTTTCAGATACTCTGGATTATCAGACCTCTGTGCCAGAACATTACAGATTTCCAATAGGCTGTTGTAACTTTTAGCCCATGACAATAATACATGGATATACTTCAACAATTTATTACCATGCTTTTGACCTCTCTGGCTACGGCTAATGACTGCATTTACAACACAAGCTTGGGAGCGCAAATCCCATGGTTGAGTGTGGCTCATACCTCACTAATTGTTGGAAAGAAAAACTGTCTTTAGGGCTGAAATGAGCTAGTAACAGGCAAAAAGTTCCAATTTTTCTGTGTAATTCAGTGGTTTGCAATTAATGGACCACTTCTACTCAGGTTCTCTCCCTATGCAAATCTGCCTTATGCATTAATTTGAAATCCATTTCTGAGTGTCCAGTATAGGCATAATATATTAAGAGCAACTAGGAGTCATCCTCATCTGCCCCTCCTTTAATACTAAATATAAGCAAATTTGTGAACGGAAGATTAGCCAGGGTTCTAATTCTAGCCAGGGTTAAGGTTGCCTGCTGAAAAAGGCAACAAGCTATTAAGATACTTTCTTCCCCCTCTTGCCTATGTTCTTTCCTCGCTCTGTAACGATATCCATTATGATTTCCTTCTGTTATAACTGGTTTCATATCTTAAATCTTCACATTGTGAAATAAGCCTAATTCAAAATACTTCTAGAAAACTTCTAACTATTTTGTAATAAAGATATAAGTAGAAACATGCAACTGAATCTTAATCTTTCCTTGCTAGCTCACACAGCTTCAACTGCTGGTAATTTATCGTCAATGGACACTAAAAGTAACATCTGGAAAATGCAACAATTAATGAGAATAAATAAAAAGAGCTGTTGCTGAGCTGTTACTCAGTTTTCTGTCTCTACATTATAAATTTTCCTATGCTTAGAAAGGAATGGTTCTGTAATTGGGCAGATACGCTAAGTCTCACATTTATTTCCTTTGAAAGAAAATGGGGTTTTTTGGATGAGGTTTTTTTGGGGTTTTTTTTGTTTGTTTGTTTGTTTCTTTGTTTTTCTTTTTTTCATCTAAGTTTTTTTTAACTTTAGGACTGACTTTTATCAGGATAGGCAAAACAGGAAGAAGTTAGTCAGGTTGAGTTAGGGATGAATGTGAGCACTGGCCTATGGAACAAGGTTTGTCTTGGTCCTTTCAGGATGTGACTTTCAGGGAATGATCAGTGCACAAGGATACCACTGGAACAATTACCTCTGAGAAACAAAAGAAAGCAAACTAACAAGACAGAAACCTCACTGATAACCGACATAGTTTCCCTGTGAGAAAAACTCTTATGTACAAATGTTTTGAAGCTGTCAGATGACACGGCAATAAAAACTGCATTCACCTCTTAGAATGTCACTCTGCCATATTAATCAGTCTCACTGGCACACTTGGCCGAGAGATTCGGACTATACAGACAGATAAATGTGAGCAGCTATTTTGTATAGATACAGACATATAATTATCACCTTAGATTTCATTATTTTAGTCTGTTAATAGACATTATACTAACTGTTTTCATTTGCATTTGCAGACGGTCGATAATACATTGCTGTGTGCACACATCAGTGTTTTCCAGATGGTGTTTTGAGAATGGTACTCCTGTTGGACTGAACTCTCTAGGACTAATTGATAAAATCTTGCAACAAATTTTTTTAAGGTCTGAAAAAGATAGTCTGTAGAAAATAGGCTGCAATAAAACACCACTCTATTGTATCATTAAATTAAATAAAAAGCTATGATTTTCCCCTTTCACAGGTGTGTGCACAGGTGAAGTAAAAAATTATGATGACGATTGTACATTACCAGAATATCCAGATAAAGTGGTTAAAATCTGAGCACTCTTGAAATCAGGAAAACCATAGTTTGAAGAGACAATTAGTTCTGTTTTAGGATTCTTCATTCTGGAGGAAAAATATCATAATCACATAAACCTGACCCTGCCTCATAAGCTGCAATGGCAGATCAGGGTTTTCTCTGGGTCATCCTATTTTATGATGGATTATGTATGGCTTTTAGCACCTGCTTAAAGCACATAAGCATAAAGATGGCAGAAATCATGAAGCTGGCACAAACACTGCATCATGCGTCTGTGTGGTTCAGATGAAACATGAACTATTGGGTCAACAAAGAAAGGCAACAATTTCTTTCTCTCTTCTCTTTTGGTCCTACTGGTCATACTGGATTATCAACACAACAAACCCCAATTTTACAACCCCTTTACAATGCTCATTAAATACAAGATCAACAAATGTCTGATCAATGAACATATAAATCATTAGTACTAAGATACTATTACATCTTTATGGAAACAGAACATGGAAGTATAATAATAAGAGAATAGAACTGAATAGTAAATAGGTGAAACTGTACTATATTTTAGCCACTAGAACAATATTCAAACATTTTCTATATCCTGAATTACACTATCACCAGAATCACTAAAGTCTTTAAGTACCTATGTAAGTATATTACAGCTTATGGATGACTTTTTCTTTCCTGTATTTGCAAAATTAATGAAATTTCACACTAAGTTTATTGTTTATGGTTTTGTTATTTATGGTTTATTCTGTGATGTACAGATTCCACTGAGAAATTACTGAGTACTTTAAGAACCTTTTTAAACATTAAAAATATCAGTTAAACTCATCCTACTTATTTCTCAGGAAAGTGCTCCCACAACAGACTATTTGAAAATAATGGCTCTCAAAATCAAGCTAACAAAATGAATTTGAAGTTTCACTGGGCACTGTGGAAAGAATTAAACTACACTTTCTTTGTCTGTACTCAAACACAAAAAATGGCGTACAGCCTCTGAAAAATGTCATGCTGTGTTCCCAAGAATCCCACAGCAATATAAACTGCTGATAGAGCAGATGTAGCCAGGAGAACCTAAGAGATTTACAGTCCATCCTGACCTCTCCTCAGGGGACTGCATTTTGGTTGGTAAAGTATCTGCACTGTCTTCTCAACTCACATTAAATTTGCACTGAACCCTGAAGTAGCAGTAACTGACAATTGCTAAGAATATAATAAAAAATATCCAGTTTCCTCAAGGCAAAAAACTTTCTGTGCTCTGGTCTCTACAAAATACTAAAGCTCCAAAAGAGTAGTACCTTGGAAATCAGTTGGATTTCGAACTGATACCGGTGTGGGATTCAGTTCACCTAAAGCACAGGCACCTTAGTATCAGCTGCAGATCTAAACTAGTCACCATGCCTTGTGAGCTCCAGTTGGCTTCACAGTGCTGGGGGCTGTACAATGAGCTGGGTGGCTCCCCAGGCTTCACTGGCTGCATTGACCATAATTCCACAGACTACAGCACGAATTCAGACACCGAGGTCACAGACACGCAGCATGGCAGGCTGCTACATTTCGATGTCTTAATCAGAACCCATGTAGTCCCTTGTTCAATGTTTTCTGTTTATTTTCTATAGCTGTTGTAAAATTCTTACTGCTGTCAATCTGATATGGCAAATCCACAGTATTTTCCATGAAATGGAGAAAGAAATGAGGAGTGCAGGGGTAGTCATAAAATATGTGCAAAGGCACTGTGACATAAGTATAAAACATGTCAGCAAAAACTATTTTAGCAATGAGATGAATACTCTATTCTATAGTATTCTATAGTATGGAAAGAAAAAGTGTTTTGAAAATCATCTTCAATGTACAAAAAGAGCTAAATGGAGATGTTTCTACTCAAATCAGCCACTCTAAACAGACTATTGTAACATGATCCAATGTTGATGGCATTTTTGTGAGGAGTAAAATTTTGCTCTCAAAAACTAATAGGCTAAATACCACTACACAAATGCCTTAAGTGAACAGCAAAGGCCTATTTCTCTGAGCCAACCAAAAGAATGTGCACAAGAAGGCATTATAGAACATGGATATATAATCCACTAATTTCATGCCTTGCATCTGTGAGTCTTGCAAATGCCAATATTCCATGCTAAATTAATTTAGGCTCATTCAGTCAAATGTATGCACTGGAGAATTAATATAAACTAGAATTTCCTGAGCCATTATTTTCTATCTTCCAAAACCTAAAAATAGTTTATGCTGATTTTACTGGCTAATTGTAACTGGCAGGTCATTTGCAGAATACTAAAAGCAAACCACTTCCTGAGGGATAAAACAAAATTAATATATTAATTTGTGACCTTAACTCACAAAAACTTTCTTTCTCCTATGGACATTGATTTCTCAGCTCAAGACAAGTTTGTAGATGACATGTTGATCATGATATATTAGAACATATATTTGGGTAATAACTAGCAAGAAGAAAGCAGTACAGACTAAAATAGTAAGTTTTTAAATACGATATTTGTATCTTGCCTGCAATTCTTAGTTTTGTCTTTTTTTTAGTTATGTTCTATAGGCAGGGTTAGATGATAGTGTTATTTGCACCTCAGGAATTTCTTTGACAGCACCAGAATTGCTATAGAAAAACAAAGAAAAATTTAGCCTATTATGAATAAATTTGGCTTCATGTTCTGTTTTATAAACACAGTTCTAAGCAGAGATAAATTTTCCTCAGACAAATACTTTTCAATAAGCTTTCTGGTGTTTGTATGACCAAGTCTGAATCAGAGTTTACTAAGCCAACTGACTGAAGAAGACATCTATATTTATCCCTTGTATTGAAGCCTGGAAGTGGGAAGATAGCAAGTTTACAATCCACTGGATTCAGTGGGAAGATCTTTCCTGTTCTGTACACATAACAGTCCGGAGCTGATTCTCTGTGCATGTTCCCAAAAGCCTTGGCACTCTGAGAGGTAATAAGGGAAAAATCTTATCTTTTTTTTTTTTTCTTTCAAGACCTTAAAAACCTGCCTACAACAATCAGTGAGGGCACAGTTTTTAGCACCTGGATTCACCTTGATTATGTCAATCTGACTCATCAGATATAAGTACAAGTTAAAGCAAAGTTGGCTACACAGTACCTCCTGAAGTAATTCTGCTAGCCTGGGTATGGAACCAGTGATGTGGGCAAGTCCTATTAGCAAATCTAACACAATCATGCTTTTGATGATGGGCTATCAGTCACAACACAGGTAAACTACGCTTCTGATTCCTCTTCTCTTGTAAATACATCTTTAGATGGACTGGAGGTTATTAGTTCCCAGAAATAAACCCACCTTTTTTGTTTTGCCTCTGCATGTGCACCTGTGTGTGCACATACGTGTGTGTGGGCGTGTGTGTGTATGTGTTTTGAAGCTTTGGCTTCCAGAAGCTACACTGCAAACTCAAGAAGTCTTGCTTTAGCCTCTAGGACTGTAAAAATTAAACAAATACTCCTAACAGTGATAAATTTCTATACACATATTTTATGTTACAGAAATCCCAAAGGAATTTTGGTCTTGCATACACTGACTGAAGAAATGACAAATTAAATCACCATCATGAAAAATATTTGCTTCAAACTCTTATCTACACTTTTTAAGGTCCTTCCCTTAAGTACCTGCTGGAAAATCAAGGAGAGAAAAAATTATTAATAATTATTGCACTGATGTTAAAAATAGCTTGTCTAAAGGAATCTTTAAAGCTTCCAGCATCTTGCTTTCTTTTTTATGATATTTGTTTGTCTTTTCTAAATGCTTTTGGCCTTCAATTCAGTAAAATACCTTGATTTCTACTGGATTTGAAGCATGGTTTGGGGTGATTTACTGAATCATAGCCTACATCATTAATGTTTCCTTTCAAACTATATATTTTTCCACAGAAAGAGAAATCCAGAAGATTCTCTAAAGTTTATCCCACTGAAAGGAAGGAGCAATGAGAAAGGCATCAAAATTTATCATCCACCAAAGCACTGAATTTATCTGAATACCATGGAGACTTCAGTCTTAGGACAGTCACCTAACATTCCTAGTCCATGTTTAAAAAGCTCAGTTCTAAACACTGATGAAAACGAGTAAAGCCAGAATTACACGATTATTTTTAAAAAGCAACATAATTAATTCACAACAAACCAGTGGTCAGTTTGTAAATGGCAAGTGACTGATGCAGTAAAAAGCATGTAACACTGTTTTTCTGACTCCTGCTTACTGACAACTGGCTTTGGATGGGAGTTTGTTTCTTTTCAGGTTTTCCTCCTAAGAGTTACCACCAAACAAATGTAACCCACACTGCGGTTTTACAAGCACCTTCCTGCTACATATCACCCAAAAATAAGCAGATAACAAAAAGGAAGATAATTAAAAAGAACATAAAAATAAATGTCTGACCCACTAACAGATGCAAATAGGTGTGAGCCAGAGACTTTAGTGGACTAATATCATTTTAGTAAAGTGAAGCCTGGCCAAAGGCACTTCTCTATAAAAGGAACATATGATGCACGAGCTTAGTAAATCATCACCATGCAAAGCATTAATGCATCATCATACAATGAGAGTGAAAACGTGATGGTTATTCGATGGTTATTAAAATGGTTCATGTGTATCTTCACAGGAGTTTTGCAAAGTAAGGACAACCTGACAACCTAAGTTTCTTACCTGAGCTTTTATTGGTTTTGTTCTGTCTACTCTTTACTTGCTCAGTCCATAAGGTAGGATAACGAGAAGCTATATCTAGAAAAAAAAAAAAGCAACAGCAAATACTTCATAAATGTTAACACTTTTAAAAGTTATTAGAAAGTGAATAATACGTGGCTAGTTTTAAAGAAACAGGGATCTTAAAAAAAAAAAAGGCCACTCTGGTTTATATTAGTGCAGTTAAGACTATTATTCTTGTAAAGGCATGAATGGTCCTTTCCTTAGCCTATACAGAAGATTGAAATAAATAATTTTAGATGAAAATTATGTTTAATTAAAATAAAAATGTCCTACTCTGGACCATACATGCATAATGGCTGCAGACCAAATTCTGCAAGATTAGCAGTGAATGATAAGGCAGCCACAACATAGGACTATTATTGCTTATTTAATGGCAATTAATTTCTCCAGAGGGAAATAAGCCTCACAAAACATCAGCCTTAACAGTGATATTACTACTCATTATGCTGATGATAGAATTTACCATTTGACTTCTTTATTTGAACATAGAACTTTAATCTGCATTTTAGCTCAAGTTTAAAACCTGTGTCTGCCCTCAGTAGCGGCAGTTAAAATTGCTGATGTTGGTCTCCACACGTAAAGTTTCATCTCAAGATACCAATCATACAAAATTTGCTGCCTGTAAGACTCTATTGTGTTCTTTGTCTTTGTTGCTCCTGAAGAAAGAACAGATGTTTGCAATTTGTTGCAACCGCCCCTGTAGTTGTAGATACTCCTAAGATAACATTTTATGCTGTGGAATATAATCCATACTGCATGGTTTAATACCATACACTGTTAAATTTGCTCACCTTCTTCATCACCTTGAGGCTGAGTCTCCAGCGCGGGAGCTGAGGCATCATCTGAATTCAGAATGGAAAAGATTTGCAAGGAGACTACAATTATGAGAGTAAGCTAAATAAGTGTACATACATGATTGAAAATAATGATTTGCACATAGCCCCGGCCAGTAAACAATAATTTAAACATTCTTTATAGGCACTACACAGCACAGATATATTATGCATACAGATTGTGTTTTATAAATGCATGGGGTTGAGGTTATGGATGATGAATTTATTGCAAGTTCTTTGGTGATGCACGAAGTGATCATGTTGCTCTCTGGAGCGTAGTTCTTCACTTCTAATGTTGCACACCGATACTTATAGATTATAAGTGAAAAATCAGCATTTCTAAAGAAATAATTAGATAAATGTACAGAAGGAGTGAGACCTGTGAAAGCAAAAACAGTGTGGAGAGAATGAGTGGCTGCAGACACCTTAAAATCAAAGGGTTTTTTAAGCACAACAGATCTATTTAAGAATCAAGTTGATTTTATTAGTAAAATTCACAGATTATATAACCAGAATGTTGTTTGCACAACTGTTATTCTCTGGTCAGCATTCTCCGTCCACCCACTACCAACCATTACTGCAAGAAAAGAGGGAGGGAAAATTACAGAAATGACAAGAAGATGTGAGTCATTTTCGGTTCAGTAAAACACTGAGGACATTGTGCTGGAAAAGAAAAATTAAACATAAAAAACTATTTAAATAAGCTTTTGCTAAACAGAGTGGTACCAAAGACCCATCTTTACTTTATTATGTTTTTGTTATTTAAAGCTATTGCAGCTGTGGGGTAAATATGACTCAGGAGGCCATGCTAGTACATATTTTCCAGTCATATTTTCCTGTGGAATGGAGCTAACTCCAGGACTAAGGTGTACTGCAGTAAACAGCGTCTTCCATGCAAAAGTTTTATTTAATATTTCTTGCGGTTTCACAATTGGATTTTGGACTGAAATAATTTCCAGATTGTTTTCTTGGCATTTTCATGGAAGACAGAATCAAAGGTAACTGAGAAGCTGCTTCTGGCATGTAGCCTTACCTGGGTAACAAGGCAGCAGCAGCTTTTAGGCTAACACATTATTTCTTTCCTTTTCTTCTTGCTACTGCAATTCAGAAGGGTCTCCTGTTCTCTTTGCTATCACCATCACTGTTTGGAGCTTTTTTATGTCTGTGTTTTCTTTAAATCATGCAGAGCATTTGGGGTCACTCTGACCTTCACCTCTAAGGGTCACAGTCTAGGTCACAGCAAATACAGATACCAAGTAGATATTGATAGCAGGTAAAACCAAATTTCCAGCCATGGAATAGTGACCTTTATACGAAACCAAAGCAGCAGCAATAGGAGCTTATTTTCAATGCAAAATTATCTAACCAAGACGTAAGGAGATTTCTTTTAAGGGTGCTCATTCTTCATGTCCACACAATGGCAGGATTCTGTGCTCCAGTGCTATGAAAGACTGTCACTTGTCATTAGTTTTGCTGGAATTTCTGTGGTGTCCTCTGGGTGGTGGAATAAAACCATTGATTAATTTCAGAGAGCCCATTAAGTATCCTAGTGTGCTGAAAATCAAGACATGTATTTAGATCATCAATCAGTATGTGATTCAAAAAACCCAATATTTCAAAAAGTAATTTATGGTAGGCAGATATTACCCAGAGCCAAGCCAGAAATTTGGTTTGCATTTAAATAACAGTTTTCCAATCATCTTTTGGTACACAATTTCAGTTTGTGACACCTTTAATCTTATGTAATTACCTGAAATTCAGCATAACGCTGCAATTAAGTGATAATCAGCCCAATCAAAATTAGCCTCCTCAAGCATAATTTAAAATAGTTTTGGTGTTGCTGTTGTGATACAACATATGTTTGATGATTGATATGAATTAGGTATCTCATTCTTCCTGGTTGGTGCATGCATACCAGTCCATATACATATATATTTAAACACAAACCTGTTTAAATTCTGTTTACTGTCAGAGTTCAGTTACCAAGAACACAGTCCTGCAGTCAGCTAAGAATCAGAAAAAAGGGATGTGGTTCCCAACTCTGACACCTGTGCTTTTCAGAGTCTAAATATTTTTCTTGGATAGAGGAGAGAACTGTGGGGCCAGAGAACATACTTAAGGGAATATATTTTAAGCTCCATTTCTGTTCAGTTTAAAGTTTAAATTTACAAACATGCAAACAAAGCCCCTGATCTCCAATATCTGCAGCTGGAAATTTTCTTTCAGTATTGGAAGACCCAGAGACAGCAAAGTGCACAACAGATATGGCTCACCAGATACATATCTATAAGACACCTTGGAAGGGGAGACTGTCCCAGGTAAAGTCTGTGCTGTCTCTTGAGTAAAATCCTCAAGACCACACCTTGAAGGTCTTGAGCTTGCTGGGCTACAGTATAGGCAGACCCCCCTGGTTAGTGCACAGGAACGTGCGAAGGGAAAGAGGAGCAGAGTGTTATGGTTGTGGCAAAAAAATACTTCCGTGTCCTTGCAAGCTGAGTTACAAAATATGTTTTACTACACTGGCTGTGGAGCTGAAACACAGCTCCTTAACTCAGAGGTATGATCCTGGTCCCTACTCTGTGAGGTCCCTGAAGAATTTGGGATGTCTCTGACAACATTACTTTATTTAAAGCATAAGGCAGTGACCATCTGGAAGAAGGGTGAGGAAGGGAAGACAGCTGCATTTGAGAAGAAGCAGGGACCATCTGGGAACCAGGTCAGAAGCCTTTCATGATGCAGGTTTGTGCTGGAGAATAAAAACAGGGCATGAGTAAAATGCATTCATGTCACTTAAAACACAAATATAAATGGTAAGAAGGGAGATTTGATCAACTGTTTTCATTTCCTTGTTCTATGACTGTTCTTTCAGGGTTCAGTAGTTCAGCCACCACAGCCACAAACAAAAATAAAGGATTCCAGACAAATTTTATATACAGAATAGTTCATTCAGTTCAAAGCTGAAAATGAAAGTCCAGACCTGAAGAAAATGGGCAATCTAAGGTTAGTGGAACCCACAATTTGTCTGGAAATACATGAAGGAACAATTTTTCAGTACTTTGCAATTATTAGCCTTAAAGAAGTACTGATTCTTTTAGCCTAACTGAACAATTTAAATGTTTATTTAAATGTTAGGTTTATTGCAATACTGCAAAAGCTCCTGTAAAAAAATTCAATTATATTTACCATGCACCAAACAGATAGGCATTAACATTAGAACAAAAATGAGTAATTTCTTTAAAATTAATTCATGCAATGTAACTGACAGGAATAATCAGTATGTTGTTTTCAGCTGAATCTAACATTCTTTCAAGTGTTTGGAGAGTGTAAATTTAATTTTGTTTAGAGCATAGACATCTCATTCATTTAAATCTACCAGCTTTGTTGTATTCGCATCAGATCTTTTCCTGCCAAAAAGATATATATCATGATCTATACCAAACAACAACAATATTCTGATCATAAATATAATCCATCAGATGAATTAATCACAATATAAAGCCTAGTGCTGAGTCCAAGATGACTCAAGCGCTGATTGCTATGGAAATAAAGTGAGAACTCCAGTTCCCAAGATTTTGGGACTGCAGAATGCTGTCTTTATCAAACTGACAGAATAATCTGTCCTCCAGAAAAAGCAAAAAGTATGGGAAAATATTTCAGAGTATAGATTTGGGACAGAAAGTTGCCTTCCAAACAGCATAGAATTGCAAAGCTTATAGATCTGAGACTACAAAAATATAGTGTCTATGCATATATATATATAAATACATGCATACATATACATATATTTATACTTAAAAGTTTACTAAATATCTGCAATGCAAACATAAAATTAATACCATTATGCATACATACATATTACATGCGCAGCTATAATACTTCACAAATTTATATTGACAATGTAAATACACAGAAAACCACAGCAGGGTCTTCCACAACTATTTAGCTTCTTTTTAAAGGCCAACTAAGATATTTACCTGTTTTGCCTGCACCTTCTCGTTGTGGCAGCTTCTCACTCACTGAACCTGCAATTGGAAAAAGGAATTAACCAGGAAATATTATTTTCATTTCTAATATGCTATCTAAGAAACACAGTTTACCTTTAATGATTCATTTTTGTATATTACAGCAATATATATCAGCAAATTCTTCCTTTGCAAACCAAAGGTTTCAGCTTTGCCTGACCTCTACATTTGTACAAAATCCATACACTGCCAGACTCCACTTCTTGACCAACACAAGACTTGAGAAAGAGGTAGCATTAAACACTACATAGACACAAGTCCAAGAACATGGTCATACGCTGCAGGATGACCCTTTCCCCCACCCACTGCCCCAGCAAGGACAGGTTCTGCAGGAAGGAGCATCACCCCAGAACCACTCCATTATTCCTCGTACAGGGCAGCTCCCTCCCTCTGCTCAATCTTGCCCTCACACCTCAGATGCTCTCAGGGGCTTTTTCAGCCTCTAGGCCAGGCCTGGCTCAGATTAAAAACTGTCCCTTTCCGCTTTAAAGGCTTCACACAAAGCCTTGTGGAAACCCTAGGCTGGTTTGGCAAAGCGTGTGCTGGGGGGGTGGCTGGAACACAGAGCCTTATTCTGAGCCAGAGCCTGAGCTGGGCTAACAACTCATCCCCGGAGCTGTGGCCCTTGGGAGAAGAGACAGTAGAGGTGAGAAGGGAGACAAGAAGATTACAAGAGATGGGTTTTAACAGCTTATTCTACCAGCCTGGACTCCAACCCAACCCAGAATCCAGCCTTGCTTTCAAGCCATCAAGAAATGGACAGTCCACTACTTTTCTTGGTAATTTTTCAAGGAGGCAATTGTTCTTGGGGTTTAAAATTGAAATCCTTCCTTATTTCTTGCTTATGTGTCATTACGTCCATTTTTATGACTCTAATTGCTAGACACTTCTTAACAATTTATCTGTCCCTACTGCACTAAAAATAATCTTTAAAAGTGGTATTTTTCTCTCTCAAGAGCCACATGGAATGATCAAATTTTAAAAACATGAAGTCTGTCAATTCTTACAGCATGCTAAAATTAAAAGAAATTACAACATGCTATAATTAAAAGAAAAAATACAAAAAAACTCTCATCTGACACATCTGACAGATGCTCGTATGTGTGAGAAATAATTCAACTGCCTCAATTTTCTTAATTTATTCCCCCTGGAATTACTACAATCGTTGTATTAAAAACAAAAACAAAAACAAAAACCAAACCCAAAACTAAAAAACAAATAACTAAAAGAAAACCCAAACCTTGCAGCACAATACTTGTATTCTAAAAGGACAATTTAAATAAGAGAACCCATTAAATCACTTCCTAACCATGCTGAACTGATGGTTACTTCAGCAGGAAGTTTAGACAAGGAGTCTGCCAGAGGGAAGATGCCTAACATTACAAATCAGCCCTGCTGATTTTAAAGCCCCCATAAAAGGGGCAGTGTAGCCAAGCTAGTAACCTTCTGATGGATTCAGCTCTTAATACAGCTTTATATATCCATATTACTGCTTTATATATCCATATTAAAATATTATTGTTTAGACTTGTTACCTTTTATGGTAATAGTGTGTTTTCATTATATTATGTTTGAGTCACCAGAAATTCAATAAACTGAGTGATGCATCAGTATTAATTGAAGCAGGAAAAATAATATCGCCATCATTGTAGGAATTATATCCAAGAGTGCTTGGGATAGCTTGCTCTAAAAGTGGACTCCAATACTAATCCATGTTGTTCACTCTGAAGAGGAGGCAGATTTTGTATTTATGCTGAAGCCAGAAGATCTGAGTTTTTGGTGCTTGGCTTGCATTTGATAAAAGGCTCAGCTTCAACTCAAATAAGATGTTCCAATGTTCGGAAGTACTACATACAAAATTACAGGTTTTTCTAATTGCAGTAAATACCAGTGATCCAACCTTTCCTCAAATTTCATCCAGCTACTATTAACTCTGTAGTTTCTGAATTTCATTTTGGTGCACAGGCTTATAATTATATTTTTCTTGCAAATCCAAATACTTTAGGCCCAACTCCCAGTCACAAAAGCATTTTAAAAAGCTTTTTATTTGTGAGTAGATATGATGTCTCAGCAGGGGGAATGTGTGTGATGAACTGCTACCAATAGCCACTCTGCTCCAATGGCACCAGTGTTGTCCCTCTATGTATATTCAAACTATTAGCATAAATTGAACTCAGCTTATACATAAGTAATTTAACACATTGGTGAAATTTATATAATATCCCACAACTTAAACTAAAAGTAGAAAAATATTTCCAGGTGCATTCACATTACTTCATCTGTATGAGAAACAGTGAGAATGACTAAAGTATGGGAGAATTGAATTTGATTTTTTTTACCTTAAATTTTCATGGAAAATCAATGGATGGGGGAAGAGAATGGCATTAACTAGTACTAAAAACTAACTTTATCATACCTAATAAGACTTGATAGGAAGTTGCATTTGCATGTTTTTAGGAAATTGTGTCTTCAATATCAAGATGAATCCCCACATTTTCAGCCAGGCAGGAAATCAAACCAACTTATAACTAAGGCAATGCAATTGGCTTCCAAGTTTTCAGTACACTGTAAGCAACCAAATCACCACATAAATAAATATCCTCATGGAATGACGGAGGATGAAGAGGGATATTGGATTTAGTAACATTACTTTAAGAGGAAGAATTTAGTGCCATTCAAGCTTGTACACTTGCTTAGCCATCTATTTATGATTCTGATCAACTTTGGCAGACATATTCATGCCTTAGTTTATTGCAAACCCTACAATTCCATCCAATTTCACTCTAACAGCATCTGAGGGACCATAAATCTTCCAGGGAATGTGATGTGAGTTTTGTGATTTTAGCATGTCCATTTTCTGTAATCCTGATCATAAGGGACTGAGCTATAAAAAAAAAAAAAAAAGTGAAAACCTATTATTATTTAGTTTAGATAACGATTTCTGATCTCCTACTAAAAAATATTTGATATATTATCACTGAATGCAGAGATCAGGAAAGGTAAACTCCCCCAACTCTTCCTATTTCACCTACGGTTGTGTCTGACTGTGTATGTATGGGCAAAGTACCACATATGAGGACAAAATATCTAGATGATTCAAGGACGGATATTTTTCTCCAGCTAACAAAAACAATTTAACATAAATTTTAAAAGTTCATTGCCTTCCCAAATATTTTTTTCCATCATATTATCCTATCACAATACTGTACTGAAAGAGTTTTGAATTTCTAAAGGTACTTACATGTATTTTGGCAATAAAAGATGATCATGCCATCTTAATCAAAAGGTAGCAAAACTGCTTCACAGGAGAATAAAACATGTTTTCATACCTTTGCAATCTCATTGGCAGAAACCCAGCATATTTAATAGGGTATAAACCCCCTAAAATAGGCAAGGAGTATATTTTCCAATGATAACACCTGCTTCTCAACTTCTGCCCCATATCTCAAGATTCCCTGCCTATTGAATTTCTGTAGTTCCCTGTGGTGCTGATAATAGAGATGGAGAGTTGTAAAAATGTCTCCTTTTTTTATGTCTGGTGTTCTTTAGTGAAAGTACTGGGAGACATTCATCATTTTTAAGGAGCTTTCTTTTTAATGTCGTCATGGGAATGTGTTTGATTTACTGTCCCTCTCACCATTGCTCCTGCAATAGTGAAGACTATTTTGATGGAGTGGAACAGCATTTTGAGATTTATCATGTGTCTTAGCAGTACCAAATGTTGATATGGGAAAAACTGAAAAGGATGGAAGACGAGGCTCTTTCAGATAAAGATGCAGCAAAGATTTACATAAAAAACTTGGAAAGCCTTGCATTTTTAATGCTGCTTATGACCTTCATCCTTCCACATCTTACGCCTCTTGCACAAAGGGCAGCTTAAATAAGAGCAACAAGAAAAAATGAGCAAAAAATGGGTCAGGCAACTGTTGTTGATACGTAAAAAATATATATGGGACACTTTTTGGACCTGAAATAACTTTAGGAAACACTATGTAGTTCAGCTAACCAACCTTAACTGTTAGGGAAATATAGAGGTTGTTTTGCATATCCAGTATCACACAGTAAACAGGAAGCATGGATAGGGGCTGGAATTGCTAAACCAAACTCCTAACTGCCCATCCTAAATTCTGCTCCATATTTCCTCTATTAAAATTCAAGTTCTTCCAGACTGCCATGTTCTTTCTAACTCCTGGGCATTCACCAAAGGTAGTTTCACTGGGGGGAAAAGAAAGGCAAGAAATTATCCCATAATTTCAGAACAGCACAGTTGATGAGACATATTTGAACCTTATGTGAAGTTGTTGAAGAACTAACCTAGAACTGAAAATTAAGTGAATCTTTTCATTAAAGCAAGAAATTTTCATACATTCCATGTTAGCACATTACCTATAAGAAAATAATTAGAAAAGCATCTTAATCGTCTGTACAAATTTTCTTCTAAAGGAAAGAGGTGGCAAAAGTAATCTTAGAAGAAAAAGGTATGGTATAGGGAAACTGAGAAGTTTGTATAAACGTCTTTGAAACATCCATAGCATCCAACCTGCAGAATACACAAAAGCAGTGAAAATACAGAAACATGGCAGTGTCAGGACGCCACCAGTGCAGGAGATCTGCCTGCACATCAAAAATAGCAAGGCAATTCCTGCACCAAGGCTAGCAACACACAGTGCATTGGACTAACAAGGGACAACAATATTGGCAGCAATGTCATCTCTGTAATAGTAGTTGAAACAGGAATATATCTTCGCAACTTCAGTTGACCCAGTAAAGTTTTGGTTATAATTCCGGTGCACAGTCGTAGTAAATAAAAAGGTACAAAAGGGAATTATTAGCGATCTGGAAAACATCAACACTCTCGCGAGGGGGAAAAAAACCAACTCTGTTATCCTAAACAGATGGCAATTTTGAATATATACTTGGAAATGGGAGAAAGATGCAGTTGTGCATCAGACTTTCATTTTTCAATATACAAACTAAGTTTTGTTTTATTATATCCCATAACTTCCTGAGAAAATCTGTGGCTGTCTTCTCTGTTGAAAGAGAAAGTTTCTCCAGATCTCTCAAAACTGAGTCCTTAGCCAATACCACTACAAAATCCCCTAGCATCTCAAATCTTACTTTCAAACTCTACTGTGGCTGGACTTCTTTCCTGAGGGACAAAGGAGAAGTGATGAACAGTAAAACATGAGAACACTGATACAAACAGGGGAAGAAATGTACAGAGATAATCCCACAGGGTCACATAAAAACTGAAAAATTACCCACAATCTTTCCATGGATCAAAATCAGACTCTGAATACTCACCTATGCCCTGGAGCAGTTTATTTATCTGTCAGCTACTAAATTCAATTTGAGTGCTATTATGACCTTCACCTTAGCATTTCTGTAAAAATAATTTTCTTTCCCACCCCTCCAAAAATGAGCTGAAGCAGTCTGGCAGTTTATCTGCTAGGCACATGAATGTACCTTTGAGAGGAGCTAGGGTTAATTTCCTCTAGAGATACAGAATAATTCTCAAATTAATTGATTAATTATCTGGGAACTACATTGCAGTTGCTCCTCAGTAATACCAGTAAAAATAGAAAAAGTGAAAATACAGCAAATAAGTCAACAACATTTTGAGCCAACATACTGCCATATGTTATGAGATACCTGAAAAACAATTATTTATTGAACTTTCAGCATCAGCATAACCCTTTTTCACTGATGTCAGTGAAAGGACAGTCAGGGAGGAAGCTAAAAATGTTTTTTGCAGAGAAAGGAACAAAGGTACACTCTCAGAGAAGCCCTGGCTATGGGTCCGGATGGATGTAAAAATCTCTACTCAAAATTACACAGAAGCATGAACGTGCTGTCCTAGCTGTAGCATCATAGAATCATAGAATGGTTTGCAAGAGACTTTAAAATTCATCTCATTCCAAACCCCCTGCCACAGGCAGGGACACCTTCCACTTGACCAGGTTACTCAGACCCCCGTCCAACCCAGTATTGAACATTTTCAGGGATGGCACATCCACAACTAAAGACGAGACATCCTTGTGTCTTCTGAAGATGCAGATCAATCATAAATGATAACAACACTAATGTGAAAATGAATGCACATTTTCCTATATTTTAAGCTTTCTGAATATTTCGTATTATTTTTCACAATTGATCTTGTTTCACAGTGACTTTTCAGACTGGATTAAAAGGAATATTCTGAAGAGTATTATTTCTGGATAAAGTTCACCTACAGGTGAGATGTGGAAAGATTGTGCAAGTCATTTTAACTGAAAAGATCTTAAAAATAAAAATAACTTTCCATAATCTTTGCTGAAGCTTCTGCAGTGGTCTCTTCCTTCCTCCCTCTATTTATTAAAAACATCAATGTTGTGCTTGAATGATTGAAGTAGATCAGGACAGCTAAATTCCCTGATCAACTTTCTTTTTCAGCTTTGTTCACACTACAGGATTGGCTTTTTAAAGCTATTTCTTCCACTTTCTGAGAGAGAATGGTGCTCCAACACAAATAGTTGTACAATAGATGGAACATGCAAATATTTGTAGAGCTATTTCTGTACAATTCTCTCAACCTCAAGGGGCATGAACAGTGATTCTGACAACTGTTTATGCACTTGGGATTTACATTTATCATCAGTGTTAATGAAATAGGGTCAGAGGCAAACCCCTGAAAACCAGAACCTGTTAATTGTCCTGATGAATGACAAAAGGCAGCATGCAAGGCAGTGAGTTTTATTTGCCAGTTAATTTCTTCAGGCAATTTTTTCATTTTGCTCTTAATGCTTTTATTTTATTCTTATTTCTCCTTTGGATTTGGTCATTCATGGAATCTGCTGTGGGAGTTCTTTCATTTGGCTATGTTACAAATAGGCATTCCCACTATATTTTCCCTGTACTCTAAGTATTTGAATTATCAAAAAATGCAAATCCCTCTGAAATGTTTTTGCAAGGAGTTTATGTGCAAGAGAGTTTATAACATAATGTGCCTTATCAGCAATTCAGTCACCTGATTTCATATGTGGACACATAAATATGGTATAAATAACCATTGCAGAAAACCTTCTAGATAGATTAATGAACAAATAAAGTAGATGGATCCCAGACTCACAGGAAGGCTTAAGGTGGAAGAGACCTCAGACTTCATGCACATCTACACGAAAAGTTGGACCAACTTTCTCAGAGCCTCATCCAGCTGAATTTTACCAAACCCCAAGGGGCACCCACAGCTTCCACCACCACCTGTTTCTGGGCTGAACCACTCTTCCAGTGAAAACTTCTTTTGCTTAAGTCTAATCAGATGCCACAGAAAAACTCTGCTGTCACACTGTCCCAACCTAGCCAGAAAAACAAGATTTACCTGGGCAGCGGGGAGTTTTGTGGGCCACAGCAGTACCACTGATAGGACGGCCATTGGGAGTGACACACCAGCAGTATCCAGTGTAACTGTGGCACTGAACCTGTCAGAAACAACAAGAACCATGTGCAGCTTGTCAGACATATGCCTGCTATCCCTCAGCATTCATGCCATGTGAGTACAGAAGCTTATCCAGCAAAGCATATTGATAAAACCTAGAACAATAAACCGCAGTGGGGCCATCTCAGTCCTATATATGATTTTTTAGCACAAAGCGTATTTCAAGCTAAGTGTGGTAGGTCCTTCAGGATCAAATGGAAGACAAAACTATTGAAATATGTGGTTGTTTACACCCTGTTTTACCCGAGTGAGGTGCAGGTGTAATAAAAACCTCACAAGGAAGTTCCTCAAGGGACACATAAACTGTTCCTGAAACAAGCAATCTTGAGTTTTTTCCCACATAGAGAACATATTGTTCCACCCACTGAAGGAGCAGGACAGAGTGCTTCTGCCAGCATTATTCATATCCCAAGCCGTCAGAAAGGAAACTCTTGGAATTCCACTTGAAAATTAATTGCATTATATTTTCTAAGTGCCAATATCACTTGCCTCATCATGCTTAAAAAGCAAAAAATTGTCTTCTGCACAACTCCACAACCAAAATGCAGTACAGAGGGGACAGAAGGTGATCGTGCTTGGAATATATACCTCAGGATAAGCTTCTAACTCTGTTCCTTCTGAATTCTGTGATCAAAGTAAATTAGTCTCAGACCATATGCTTGTGAAGAAACTCCGCAGAGAACAAAGAAGGATTCTATATGATTCATGATTTAGCACTTAAGATGTGGACTCCAGTCATAAGATTTCTGGTTCAAATCAGGAACAGATCACAAATTCCAAGCATTTTACCATCTGATGAGTATTCAGGGGGCTACAAGAATGACTCAGTTGCCTCATCCTAGAAGAACAGGGAGCGTATTACACGAACAGTGGTAATGTTTGGCTCTTTTGCTGGCCAACTGTGAAAAAGATGGACAAGGACTCGACACATAACACAGATTTTCCTTCCATTTTTTTGATGTGTTGGCACAAATTACATTTAATTTTGAAATTACACTTCCTTTCATTATGTTTGTCTCTTCCTCACCCTTTTCAAACACACATACTCTGATTTTCCAGTCATGCAAGACACTGAATGTAAAATTTTCAACCTGACTATATGTGCCGTCATCATTGCACTCTGGGATAAACACTTGTTGAAATTCTTTGCGAGCTTGTTCTTGAGTATACTTCCTCTCAGCTACACATCTGGAAACATCTAGAGAAAGGGAAAAGATAAGTCAGTTGGATGATGCAATACGAAGAAAAGATATATTATGAAAAATATATTATGAAAAAGACAACTCTAAGACTCATGCAAAGAGAATCTGAATTTTAATAAGTGAAAATGTACGATCAGCTTGTGTTATTTTTAGGGAAGAGAACCACTGCAGGACAATAATTTCTGGACAATAATCCATAAATGGGAAATTGAATGGAGAGATGCCTGGACAGACAGCCTTTCTGTTCCAAATGCCACCAAGGAGTAGAAGCCCAAATAGGGCTTTTCCTCTCAACTTAACACAGCAATAGCTGCTGCACTGTACCCCACTATATTCTTTCAGAGCTGGNTACTGTACAGCACAGGGATTTATTGGGCAGGTGATTAAATAACAATTTTGGACATTAATGATTCATATTAGGCTAAAATTTAGTGTGACAGTTTATGATTTAAGCATGGGACATCAAATCTACCACATGGTCCTTTCTTGTCCACTGTGAGGTTTCTTGCACCATCTCCTTTGTTACTTGGTATGGGTCTTCATTCAAGGGACCAAATAACAAACTAGCCAGCTTTAATTTGGTGGAGTTTCTATTGTCTAAGAAACTATATTGTCTACTACATATACTTTATTTCAGTTAGCAGCCAAGAACTTAAAAAAGACACAATAACATAAGTTGTTACGCCTTTTACACTACAAATTTAACCTGTTGCTGACATAGAATCAGAACTTAAGAATCTGCTTGAGCTAAGCAATCTCAGGAAAAATGAGAATACCAGGCGAGCTTAAGGTAGTATTAATGGCTTCAAGATTTGACTGTAACATCTGAATTAGATTGATTTTAAACATACGAGCAAAGAAATTTGCTGCTTCTGATCCCTGTTTGGTTTAAAGACTGACAGGAACTGGTTAATCCCATTTTCAGGCTAAAACTATCCAGTGACAGTTTTACCTTAAAAGGAGTGAGACATCTGTGACATTCCTGTAAGAGAGGGGTATTGTGGTGATTCATTAATGCTTGTACAGTTCTTCAAAAGCATGGGGACAGCCTTTCTAGTCCATGCAAATTGCAAGTTGAACCGAACCTGAACAGTGAGGCAACAGCACTTGACAGAGGTTTGCCTTCCTAGGAGCACACAGGTGAGTCAGCTGAATTCTCAGTCCCCCAAGCACCCTCTCTGTGCCAGTATGATCCAGACACACATTCACAGAACCAACCTGGACACTTACTGGGGTGGCAAAAGTTCTTTTTTACGGGTAAATCCTTCACGGGTAAATCCAGTAGCTCACTTCTACTGAGCTTTGGACAACACACCTGGCAATATTAGCATTAATAAATCCCTTCAAGTCCTAGGCTGGCAGCGTTAGCATTAAAAAATCCCTTCAAGTCCTAGGCAATCTGGTGTGGAAGTGTAGCATAATGAGACTAGAAACTTGTCCTCAGCATCTGCATTCTGAAAACAAAATTGGGGCCCCTTAATTCTAATCTTCCTATTTCCCTCCTGATCTTGGATTCATGTGCACTAATCCTGTGTGTTACTTTACTCTTCTCAAAGGAGCACTATGAGAGTTCATGTTGCTAATATGCCCCAAATACAAATAGTTTCACTTTGAAAAACTTTGTTTCAGTCTTAGCATCATTAATTGTATTATGCTGTTTCAGGAGGGATACTCACAGAGATACAATGATACTTGAAAGGGACAGAGAAATCCAAGCATTCAAAAACGTAAGAAGGAAAAATAATAAGGAACTGAATTAATTTTTACAATGGCACTTTAATAGTTTGTTTCTCCAAGGGAGAAGTACAGCCAATGTACTGTGTAGCTCAGGTAAAATCTGTTAATGTGTGCACTGCCAAAGTTTTTTTTGAGAAAAAAAAAAATAAAAAAAGAAGAAACATTTTAAGCAAACTTTGGTGTAGTAAGCATTCTTCTGAGCATGGTTTGGTTATACAGTACTTAATAACATGTGGTTTTAATGTAGCTAGTATTTTAACTGAAAATAAATCACTCCTTTGTTGGACCTCTGTCCTCGTTTTTCTAGAATGACATGTGGTTTAAATGTCTAAAAGGAAAAGTGATATAAATTCCATCACATAAGATCTCTGGTATAGTACCAGCAGGGTTGTAAATTATTTTCAATAGTTGAATTATCATGAAAATATGCCAAGAAGAAAGAGAAGTTCTCCAAAACTGTCCACCACTTGTTCCTAAACAGCCTGATGTTCTAAAGGCCTCCTATTCGTGGATGATCTAATATGCTTTAAAATCAACAGTCACCAAATTTATTGGAATATAAAATTCACATTTGAAGTCTTATTTTGTATTTTATAACCATGGAAACATTTTAAACCTGTTGGGCATTACTGTGGTTCAGTATATGCAAAATAAATCATGAGGAAGATCTCTTATCAAGTTAAGCATCTGAAACTGTGTAAAGTCAAAATATTATTTCCAGTTCTGTGGTTTGTTTGTTTTTTGGTTTTTTTTATTTTACCGAGATATTACTGAAGAAGAATAATTATGACATGGAGTTGAGGTCCAAACCTGACCGAAGAAATGTAAACAGGTGATCAAGATAAAACGAAGAAATATAAAAGCTTTCAGAATATGAATGACCATTAAATTATTAATTCAAAGGAGTTAAATTCCTTCCAAATATAGATCACTGAAAAGAAATTATAATATTTTCAATAAATTTATAAGAATACACCATCTGATCATCCACCTCTGTGCCCGGGTTACAATGCCTTCAAAATCTGTTGCATAACTTTCAGCAATTTTTCCAAAGGAAAAGAATCCAAGACTTTTAAGGGCTATACATTTGTGCAAAATAACAGCTGAAAAAAAGGATGAAAAAATTATTTTCTGACATGACTGAGGGAAAGGTTGAAACATGAGCTCATATCAAAATACCAGACAAGAGACAGTTGCAGGGAAAACTTGTAGCTCCTAACATGCATAAATAAGTGATGGGTGACATCATAATCCATAGGGAGAAAAACCTTCCACATGGCCATTGCTCATGACCATTCAGCAAAGGCAAATCTGGGATTCACTCTACAAAGTCTCCTTTGACTGCACCCAGACAATTTTTATCCACAGGCCCCTCTGTCCACCTTGTAATGGTGCAGGTACTGAAAATGCCTCACATGGATCTCAAATTAATAGGATGAGTCTACACTTATGTGGTTTGCCAGAATTTCATTTACATAAATGAATCGATCAACAAGTAAATACATCTAAGGGGATGGGTACCAGTAAAGTCCCTCACACACAGTTTCAACTTTTCTATTTATCTAGGACAGGAATCATTCAGATCAGGATGGACCATGATTATTTTGAAATGAAGACCAAGAATGAAAGGTAATAGGTCTGACCTAGTATCTTTGTGCTGATTAATCAGCCCACAGCTTTTGACTTTTCAGCCTTGCCTCTGACAAAAGCAGGCTAAACTCTTATGAGGTGAGCAGTGTCCCTCTGGTGACAAACCTGAAGGTAGAGAGGACTCTGAGGCTGCAAGGTTTTGGAAGGATGACAAACACTGTGTAACGCTGCAAAGCTTTATTTTTATTTTTTTAAATCAGTTTTTGTTAAAAGTTTTGGAACTTTCTAGTGGAAAAATAAGGGGCTTGAAACTGTTACTGGTTTCTTACTAGAATTCCCACTATACTGTATTTCTTTTCCTAACTGAAGTATTAACAAGGAAGCCAGCAGGCTCAAGCTGGATTCTGGTATATGACCTGGTGAAAAGACCATTAGGTTCTAAGACCTGTTAAAATTTGGCTGAAATGAGGCCTAATTTGTCTATAGTCATACAATGAGAAGAACTAATTTTGCAGATATGCATGTCCAGCTGTAATTTGGAATTGTGTCAATGACTAAATCAGTGAGACTTTATCCTCTCAACTCCCGGTAAATGGGCTTTTACATCCCACAACCTTGTGGGGAATCGGAAAAAAAAAAAATATCTCCTGGCATAGAAATTGAGCATGAAGATGCATGAGTTTACCTTAAATCAGCTCACTGGGACTCTGTTAGCTGTCAAACTGGATTAGAACAAGGCTCATTGCATTTTAGCACAGTATGTTGGCCAATGTGCTGATCATACCTCTGTGACTTAGCACCAGGACTGCAGAAGCAACCAGAGGTTTAATAAGATGAATACATCTTGAGGTGTACAAGAGAAGACAAAAATGGGTGGGTGGGAGTGGACAGAAATACGCAGAACTTAAGAGAGTACAGAGTTGTAGCTGTTTGGGCAGGTCTTTCTGAATTGCCCTGGTGACAATTCTGGCTTCCAGGGGAGACCAGTGACCAGAAAGCACAAGCAAAAAAAAAAAAAAAAAGTCATCTTAATTCTGATCTAAGTTTCTCTGTGCAACAGGGAAAACTTTCACCTATGAAATGGTGCCACTACATCGCTGCAGGATCTTCCTGAGATAGCACTGAAGTCAACAGGAAATTCTGGAAATAGAATTAACTTCACAAACAGCACCAGCCTGACTTGGAACTAATCTCATTTTATGCTTTATTTCCAACAGTACAGCTCTGAAAGCACTGAGCTTCAGGGAAAAAACATGCACCAACTTCAACTCTGCTGGCTAATCCCTGAATAATATATCAAACAGAGAGAAGTTTATCACTTCTATTAAAATTAGAAGTTTATCATTATAACAATGACACAAACTCGTCAAGGGTGTAAACATCATCTCAAAGGTGCCATTCAGTGCAACCGATTTACAGGAGTTTTGCGACTCTACAGGGAGTTTTAACACAGATTCTCTCATGGAAAAGTAAACAGCTTGCCAAAAGTATAGATAAATCTCTTGCAAAAGTTTCAATTTAGTTCATCTGGTATTTCTTGGTTTGCTATGTATCGCAGTAAGAATAAAAAAATTGGGACCTTTCTCAGTCCCAATACATGGAGCAAACTGTTCACTTCACAAGAGATTATTGTGCTTGACACAACCTTGTTATATATTTATGCAAAAAATACACTTCATCTTTTACTTAGTTACTCTATTATAGATGGCATATTATGTTGAACATATTAGAAACACTTACTTCTTTATAAAAACTGTATATAAAGTGGTTAACTTAATCATTTGAAGGTTTCCTTGAGAGCTTCCCACAGACAGTCAGCTGTTCTTACACTAAAGAGAAAGTTTTTCTAAAGTCACATAGATGTGAACAAGCAGACCTAGTATAGACACACATAATCCACTGTTTCCCTTTGCACCTTGATTTTGCCAGAATATCTTCCTACACTTGTACTTAAACTTAGAAACACGCAGTATGACAAGCTATTTCAAGTTAGTTATTCACCTGAGCACTTTACTGAATTGTCCTAACAACAAACAAGAAAATCTTTCTGCTTCTGTGCTTCTTTCCCACTGCTATACCTTTTTGGTAACTGGTAGTGATATGATAAAAGTCAAACAGTCTTAATTTGCAGTTAATTTGGCACAAAAATTTTATTCAGAGCAGAAGACACCACTTGATTTATACGAAATAAACCACTCATGAAAATTTCCCATTATATTTGACCTAGGTCAATGTATATTGTCAAGAACTGATCGTGTCTAACAGCAAAGCAGATAAAAAGCTGTAGCCTTTAGTGATAGGAAACACGTAGCAAACTATACATGCTGAAAGTATCAGTTTTAAAGACACAGAGATATTAGCCTCTTGGGTTGGAAAGGATGTCAGCACAGACATTTAGCCTGACACAGCTATAAAATAATGACTTGCTGCTTCGTGACAAGAGCTGGCCAGCTCTTTCACTATTTATTTTTATAGCTGCTTTCTGGATTCAAACAAAACAGCAGAGCAATCTTAGCCTAAACTCTCCTCTATTGGCATCTAACAGACAGAGCCAGGCAGTGTGGGGTTTCTTTGTTGTTTTCTTTTTGCTTTTGCTTTTTTTCCCTCCGCATTTTGCAACCACACAGCGATTTAGATATCTAAGCTCTAATATAAAATAAGGAATGCTGTGCTGGATTCCCTCTTGGCACACTATTTCAGCTAACAGTCCCATTTGTAGAGATACAGTCTGATTACAGCTGAATCAAATATTTCAAGAAAAACCAAAGTAACAGCTTTCTCATTTTTTAGATGCCAAAGGCTACACTAGGCTTTCTGAGAAGAGCAGAGATTTGATAGCTTGGAGAAGTCTAGTTTGCTAATTCTTGCCCTGAAAATCTGAGAAGGTCTGCAACTGTTATTCTTCAGGGCAGTACTATTGCTTTAGCACTCTCCACCTCTTTTAGGATCTTCATTTTTATATGAGGTCTGAAACTCAAACTGAAAATACAAGAGCAGAAATCAAAATTGCAAAAAATAACCTCAAAAAAGATTACTTTCAAATCAAATTGCTGTAGTGCATATTTGACTTTATGAAGACCCATTTTTTTGTGCATAAGAATGCCATTACATGCCTTATTTTTGTGCAGTCTGGCTTCAGCAAATTCTTGGAAAAATGTTATCAATAAAAATTTATAATTTTAAAAAGGTATAAACTCCATCTCCAGAAAACTGTGGATACTGTCCCACTGTTACATGTCTTGTGTTGTAAGTAACACTAGATACATTTAAAAGAACAAAGAATATTCCACAAAAAATATTCCAAATGTACTTAAAACTTTATTAATTTCCATTAAATACTTACTAGAAAGTCTAATCAGAAGCCAACTCCACTTGTTTTAAGAGATAACGTAAATTGCAACTGCTATCTGCAGATACCTTTTTCACCAATATGCTGAATATTTTGTTTCCCAACATTTTTACTACAATGGCTTGATGTGCGACATCTTGACACATAATACAAATGAAGACTCAAAACCAAAATGAGGTTGGGGATGAAAAGTGTTTTTATCAGGTTTGCCAGCATCACAGTCTGGAAACTTGCTCTCATCTTACAGATTAAACATGGTGTCTATAGCAAAAAAATATGTCTGATAAAGGAGGAGACAGCTCCTAGCAGAAAGCATTTTAAGACAAAAATCTGCCATTTAATTGATCTTCCTCCCCTAAGGTTTATTCTCAATAATCCCAAAGTTAGTACCATTTCTCAATATATTCTTTTGTTACTATGTTTTTCAAAATAATGAAAAAACTTGCATAATTCTTATTTTTTTTTCTCCTCATAAAAGATGAGAAGAAAAAAGGAAAGGGAGAGGTGAAAAGGAAGAGCTAAGGACATGTGAAAACTGTCCTGTTTTCAGTGTACAGACTATGCAAGGTCTCACTCTACTCAGGTTTATTTTTAAGACTGACGCCTTGGTCCAGGCCCTCTTTCACTCATTTCAGTTAGAAAAAGAACCATACCTACTCACTGCTTTTTTCTCTCTCCAAACGAAACATCTTGGGAGCACGTTCTACCACCCAAACCCATCCCACAGGGCTGCCTTCCAGGCAGCAGGTGCAGTGGCCAAGCCGGGGCCCCTGCCCACACTCTGAGCTAAGGGACGTGCTCAGGCACTGCGAGCACACGTCACGCTCACACCCGCCTGGCTCACAGGCAAACCCCAGCTGGATGGCAGCCTCCATGGGAATTCTGGAAAAGGTGTGCACTCAGAAACCACATCCAGCATTTACAACCCAGTTCTTTAGCTAATAGGCAAGAGTAATGTTTCTCCAAATGCTTGGATTCATTAATTATGGGACAAAGATTAACTTGCGATCTCAAAACAACTAATGCCCAGCAATGCTTTCATTCTCTTCACAAAGGGAAAATCCTATTAGCATGTTTATCCAAAGGCAGACATTTCAATTTATTTAAGCATGCTTTTAATCCATTCATTAACTCATAGTACAAATAGTTTAAAGGAGTGAAACTTTTCACTATTCCTGAAACCCCTAATTTAAAGAAACAATTGCTGAGCATTTTCTTCTTTAAGGAAAGCAAATAGTAAAACACTTGTTTTATGAGAAATTTCACTCATAGTTTGACATACTTTGGTTCTTTCTGTGACTTGTGAGAATGAAAATATTACCTTTTGTTGTCAGTGCTATCAATGCTAGCTCATGAAAGAACAGCATTTTTAAACAGTGAGGCTCTTTAAGATACCATAAAAGACTTAAGCTAAACATGATCTATCTAGGGTTTCCAATGGAGAAAGGGGATCTACATAGCTACAGAATAACAATGACACTACTCTGAGAAATGGCTTTCCTTGGTGTACTCACAAAGCAGTAAGTCACTGTTGGTGCCACCTCTGCCAATACTGAACACATACTCAGTGTCAGACAGATTAAATTCCAAACCCCTCAGAAATCAAATATCACTGTGTAAAACTCCTGCATTGCTATTTTCAGTAAGGACCACTCAGAGATTTGTGCAAGTCCAGCTTAGCAGTTGCTTATAAACCCAGTTTGCTGTTACATGATGATAGTAAAGTAAGGAAACGTGATGTGAGATGGCAGTGGAGATTGTATAGTGATTGACAATTTGTATCAAAACTCCAGCCATTAGAGAAGTCTTATTTTAGTGAAGTACTGCTAGAGAAGCCACAAAATCCAAGTACCTCAGCTGGGATATTTTAAGAACTCTGTGTAAGGGTAGAGGTATGCTGGCAAGAGGGCACGTATGAATTTGTTTTTTCATTGATCATGATGCCAGAATATCAAATATTATTACTAAGCCACTTGCTTAATACATTCAGAATACTAGTCTCCAGGGCCCCAATTATGGGCCATGTACATTCACTTAAAAACAAATTGTGAAATGAAATTCTTAATGCTATTTAAGAAACAAGACAAGAAATAGAAAAAGAAAGAAAGAAAGAAAGAAAGAAAGAAAGAAAGAAAGAAAGAAAGAAAGAAAGAAAGAAAGAAAGAAAGAAAGAAAAAAAGTCAAACAGCCTTAAGCCTGTAAAAGAAGGCTCCTCTGTGCATGCTGCCTTCTGGGAACACTCCTTGGCCCATTTTTTCGCTGAGCCTCACAGATACAGTCCTCAGGACAGCATAGCTGGCCGGTGCCCAAAGTGCAAAGGGGAGCACTTACCACCTTACCTGCCTGGTGCTCATACAGTCTGCTTGCATTGCTTAATTAATTTGTGCAGACATAGCAACTGTGTCTTTCTGAGCAGTTTAAAAGCAATTATATTGTTTGTTTTGTTCCCTTGGCTATGCTGGGTCCAATTTACTGTGAAACACTTGTGTGTGTATGCGGTTGATCCCCATCACAGGTGATATTTTAGCAGTCCTAACTGTTAAACAACATGAGTAGTATTTTTCAGCTGTCAACATACATTTATTTATTAGATTCGTAATCTCATTGCACAGTAAATGTCTGTGTCAAGCAAGTGGCAAATCTCCAGAACTTCAGAATTATGATTTTGTTTGGAAAAGTATCCAAAAATGTTCATCTACAGTGTACACAGATTATTTGAGATCTTAGAAACTCCAAAAGTAGGCTGGAAATTTTATAAGATTTTAACTTCTTACAGCATTTCCAAGCTTAGCAATGGATTCCAGCAAAGGCTGGAAGTGGACTTAAAATAAAAAAAAAATCATAAAATTAATGGCTTTAGAAAACAAAACAAAACAAAACAAAACAAAACAAAAAAAACCCAACCAAACCCTGCCCCCCAAAAAACCCATTAACAGAACAGTCTATTTCGATGCTTGTTTTGTTGAAGGTGGGTTATCTACCAGAAATGAGAGTAAGGTTCAGGGTTCATTCATTTTCAGGTTTGTTTAAACTGTTTTGATCTCTGCTGCAGTCATTACGAACTAGAACAAAAGTACAAGGGGGAAGGAAAACTGTTCAAATGCCACCATTTTACTGTGATCCTTTAAGATCTAGGATCTGAAACTGGTTTCCTTTGCAATGCTAAAGAATTGCCTGGGCTGAGCACTCTTGCTGTGAATGAAACTTGAATTAGAAAGGAAGCAAGCACACACAGAGCAAACTATCCTTTTGTACTTTTTAGTATTTAAGTGTTCAAAACCAAATAGATGAGAAAAATGTTGAGAACAAGTGAGAAAGAGAAAAAAGAGTCAGCATAAATTTGCCTTTCTCAGGAAAAAAGAAACAGAGAAAGCAGACATCAGTCTAGTAGTCGTTCAAAATTCTTTATGGATGTAAAATGTAAAAAGAAATCATAGCTCTGAATAGCTAAACAAGAAATTATGGAAAATATCTAACCAATAAATGAAAATTATTCCAAAAGGCTGTCAACATAAACTGTCGAGGTCTTTAGATTTCTACTGAATAGACTGAACCAAACAAAGAGCTAGTCATCATTAAATTAATTAAAATGGTACCTGGAAATATTCAGAGAAGATTTTTATGAGGTGAATATGGATTTTTTTCCGAAGACATGAGAAGAGAATCTTAAAATTGCCGTTTTTGATCAATGGTGGATTATTATCATGGCACAGACTTAAAGTTGTGAAGTCTATACCAGGAATCACCTCTTTTCTCCCTTCAGAACATCCACATGAAAACATGAGTGTTTCTTTCCCTTTTACCTGCAAGCTCAAAACTTGTTTCAAACCAATGCTTTAATGAGGAGTTAGGGTGGGTGTCTGTTTTTTCAGGGGTACAGACAAACAGGTCCCAAAGGATCTGTTTTCATTCCTACATAGAATGGAAGTAAATTCTGTAACCTTGAAAGTTGTCCTCTAATGAAACATCACTTTTTGGTTAGCCCTACTAAAACAACCCTCTGCTTTTTGATCAAGCATCACCTGCAACAACAAATTTCACCACTCAAAAGCAACTGGCTCAAAAGGTCTTAATCAGAGGACTTCCTTGGCTCTTTCAGAATGTTTGATATGGCTATCAGAATTAGCCCTAGCAATGCTGAAACTGAAACTGCAGCTAGGCCAATGAATCATGTTTTTCTTCTTTAAAACTTGTTTTTACATCTTGAAATATTTCTGATGATTGTAGCCATAAGTAGGAATAAAGACACCGGTCACTTCAAAATTTAAGACTGCTTTACTGAATAAGAAATACTATGAAAATGTAAAATTAAAAGAGCACTGGTCTCTTGCTGATACTGACCAAGAGCATTATTGGCAAATATCTGCCTATTACCAATCAAAGGAAAAAACATTTGATTGAAGAGAACATGATGTGTACCTGTTATCAGCAATATTTAAGGTGCTTAAGGTGTCTAATTCCAATTCCATAATTCTACTCTATGCATTAATAAATAAGTAGCAAATGAGCACCTCTCCAAATTGCAGCTATTGACTGCAGAAAAAAATTGACAGCATCAGCGAGGAAACCTTCAGTAGCAATTCGCATCTCAATGAAGAAAATTTCTTGCAGATGACTTTTTCAATATGTTGTAAAAACAATAAAGAAAAACACTCAAAACTAATTTCCATAAAGTTTTAATGTATAAAATGAACAAATATCAAGTGCACAATAATTGTCTCTGTTGTTCATGAGCCTAACAAAAGCTTTGGCTCAGGTAGCTTCATTATGTTATCCTTGCTCACCACAGTAAATAGATCCATCATGTAATACAATGGTTTACTATGAAAGGGCTGAAGAATGAGGATACTGTTTCATCCTGTCTCATCTTCTGATGAGACAGGATTTCTCTTTGAAGCAGTCTTGGTGCTTCAGAGATTTGCAGGAGCTAATGGAGAGAGATGATGTGGAAAATTGCCTCCTACAGGTTGAATTGGTGTGGTCCCTGGGGTTTTCTTTCCCCCGCCCCCTACCTCCACTCCCTGCCACTCTCTTTAGGACTGAGAGAAAGAGAAAGTAAATCTTTATAATTACGGCTATTCTCACTTTTTAGAAAGACCATTGTGCTGGGAATCACCCTACACTTCTGTAAGGAACTGCATTGTCTAGCACCATGCTACTCTAAAAGTTAAGAGATTTAACTGCGGATATCTTGTAGGGTTGCATGTCACCCAATTTCTCTAAATAGAGACCAGAAGTAAAGGAGTGGATGATACAGGCAGCAGTGGCTTGTGAGAGCTCTATGCATTGCAAAGCTTTCTTTGGTTTTTGCATTTTCTCACTCAACCCACCCAACTACCACCACCCTCACCACACTACGTAATTGCAGTCAGGAGATACAAGACTTAATTTGACCATCTCAAACTCAAAATACAAAAATGTACTAGACAAGAAACCTTTCAAGATAACAATCGTAAGAGTTTCTCTGAACTGCCAGTGATATGGTCCTTCTGAAAAAGGACCTGGCCATGCAATTTCCTTAACAGTGATTTACTGAAAAATAAGGGGACGTGGGAGTCACAATTTTGATGAAGGCTGAAAATTAATCTATCTTTAGACAGCATATTGTTACAGAAATAATAAGATTGATTTCAACCCACTCACTTTCAGAAAATCCTCCAAGTCCAGCACTCCTGGTTTTCAACTCACAGACATTTCAAACTCTATTTTAGGGTCTATTATTTTTCATTATGGTCAAGAGAAACTTTGATTTTCTCACCTTTGCAGTTCCCTCGGTAGGCTATTTCCAGCTGAGGGTCTTTGCATTTTGCTCGTTGAAACTCACACCGGGACAGAAAAGTTCTTCCATCAGATGCACAGAGCGATTTCTGGGGGGAACCTGCGCAGTCCAGGCTGCATTCTCTGTCTTTGTCTTGGTCCACTCTCAAAAACTAGAGGAAAAAAAAAATAATGTTGTAGGAATGCTATTCCCATGTGAAAACTGCTCTGTGGCCCCTTCCCCAGCAAAGACATACAAATATCATCCAAAACTGAAAAGAAAGCTCTGCCTGTTTTGTCTATTCAAATCCTAGCCGATTCGTTGTATCTGGGGTTGTTCCATTGCTGCTGTGAAATGACAGTGATTGCAACATCTCCGTAATGTACACTAAACCCAGTACCACAATTAGGAAGTCTCTGAATCCCTTTCAAACATTGTGAATCTCAAAACTACAACTTGAAGTTTTTGGAGTGAAAATGGTGATGGCAGAAACATTCTTCGCAACAAAAATGAGACAGCAATGGATGCTTGTCAATTTTATTAGATATGTATTAATTATTCTACAATGACAATCCAAAAAGTCTGTTCTAAGACCCAAGTAGGGTCTTTAACACAATAAATATTCTCATTGTGGATTTCAATTCACCTCTTTCTAGTTTTGACAAAAAGCTACACTGAATCTAACCTAATTGTTCATCCCTCCAATGCCAAGACTGCAAGGCTCATGAATTTGGCATCATCCTTGGCACTGTGAAAAGAAGGAGCTTCTCACCCTGAAACATGCTGCCAAAAAAACCTAATCTGATCTGACACTGCTACATGCCAGCCAAAATCAAAGACAGATAAAAACAAAGGTATTACTTTATCTTCTGAGCTCTTGAAATACTGAGACTAGGGAGGAGGTGAACTCACTAAGTGCTCAGATGATTTTCTCTATCCTTCTGCTTCTTATGAAAAATCACAAATCTTATTACACATAAGAAATGTATAAAGAGAGCTATAAATCTCCATAATCTTCCTACTTGAAACTTTGGTCTATTTGCATTTCCTATAATTTAACATGAGGAAATACAGATGTCTTTCTGGAGAGTGTGCATGAAAATGGAGAGATTATCTCAAAGGTATCACTTTAAAATAATACTCATATTTAGACTTTTACCAAAATTTTTATATTTTAGTGGCACACTAAGATAAAAAGGAAAGCTTCCTTTTCCCAACATTTTTGAGCAATTTTTCACTTTGGGAATAATTAACTTCATAAGCAAATTAGTCACAAATTACACACAAGCCCCAAATCTTTCTCCAAGGAATCTAGCTACAGAGTTCCAGAAGTGGAGGACAGATGTTCCTTCCTCCCCATTTTCGTGTTATTTTGCAAATCCTTCTTGCCGACAGAAATTAATAATTAGGTGAGCTGAGTGGGAAGGGAGAAAAACTGAAGTCATCCCTCCCTTTACCTCCAGTAGCAGTGAGGTTCTCTTTACAATGAGTAACAGTGAAGAGAGGCATTCATGACTCTGAATAACCTCCAAATCATGTTGGTCTCCAGGGCTTGCCTGGGTGTCCTGATGAGCTGCACTCTGGGAGCCCAGTGAGATTGTCCAAGCTTCCCTTCCTTGCCTGGAAGGCATCTGCAGGACTCTGAGATTAGGCCTACCTAGGACTGTGAAAAGGATTTCTCAATGAAAAACGGACCACATGGGGCCTCTGGCAAAAAAAAAAAAAATGGATTCAGTCCTCTGCTTTGACTCCAACTTCCCCTGTGGATTTGGTGATGGCAAGTCAAGTGATCTCCCTCTTTCTGTTTTGTGAAGTAAGGAATACAGCTTTTCTGTGTGTAGAAGACTACCCCTCTGTAATGGCTAGGCACTTTGCCACCCTTAATTTATCCTCAGCAACATTCCTATTGAGCAGAGAATTAGTTTTCAAAAGCACAGGGAGGCTTCATGACCCACAGAATATCATGCAGCAGATCAGGGGACTGAACCCAGGCACCAGAAGAAAATCACACACAGCAGCAGTCTAGCCCCTGTATCATTTTTTCCCCCAGTTTCCTCATTTGGTCTGTTTTGAACTGTTGCAGGAGTTAAGATGAGTATGCCTGACAGTAACACTGTGGACAGAAAATCCCCTTAATTGTCTGAGGAACAAAATCCACTCCCTTGAGAGCATGATAGTTCACAGATAAAGCTGTATTTTAAAGGGCATTTATCCAAATAGTTTTATTTAAGTATTTTATTATTCCAAAGCCTTAGAGGAGATTAGGGCAAATTAAGGGTTCAAGGATATTCAAGCAACCTGGAAAAGCAGAGGATGAACACATACCCGGGAGACAAAACCACTTGAATAGCTTATTGGTTAGCCAAACCTCACTGGAGAATTTGGGTTGCACATTTAAACAATTTCCACCAATCTAGTGTAACTGAGGGATTTAAGAGCAGGAAGGACAAAAAGGCAGGCAATTGTAAGGAAAGACAGCATGAGAGACTAGCAAATGTACTAAGAAAAAAAAATACAGAAAGTATGTGACTCACATTTGGAAAACACTTCATTGTCATCTTTACTACAGCAGTAGAAGATGGTACAAGTCAAAATCAGTATTGCTTGCCCACATAGCCAAAGGAATTGATAAACACATCAAAAACTAATGCTGAAACAAGAAAGAGCTAGGGAACTTCTCATAAGATTTGTTACTTGTTCAAACAGGAACAAACACAGTCAGTGACAGAAAAGTTGGGATCACACTGGTGCATATCATAGAGCTATACTTTCCCATGAAAATAGTCCTTTTGATTAAAATAGGACAGCTTAGAGAGAGAAAAATGGTTCAATACAGATCAGAAAGTGACTCACTCTCAGTATTAGTTCCTCTATTTCTGTCTTTGAATTCATGTAACAAACAAATGTGTTATTGTACAAACATGTGATTCACTGAAAGACAAGCTTAAAGCAGCATTTCTGTTGAATGCTGGTAATGACTGAAATTAGGCCAACAATAGTTGGCCAACCTGAGAAGGAATTATTTTGAACAACCAGCAGAAAGTGGACAATTATGGTTAAACCCTATTAAAAAGCAAAACACTTTTAACAGAGAGGTTATTAGGTTCTGCCCTAATGACACAGAAACCAGCCTAGTCATGCTTCACAAATTGGTTTCAACTAAAAATTGTTCCACAGATTAAGAGGTATGACTCATCTGAAATTGCTGTAACTTATCTTCTCCTTTACATTTCAGTATCATTTATTTCAGCATCATTTATTTCAGCCTTTCCAAAGCAAAATACTTGGCAACACTCAGCTTTCAAGGGGCTTACTATTCTAGGCCAGGCACTGCTTTAAATTCTCATGAAGTATTTCTGGGAAGAAAGAATGATAATGGAGCTATAGCAGAAAAAACATTTGATTTTAGGTTTACCTCATTAATAGAACCTAATCACTAAAGTCATTAAACATGCATACCCACTTGACAGGTATAAGCATTTTGGAAATATTATTTATGGTCGTACGTATTTCCGGCATCATGGAATTCCAGTGTTTTCCTTCACTGTCTCACACTTCAAAGAGTCTTAATACTGGATGGAATGTATCAATGACGATCTCAGTGATCTTTCATCTCTCTATTACTGAAGTTCAGACTATGAAGTAGTAGATACATGAAACCTTGCTTAAACTGGAGGAAAATATTTCTGCTCTGTTTTTTGCTCTGTTTTCTGCTCTGATTTATCTTTCCACCTTTTTTTTTTTGTCACTGATGCCACAACTGGGCTATGGACAGTCATGATGCTTATTTCTTCAACCACAAGCAAAGTGTTGCAGTCAATGAGAAAGTTTTTCCAGTACCTTAAGAGTAGGAAATTGATGGTTTCCTTACTGTGCTATTGAACTATTTATCAAAATAGCATGTATATATAACCTTCCTCACTGCTATGATGTAACCCATATCTTCACCTTACACTGTCCACTCTTATGCAGGGATTCAGCATCATTCCCGCTGGTCTACATCCTGCAGCTACATCACTGAAAGGGTAGAAAAGGTTTTCAGATAAAACTGAGTCACACGCACACCTTTGCATTTCTGGTGCACAAATCTGTGATCCCACCTTCTGTAGTTCAGAGAAACTCTCCTTGCTCCTAAGCAGATGACAGAGGATAAGGCGAGAGAAATGGTGCTTGGCTAGAGAGCAAGTTGACCTGCCAGTACAAGAAAGCAGAAGAGTCAAGACCAGTGTTACAGTCTGGCCATGGGGAGCACCAATATTGGAAGAAAAGCTGACAACACACACTTGGGCTGAGACATAAAGACTAGTTCTTTAATCTGGCTCAAAGCCTTTTAACCAGTAATGGGAAATGCTCTACATTTCATAATATAGTGCACAGCAGTAGGTTTTGCCTTTGGTTTGATGCCGCTCTTTGATTAATCTGAGCAAGGCAGGACAGTTTTCTCTTTTTTTTTTTTTTCTTAAATCTGGGCCAGCATGTCTCTAATATTTGCAGTCGTGTAGAGACATCCTTAATACAAACACATTGCACATGAAGCATAACTCATAACTATGCTAAATATATTTTAATTTGCCCTATTACAAGTTTTCTTACTAAAGCTGAAGACCAGTAAACCACTTTTTCTGTCTGTGGATAGAAAGCTCCATCCTTTTCTGTAACACCAGATTGGAGTCTGTGGACTAGAGACATTCAATTCCATCGATTTGGATAGTTTATCAGAGGTTTTTAACCAATCTTTCTGCATTTTACAGATTTCCTCAATTTTGACTGGACCTATATACCCTCCACTGACACTGAGTATTTAAGCACAGTCACAACAGGTTTTTATTTTATTATTATTTCTGGACCCCTTATAACTGATATACAGACTTGCCTTTTGACCAAGTGAAAACTACTTTCAGAATCTAAAATACAGTTCAAGACTGCTTGTGAAACAGGAGACTAACACCTCATCATGGAGGGCTGAAGGCCAAAAGGGCCTGAAAAACAAGCAGAAGAGAGAAAATGGATTTGCCACCACTGATTTGCTTGGAAAAGCCTACTGCAGACTACAGCTTTGAAAGGCAATTTCTTTATTCTGCATCTGATTACTGTGAGATGTTAAATAGAATGGTCTGACTACCCTGCTGCTGGCATGGGAGGTCTGCAAACAAACTACAGAGCAGTGCACTCTAAAGTGGCTCTGTGCTGAGAGCTTTGTGCTGGTGAAAAATGTGCTGATTTACAATGATTTATGTAGTCATGCTGTTTCTGTCTGATAGCTGCCTGCCAGGCAGATGTAGAAATCTCCAAGCTAGGAATATTTTGTTCCCTCTAGGCTTGTCTACAATGGAAAAATGGGTTAGACAACAGTGACACGTGTGTGTGTGTGTGTGTGTGTGTGTGTGTGTGTGTCTGCATATATGTATGTGGGGTATATATCCACACATGCAAGTTATAATCTGTGAAGTCATATTCCCATGTGTATTTCAGAGAAAGGCAACGATGTTTAAATATCCACGTTGCACTCTGCCTTAGAGAGTATCCCAATCAGCTAATCTGTCTCAATTAATCTGCTTCATTGAAACACCACTAATTTTTTCAATTTTTATTTCTTCACTCTTCTCACAAGGAATGAAGCATAAAGGTGATCCTCATGGGTCCCTTCCAACTCATATTCTATGACTCTGAAATATATTTACAGAACAAACATTACTCTCATCCCAATGCCATGGGAAAGCATTCAGCCCTAGCATTGAAATGGATGGAAAACTTAAGTTCTCCTTACCCTTGTTATTTAGGACAGTACCAGAAGATACTTCAAAATACCTGCTCTGTATAACTGCTGTGCTCAACCAATCTTTAAGAGATTTGTTCATCTTGTGCTTTCCCACTGAAGCAAAATGGTCCTTAATGACTGTTCCATGACAAACCCAGAGCTGTGTACTTGCAATTGTGACCTCCTTTTGTTTACAAACATACAGGACATCACCATTAAGGTTAAGCTTGAATGGAGGAATTTACATAGAATTTACACATTGGACCTGTGCAGCCTTCAGAAAAAATGATTGAGAGGAGACCCCATTAACGTGTATAAATACCTTAAGGTGGGTGTCAAGAGGGTGGATCCAGGCTCTTCTCAGTGTGCCAAGCAAAAGGACAAGAGGAAATGGGCAGGAAGTGATACACAGAAAGCCCCACCTTTAAGGAAGGGAGAATAAGGGAGAATTTCACTGTGCAGGGGATGGAGAACTGGAACAGATTGTCCAGATAGGTTATGGGGTCTCTCTCTTTGGTGATATTTGAGAAGCATCTAGATGCACTCCTGTTCAGCATGCTCTAGAAGAACCGCGCTTGAACAGCAAGGCTAGACCAGATGACCCACTGTGGTCCTTTCCAACCCGAGCCATTCTGCAATTCTGAGACTAATCAGGTTTGATTCTGATAAGCCATAACATGCCTGTGCTTGCTATTACAGTGGGCAAGGCCATTTGCACTTACAACAAAGAATCTCATCAAAACATTTCTGTCTCTTCTCAGTGCTAAGGGCTCTTGGTGTGCATCAGAATCTTCCCATTATATTCCCCCTACCAGATAAGTGAGTGGATGACTGATTTTCATGAAGTTATCTCAAACTTGGGAAAAAAATGAACATTTGTTCTTTAGAGTTCATCATCCCTGTTTACATAAAAAATTAGTGACCCAGCCACAAGGGTGCAGCACTCTCCAAGGGCACCAAGCCATGATCATGGTCTCATAGTGTGGAACTAATTGTGTAGACTAGAAAAACTAGAAATTGACAGCTTTAGGATAAGATTCACGGGCCTTGGAAAAGATAGGACATATCATCCCTTCTACCTTATGAGCTGGAGAATCTGATAAACTAGCTCTCCTGTAATTGTTTCAAGTCCTATGAGAATAACCTATCCCATAGTGTCAAAGAAAAACAAAGGGGAACAAACTCTCAAAGTCCCAGGTTTCAGACAACTGAAACAGAGGTGGGCTCTAGGTTTCAAAAATAAGTTTATCAAAGGTCTCCTGTAGGTTGTGCATTTGCAGGGGCATACAGGAGGCAGAACTGTCTCTAATACCTGCTGAGACACTGTTTTATTTAAAAGAACAGTGTTAAACCTTTGCACACAGACACATCCCCCCCACCACCTCTACCTTTGCTTCACTGTATTTCATGAAACTTTTCATATGTAACTTATGTGTAGCCTCTTTCCCTACAAAATTTAGCCAGGACGGTTGAAATAAACAGCTAGAGTATGCAATTTCACTGAGTAGAAGTTGAGGTTTGGGTTTGTTGGGTTTTGTTTCTTGTGTTGTGGTGGTGTTTGTTTTTTTATTTTTTTTTCCTAATCACCCAGGATTAGTACTCAAAGTTACCTACCTATCAATTAGAACAGTGTCGTGCTTTACTCCCTCAGTGTCTGGAGTGCAGTAGAGTTTTTGGAGCCTCACTGCCAAAACTACAGTCTCCTCTTGTTACGACCAGCACAGAAGATTATTAAACAGAGTTGTGCTTTGATTGATATGTTTTGCTTTGGCATGTTATTTTTAAAATGTTTATTGCTTTAACAGGTGTTTTTTTAAAGTGACCTCTACGTTGCTGAATTGATGGGGGGGGTGGTGGTGAATGTCAGCACATCCATCATTTCTTTTTACCGCTGCTTCAAAAATTACTAAAAAAGGCAAAACATCTCAGTTGTGCAACCATGTAAACTAGGAAGGACTGGGCTGAAACTGAAGCAAACTGTGACACATTCTTTCTTGCTTTCAGGAAAGGATGGACACATGAATGCCAGAAAAAGCTACAAGAACAAGGAGTCCAAATCTACTCTTTTTTTCCTCTATTTGTCTTAAAAAGAAACTTAAAGGTAATTAAACCGTACCTCTTGAAGGGGTATTCTCTTCAGTAGCTTAATTCTAGGATCTGGTTCCATTCCTACTAATGTAAATATACAGATAGCAACAGGAGCAGGCTCGGGTTCCTGTTGAGTAGCACTCAGCCCTGGTGAATCACCCTTTCAGAAGGACCTTTCCCTGATTCATTTGAATGCTTCCATAGTACACTCTTTTCAAGCACAAAGCACTCACTTCAAATGAGTCACACTAGAAGCTACAAAATCTGAGAATTAGAAACAATGTATGAAAAATGTTTTGCCACTGACTCCATAAAACTAAAAATAAAATAATGGTCTTAATTTTCAAGATATGATAAGTACTGTAAGTGACCCTAAAATACACTTTACCTGATTACATTCACTAATTTCCAAGATGAAGATTCCTTCATATTTCATGAAATCACTTATTTTTGCAAACTGATCCTAGTGTATGAACTTTAGAAGAAAACAGCCAATACATTTAATACTGTAGATATTTAGAAGCATTTAAAGTGCACCTCAGTAAGGGCAAATGATCTGCAACCCTTTCATTTCTTCCAAAGAACAGGTTATCTGACTTTTCAGGGGTAAGAAAAAATTTCCTGTGATTTTTATTATAGCTAATTTTAACTTCAGTTTAACATAAACAGCTGGGTTTTTTTCATTTTCCAACATCCAAAAAGTTTAACAGTATTGAAACTTATGGTATGCATTGCCTGAAAATTGAAGGTTAGGTTGGGATAGAAAGCGTAACAGACTCATACAGTGCTGAAAACAAGCTAGCACCATCTCTATGCATGTATAACTGTAAGTTAGAGAGATCTTAGCCTTTTTATTTTGTCAGTCTCCAGTGGCATCACTCCTCTTGGTTTCAGAGAATTACCAGCAAAGTATACTGGTTTAACGGAGTCAAAAACCTACAGATATAAAGACCTTTGGTCAGAGACAGGACATACAGCATAAATTTAAGTAGAAACTCAAATTGAAAGGGTTTCTAATACGAAGATATTCTATTCTGCATCTACTACAATCCACTAGTTACTGGCTGTGTCATGTGTCCACTGCTCTGCATTTGTCCCTGGCCAGTGGTAACTTCATGCCCTTCATTCTTGTGGTATTGTTATTCATAATCTTTTCTTTGGCGGGTCACTGTCATTTATAGTGTTTCTTCTCAGTTGCCAGAAGTCACACAGGGAGAAAATAAACAGAGAAACAGTGGGATGCATTGTCTATGTGTTGAATTATCCTCTAGTTTACTTAAGCTTTTCATAAGTACTGACCCAGCTTTCAGAATACAAGTGGGCTAGCACAGCCATCCTGTTAGTCAGTTTCCTGAGATACAGCTAATCTGGCTGGTGGGTATCTTTCATAACTTCAGCAACAACTTGGGAAAATAGACAAGTTTTATTTCTTAGTGTTTTTTAAAGGCAGCTTGTTTGAAAAATACTTTGGCTTCCAAATACTGAAACACTATTTTAAAATGCAAATCAAATCGAACTCAGATAAACATTTCTATAATTGAGGTGCTTATTTTAGGATTAATGAATATCAGTACACACCCTTTAAAGTTTCTGAGGTAGCTTAAAACAATAAAACTGAAGTCAATGACCTATAACTCAAAATAAGAAGCATTAGGTTAAACCTCTATCACAAATGTCAGAAATCTCCAGCATACAGGACATGCAAAACCCTGAAAATGAGCTTCTAGATGGTCATCTCCAGTGTAAGATATTGCTATTTCTGGAATCATGAAAGGAGGACTTCCTTTCCAGCTCACCTTTGCTCTCCCCCCACCACATGCTGAAGCAGCAGTCCAGCTGCAATTACACTGAGGGATGTCAAAAAAGAAAACTTCATAAGAAGCACTTACCTCTGTGAAAAGGAAATTGTTTATTAAAGGAATAGAGGGACCCCCTCAAAAGCTAAAGTGAAACAGTGCTGGATGTTGAGTTGCGGACTTGTAGGGAACAATCTCCCTTTGTGGGGGACAGAAAGGCTCAGCTAAACAGGGCTTTTCTATATCTGAATTTCTATGCAACTCTACTTAGTGCCTATCACGATCCACAGGCAACTGGCCACTCTCCATATGGCTGGTTGCCTTCTCTTCCTAGGGAACTAAAGAACACAGAGGCATATCAAATGACGAAGACACAGTATGAGACAATATCACAACAGGGCATTTCTTTTTATAATTTAAATCAAGTAAGCAACTGATTCACACAGGGCAGAAACTCGATAAGACATCAAAGGTCTAATCCCCAAGCCATAAAGCTAACTTGCTGACAATAACTGCAGAGCTCTAACTCTCTTACATTTATCACTGCCATCAGCTCCTTCAGAACAAAGTATTTGGGAAAGAAGGCAGGCAGCTGAGTCTGGGAGGCAGATTTTGCTCTTGCTAAACTGTTGATCTTAAAATAACGCTGCTAGGTTTAAATACTGTCATCTTTAAAAAGAGGAATCATGCTAAAAGTGAACGGTTTAATAGTACACATTAGAATATACAAGGATTTAACAACCCAGTCTAATGAAAAAAAAACCTTTCCACGGGGACACAGGAACCTGTAAGCAGTTTTCTCAAACCACTGGCAGTTCTATTTCCTCTCAAGTTTGGGGTTTTATGGAACTCTTGTATGTTTGTTTGTATGTTGGGCAAAAACATTTTTTCCTTTAATTTAAAACATTGTTTTCCAAGGAAAAAAGTCATTAGGAAACCATTTATTTCTAATTATTATGAGGACTTTTTCAAAAGGAAAACCCTAAAATATGAAAGACAAAATTTTGTCTTTTGCTAGATGCTTTTTGTGCATCTACCAGTGGATAAAAGGGGTCAACAAACCATGATCCAAACCAGACATAAAAGAATTTTTCCAAGTTCTGTTTCCCATTTTAAGTGACCTCTGCTTTCTCTGTCAGAACTTCCCCTTGCAGTTCTTTGCCTTCTACACACCAGTTGGTCATAGCTTTAAAATCTGTCCTAAAATATCACCCAGTAATCCTAGGGATGTTAAATTGTCATACTAGTTAGTACAACCCATTATTCCCTTTCCACCGCAGACCCAAATATGTGAGATTTCTTGATAACAAAAGGAGTTCTTACGGATGACAAACCAAATGGAGGAGAATTTGAAGAGCTTCCATGTGAGTTCAGTGAGCAAAGACCTCACAACAGCTGGTGTAGTACCAAGAAAATCCCCAAAAAGGCTGTAATGACAGTCACACATACTGTATTGTAGATGAAGAATCAACAATAGAAGAGACTATTGCATTTCAGAAGTAAAAAATAAAAATGCTGGTTTTAAACATAGCGGACCTGAGAACACACAGAATAAGACTATAACAATTTATTGAGATCCCTTTTTAATAAAAATCACCCACATCAAAAATTTTGTAGTTTGGGGTTTTTGTAATGGTATGCAATCAGAATTAATTTTTGCATACTTGAAGGAGCCCAGACATTCTCTATTTGTGATAAGAAAATGCTTGTAAGTACTTTGAAAATACAGTAGATAAAGAACACCAGACTGCTAAAGAACAGGTATTTCATTTTAATCGTATTTTCTCTCACCCCACAAAGTGAAATAATTAAGGCCCAGCAAGTTCCTGCTCTTACCAAGAGCTTATATAAATATCATATTTTTACAGCTCAAGAGTGAAGATTTCTGCAGACCAAAGTCTTTGATGCAGTATTTTATATTTGTGGTTTCCAGTCATACTTGAAAAATCAGAGAATCTTTTCCTCTCAGATTATTTTTGTTGGAAGCCTATAATTACCCCATGTTACAGATATTTTTTATATGCAGTGGAATTGACCAACAAAATATAAGCAGAGGTGGCATCTATGAAATATTTTCCTATTTCACTGCGGAAAATGGCTCCCTGATATGGTTTTGCACAGATTATATCATTTGGAAGAATATTTAAGAGAGCCCATCCCCTTCTAACAGGCAGACCCTTCACACCAATTCCACATACTCTTCCTTCCAATGCTACAAGTTTTTGCCTTCCTTGGAGCATGGAATTTGGCTTTCACAAAACTTATTTTGTCTTTTGGTGATTGTGAGGTCAAGCAGAGCAGCCTCAGCCACAGCTTGTTTCTGTTGCATGTAGTGGCCTGGAAAGCCAGCAGTCAGCTGGCTAGTTTTGACCACATCACACTGCCATGGGAGGAAGAAAAGAAATAGTGATGCCATTTTTTAAAATCTCATCTTTTTTCCCTGTCATCTGCCTCACAGAGGGAAAAAAAAAAGCGTATTCCACAGCAGATGCTGAGGCATTCTTACCTCCCTTTATTTTGTTGCCTGAGGAAAAGGAACTTTAGGTGACTGGACTAAGGGCAGTTGCTCCTTTGCCACCGTTCTCTGTTGGGAGAGCTTGGCCAACCACCCAAGGAGAATTACAAGCTGCCCACCACAGGCTACTGATGCTCTCTGTGGACAGCACTTAACCACATTTAAAGTAATCTGGATAAAAATGACAAATGACAGTAAATATATTCAGCCATGAATATGACTTGGACTAGATGAACACGGGTATTTTTCAGGCACCTTGGCAAATATAAATTACTGTTTAACTGTTGAGAAAACAGGAGAGCAAACTTTTTATGTGAATTCAGCATGCTCATATTTACTACTGGAGAGGCCTTCTTCTCTTTAAGATGTAGGCCTGGGGGCATAAAATTTGTCCCATATCACCTAGAACAGATTGCCTTTGATACCTAAGTTGTCCTTCTGTCAGCTGCACTGTCTGTCACTTGGCCTGTTGGATGCCACACACTAAGCTTATATCCCTAGCCAACTCCTACAGCACCTGAGGGCCAGGTCTCGCTTTTAATTAAAGCTCCCTGAGGTCTGTCACCTCTGCAATCTACACCACAGCTCTACCCACAGCTTACTCAGAGCAGCATCATTAGCTGACTGACATATCTGCCATAGAACAGACTGACACATCTGTCATTGTCACTGTCTTGGACCCAGCTTCACAGGTGGAAACGTATGATCTGATATGAATCTGTTGGATATGAAGAGGTGCCAAAGTACCATGGATTGCTGATGCAAACAACTCCAAATACTTTGTGGTATTTTTCCATTATCGCAACAACCCATAGAAAATGGCTATACCTTTAAATAATTCCCTTGGATTCACATTTTACAAAGCTAAAAATCTAAGTCCCCTGCAGCTGCTGTTGATACCCAAATATACAATCTCCCCACAACTTGCCATTAAAGGAGAAAATTTCTGCTAGCATCAGTTTACAGACAATTTAGTCACAGAGATGTGGTGACTTGTTCAAAGTCAAAGAGGAAGTCTGTGGCAATGCTGGGAATTAAATACAGGACTCCAGAAACTCCTTCCTGTTTTTTAACCACATGTGTCATTCTTCCAAATGGTCTTTCCTACATAAGATTTAGTCATGGCTGAAATAAGCTCAGTTCATTAACAAACCAAGGACACGGCAAGACAAACAGTATGAGTCCTTCAAAAGATGGATTTTCTTGTTAAAAACATTTAAGGATATTTTGTAAACTATTTTATGACTTCTGTTTCAATTTATAAAAAAAACAACCCTTCACTGAATGTCATGTCAATGCAATCTAGGATGATGTTTCCAGGAAAAAACACAGGCTGATCTGTTTGGACTATGTACACTATTAGTTCTCTCAAGTTTTGAACAGTGTGGTACTGATTGATTTTTTTAGTTCTTTCCAGGGAAGTCCTGAATTCAAGGTCTCACAGAGTTCACCACTTCTGAGCCTAAAAGAGTAGAGGAGAACAATAATAATTTAGTTTGTAAGAGATATATAACTGCAATTTTCCTTCTTAAAATAACCATGTCTCCCTCAAAATCAAGGCAGTATTTGTACTTTTTCTACCCACAATGAACTGACTAAAGCACAGACAAGACATTTTATCTTTGTGCTTCTTTAGACCTCTCCCAACAAAAATCAGACTATCATTACTTGTCTTTGTAAAGCATTTCATAAACCATGAATGAAAAATACAGTAAGAGTAAAACATTAAATAAGTGCCAAAGCCACAAGATCAGGCTCTAAACATGGCCCCAGACTTGACTTTTGCTTTAGTTCTCTGGAGCTTATTTACAGCTAAGCATTAATTACTTATATTTTATATGTCAGCTTAGCGTAGTGTTTTATTTAGTTATGTGGTTTTTAGCTTTTAGGAGCACCTCAGTTTCCAGATACTTCTTTATGTAGCTGTCAGACACAGAGAAACAATGACAGCATTGTTAATGTATCCATCAAAACAGAATAGATATGATACATTAATGTTTCTATAGCAAACACACACTGTTAAGGCAGAGGCATATTTTTCTAAGTTTTTCTAAACATTTTTCCTTACCACTAATTTGTTTAAAAGCTATACCTCAGTGCTTCTTCACAGCAATATTTCAACCAAATTGCGAACTGATCTGAGAAAAATAGAAAAGAAAAGAAAAGAAACACTTTGACCAAGAAGAACATATGCCTCAGCATGGTTTCCATACTCAAAACACCTCAATCTTTTCTTCTCACAGTTGGAAAAGCAGAGAGAATTAGCACGATAAGAAGCTGATATCATAATTTATCTGCTGCACACCCTGATTTTAATATCACAACAGCTTTCAGGTAAGCAAAATAAATGACAGTAGGAAGTCTTGAACACAGAGTAGGTAAGATGTATGCCTGTTAACTGCTCTTAGAGGAATGAAACTGCAAATTTGCTAAACTCTTTCCCTCCTTGCACTAAGAGTTTTATTAAGGAAACTAGACTCTGCTTGAAGCTGAAAATGTTTTGTTTCTGTAAAATATTGTTGAACCACAAGAGGATCCAAGCTAACTAAATATGGAGCAAGACATGTTTTTGTATACCAGCCCAAAATACTCTGTTACTGATTCACTGGTAACTTATGACCGGTTTGGATACAATCTCAACCAACCATCATTGGTTTTGGGAGACGAAGTGACGTGAGTCAACTGTAATTAATATGATAAAGAGCAGCTCACTCTTATTGCTTAAGTCAGTCCAAAGCTTTATTCTCACAACAATATTCCAATTGCAAGCTTGAGAAAAGGCAAATATAAAGGGTCATAGCACACTGCACTTGTAATGCAACTCCTTTCTCCCTAGCCCTAGCCCTAGCATAATACTCTTGTCCAGATAGAGGTGAAACCTAGAATAATGTTTTCATGTGCAAGAACATGTAAAAAACCAGTATTTTTTATATTGTAGATGTCTTGCATACACAGCTTCATAAATTGTTGCTGTCCATTATTAAACATTCTTCTTCCTTTTCCCCATTTCTAAGTCTAAAAATCATATCAGTCAAGAGACACTTCAATATCTTTCAGCACAGCTGACATAACTCTGCAAAAGAATCCAACTAAGACCTTGTTCTTTGGCTACAGGAATGTCACATCCAGAAAACACAAAAACAAGCACTGGAAGTGACATAGAACTATATAAAAATAGAGAAAAATTGTATGAATAAATTCAACCAGTGAATTTTAAGACTATATTTAATAATTCCTGCAAGCAAATTACTGATTTTAAGCTGAATCTTGAGCTCCAGATGAAGGAGCAGGTGACCTGGTGCAGACAACAGAAAGGAGAAGGAGTCCTAAAGTTATCTACTGCTAAGCATCTATAAAATTCCAGTAAAGAGAGAGCAAGTGTTAAATCTGGGGGAAACTTGATTCTGAGCAATGAAGAGTCTAATTTAAACCTTTAAGCTTTAATTAAGCCTTAGCTGTCAATGTGAGAGAATACACACCATTACTTAACTATAAAGGTGTCTAGCTTTAAAGTTTTGGGGATGTACAAGTTTCCCCAGTCACCACATTGGCTGATGATTATTTCAGAGTTTTCCCCAGTTCTATTGTTTTGTTTACATGTAATAGGCAAGCTGAACACTTTTTATATAAATTGTGTTCTTGGAGGGTGTAAACAGGTTATCAGCTTGAATATCATAGAATTCTAGAATTTTCTGAGTTGGAAGAGGATCACTGAATCCAACTCCTGGCCATACACAGGACTACTTCGAGAGTCACACCATGTGCCTAAGAGTGCTATTCAAATGCTTTTTGAACTCTGTCACAGTCGATGCTGTGACCACTTCCCTGGGGAGCCTGTTCCAGTGCCTGATGATCCTCTGGGTGAAAATCTTTTTTAATATTCAGCCTAAATCTCCCCTGACACAACTTGAAGCCATTCACTCGGGTCCTGTCACTGATCCATGAGAGTGAAGAGATCAGTGCCTGCCTCTCCTCTTCACCTCACAAGGAAGTTGTAACTGGAATGAGTTCTCCCCTCAGTATCCTCTTCTCCATCCTGAACAGACCAAGTGACCTCAGCTGCTCCTCATGTCTTTCCTCCAGACCCTTCAACATCTTTGTTGTCCTCCTTCAAATGCTTTCTGACACCTCTATATCTTTCATATATTATGGTGGCAATCCACCTCTGAAAAATAGTATGTGCTGTATTCTAAATAATGAAAAACTAGTGCTAATACAGACTTGTTTTTTCTATGTTATCTATCTAAGCTGCTCTTAAGATATTGAAAGAACAACTGATATCTTACAAAATTCACCCATGTTCTCAAAGCAATTTACCTAGTCACGTATTTTTGTACACAAAAAGAAGATCCCCACTGTTCCTTCCAGGATTCAGACTGCTAGCAATCTTTGAAATACTGCTTTGTTCAAGGGAAAGCAGTCTATGATTGTTCATCCTTTCCTGCCTTAAAATTACAAACTTGAATGGCAACTTAAAAGGAAGTATCAGGATTTTTAGGTTCCTTAGTCAAGACCTAGCATTTGTTTTAAGAAGAGCTTGTAGATCTAATCATCTCTTTGCACTCTATTTTATTACTCGCCCAGAGCTACCTGAAGTACCAGTTTCTTTTATCTGATAGAATATGCAACGTGACATTTTGTGGGATTCACTGTTTTCTCTCGTGCTCCCTTAGTGGATCATATTTTCATGCTAAGCATTACTGAACCGGTAACTGCATTGATCTTACCCTTGACTGACCCTGGTTTATATTGTTCTTGGCTCAAGGAGGCAAGAATGAACAACCCCCAATGAGAAGTCTGACCATCTTCCTCCAGGGGAATTGCAGCTGTGGAGAAACCACGTATCATCTTTGGAAAATGCAAATCTGTAAGGCAGTTTCTCATCGCTAGCATAATATGGTCAGATCACTTTCACTAGTACAGATAAGTCAAGTCCTTTCCTTTGACGAAACAGAAGAATAGCAATTGCATCCAAATAAAGCTACAGGTAAAGGAATGGTAATTTATTTTCATCCAGTGAGGATCTAAAAACAAAGATTAGATTAAGCAAGCCTGAAAAACTACACAGGAACACTCAACAAGAGGGTTTTGCAGCAATGCTTCCCAGAGTTCCTGTTTCTGGCCAGGACAAGAAATACCACAAGAACAGCCAGAGTTTAATCCGAAACTGGATATGCATGCAAGAATAATGAAGATAGAGGGATGGGGAATGACAGACACAAAAACACAGGACTTTTACAAGCTCTGTCCAACCTAAAGAAAGGCTTGGATTTCTTTATAGCTCAAGTTCGGTTGAAACCTTTATGTAATTCAATAGGAAAAGCTGGAGTGGAAATCAACACTTGATCCAGGTCTTATATTCTCTTTACCTCAAATACTGTATAATGTTGATTCCTAAGAGCTGATGAGTGATAGCCTTAAAGGTGAGAGGCAAACAGCACAATGGCAAATCCAGGGAACTGACAGGGTGCAACAGGGCATGGCTACAAAACGTGTGAAGAGAATTCACTGGTTGTAGCAGAGCCTGGAAGAAACCAGTGAGATGGCAAAAAGATGGGAAGGAGGATGCAGCAATGCCTTAAGAATACACCTTAAGAAAAGTGTCAAGTGGACATCGTACAGAGCAGCCATTCCAACCCATTTATATTCTGCATTTACTAACACACCTGCATCCCATTCTTGTACATGCAAAGACTCGCAGACAGTTTCTTCCCAAAGTGGATGCAATGAATACATGTAATTTCTGTATTATTCGCATAGAGAAACATCATAGGGACAGCAAAGACCTTTACTTACACATCACCTACTGGCACCAGTTGCACTGACTTTAGCTAAGTTACTCCTGATTTACATCTGTGTGAAACTATATCCAATGTGCTCAAGGAAATACTCTGCACAGCTGGGGCAGTTTAGAAACATGAAATAGATGTTTGTAACACCATGTGATTAAAGAAAAACCCAAACCACAGAGTTTAGATCTGAATCCAAATCCTCCTCAAGCTCTTTGTGTTTTAGATCCAAGATTTTGATTCAAGGCCCTGTCTATATAAATTGTAGCGACTCAAAATTTGCTGTAATTTTAACTAATATATCACACCGAATACATTGGAACCTACTTCGGATTTTAAAGGCTTTGTGGTAACTGGTAAATTAAGTTGTGGAACATAAGCAGTAAGTATTTTTTTTGTCTAAAAAAACAAAAGAAACAAGGAAAATAAACATGTTAACAGGCAAGTGCCAACTTGATGTTCTACTGAAATTATAAATTCCATTGTCCATAACTCAGACGTGATCATTAATTTGCTATATCAACAAATACTTGATCAGCAGAAGAACTCGTTCCAGAGTTGAGTTGTAGGGATACCTGTGACAGAACTCAACAATTTCCAGCATGCAAAAATTGTCATGGTTCCAAACCCAGTTTTTTGCTTACAGTTAGAACTCTGCTTCTATGAAGATTATCCATCAACTTCAGCTGCTTCCTTGCTCAAATATTTGTGGAAGACATTGAACTCTTCTAATGTCATTAACAGTAGCAATCTCATTTCCTTCCATAGGACAAGTCATTGAATGCTTACACATTAGAAAGCAGAACTATTATGAAAACATTTGAAATGCAAGCAAACTTGACAGAAAGTAATAAACAAGCAAAATACCTTTCTCATTCAAGCGATCTGCCTTAACTTCCAGCAAAGGCAAAGATCCAACAACTTGAAGCTGAAGTTAGAAAAACCAAAATACAAACTAATTCTATTTTTAAAGGCTGAATCTTGTTAATCAGACATACCCTCAGTATGAATGAGAACAGGAGGGGCCCATCAAGGAATATGTACATGCTTAATATTTACTTCCCTAATAGCCTATTTTTTTCTGAATTTCAAAGTGTTCATCTTCTTAAATGTATATACTGAAACAGTTTGTATAAGAAATAATTAACCCAGTAATAAAATTAAATCATCTTCCCGCTCTTGAGAATCAGTGTCCAAACCAAAATATGTCAACTATGCAGTTAGTTGTGGGAAAAAGGTTTCTTTCCTAGAGTCTAGGCCAGTAATTCTACATTTGAGAAAGTACTTTCAAATTAAGTTAAAGGTCTATTGACTCCAGCCACAGATGTTTTCTCTCAAGGGTGGTATATGCTGGCAACCAAGTTGACAATTCAGAAATATTGAGAATATGCAAAATGAACCTTCATTTCCCTTTTCATTCTGATCTATGACAACCCAGTAATTTAAGTTTTCGAAGTAGTGTAGTCAGACAGCTTCAAATCCTCTTCTTCAGCAGACAGTCCAGAACAAAAATGCAAAACTGAAGCTGTGTGCTGGATTTTAGTTACTTTTTGTAACTTTTTAAGTTGCCGGTCTTTTTCTCAATGCAACATTTTCCCAACTAATCCGTATTTTATCTTTTCCTAATTAAAGAATAATCTGCCTACTTTCTCCTATTCAGTTGCTTTCACCATTTCCGCAGATTTTTCTCAGGTAGCAAAAGGAGCAAGTCTCTGGGGTACAAGAGCAACCTTTACAGATGTGTAGCCTCATCCCAGCCAAAAAAAATAGCAACACTTTAAAGGATATGAACCGATTTTCTCAGGCTCATCTGAATGATCTTATATAACAAAACTATGTATGTTAGTTAAAAATAAGTAGTGCTATACCTCTTACTGTCATCTAAGCACAAAGCATAAAGAGGGTGAACAGAAATATGGCTTCTTGAGTCTCCACATCAACAGCAACACCATTCATCAAAATAAAACTACAAAAGCTGTAATTGTTTCCAAACATCCATAAATTAACTCTGATGCCTCAGAGAAATCCATACTGCAGCACCTGTCATAGCCAGATGTTTTTGTTTGTTCCGTAGGAGTAAACCCATTAGTTTCAACAAGAGGAGAAAACTGTCCTGGTGGTTTTTGGTTAAATGGGGAACTTTGATACATCAGTCTGCTTATGTGTATATCTGCATACTTACCTATCTATTCAGAACTAGCTTACATGGGAAATCAGAAGTTTGCTGGGAGTTTTGTGGGTTTGGGCATAATTTCTTTTCTTTGTACAGGCTATGTGACCTGCTACAGCCACTTTTTTGAGTACCTAAAGAAAATTCTGAGCCTGGAAAGATTTGGGGATAGAACTACTTCAGTTAAAGCATATCTGAGTCAAGGTCACATTGCCAAGGAAGTGCGTGCGAAATTTCCCTTACTACTGCTCATACTGTGATTCTTACATTAAATACAAGAAAGAAATACAAAGTCAGATTTATAGAAACAAATTATATTATTTTACTGACTTAGTATGCTGTGGTTCAGTTTCAGTAAAGAACATACAGCTTAATACGAGATCAAGGAGGGGAGCTACCGTTTTACCCAAAGAGTACATTCAGTAAACTAAGTTATTAGTATCTTTCTTCAATCAGGTAGCTAGAAAGTAGGAAACAACTTCTTCTCCTCTACACAAGAGCGGAGAAAGTCACCTATATTTGATTTACAGCTGCAAGTAACATCTATAGCTTAATCAAAATTTACAGTTAATACTGAGATAAGAGGAAAAACGTCAATTGTTTCCAAGAAGGCCAGGTGGCACTTTGTCAGCCCAGCTGTGCCTTTGTCAGCCCAGCTGTACCTTAACAGAATACACACAGATAAAATACAGGTTTCTGGAAGTAGCTGATCTTGATTTTTCTGATCTCTGGCTGCTTGGAAATTTTTATCTATCTTTAAGGGTGATAAGCACTCACTACAAAAACCCAAGCATGTCTGCAGTGATTCTTCACTCTGGCACAGACAGGAGACTCAATTTCTTTTATGTGAATAAAGCTACAGTGATGAATTCACACACTCACAATAACTGGCCGAATGAAAATTTCTGTGGTCTTTTATTGTGGCTCAAAGAACCAGGGAAGTGGAGTTCCAGTTATTTCTGTTTCTGATGGGCGCAAAGCAAATTTCCAAAACTGTCAGTGCATCATCTGCAAAAACACAACTGTGAAATGGAATTGTGTTACCCTGCATGGAGAAGAGTTTTAAATACTGAAGCTGCCTGTCGTACTTTGAAGAGCTATCTCTATCTAAACATCATCTCTTTTGGCTATTTGTCATTAGAAAAGATAGCTTGTGGTAGTGAAAAATTTTAATACACCTGGAAAATATTTTCCCAAGTAACTGATTAATTTTAGCTTGTCTTTTAATGCTGGTTTTTGGACTCTGTAAGAAGCCATTGTAAACTACATTGGTGTACCCAGCTGTGTCTTTTTCTTGCAGGTTACACAATTTAGATTAGCAGTACCTAAAATGCTCAGGTGCAGAGGGTTATTTTCCTCTGATAAGCTGATAAACTTCCCTACACTGTGCTATTGTCTTGGTGGAAATACACCTACCTACAGGTTACAGATAGAGAAATTTACAGTTTATATTTTAAAATCATTTGACTCCCTAAAGGGTAAAATATTAACTAGATTGATCAGTACATTGATGGGCCATATAACTGGGAAAAACAAAAGTTAAACGAACATCTCTTTTTCAGCACTGGTAACTCAAGGACATTTCCTTATGAGACCAGGACTTGAAAGCTTTCAGGTGAGATCAGTGTTCAAGGGTTTTTGGCCCAATCAATGTAACAATCACTGGTTATATTTCATAGAGAAAAGCACTAGCAACACACAGTGTACCTGCAGGAAACCAGACCTGAACACAAGGAGTTATGCATCATTTTCCCAAGAGATTTAAACCTTCCCGGGACTGTAGATTCAGCAGAGAAAGGCATCCCCATCTATGTTTGGCTGAACGCCTAAAAACTCATAGTAAAATCCTCTTTTCCTTTCTTTTGTAATTTGTTACTTCTAAGATTCAGGCAGCACCTGGGATTTTTACTAACTGTAAGCCTACACAGAGAAAAATTAAAATTTATTTAACTATATTGCAGCATTTCAGTTGATGTGTTTTAGTGCAGGTAATAGACTTTGTGGTGAAAATGCTCAGTTTCAGGAATTTTCTTAGCAGAATAAGAAACTATTTACTACTCTATCCTGTGTTTTATCCCTTTTAGATTCTATTAATAGAGTAGGTTCATGGTTACAATCTTACTTTCTTCAAACTACTGAATTCAATCCAGTTTACAGGAGTCAGTAAAGCACTATAGTGTTTTTCTTCTCAAAAAGGTAAGATTTTCAAAATTTCAGGAGCCAGCTAGATGTCAATCTCCTCTGTTATAAGAGACAAGAAAACCAAAGAGGCTGATGAACTCTTGCAAGGACCCCTCTGTAATACAACCTGCGGTAGGGTTTTTCCTCCTGATCTTAAAGTGAGCACATACTGGGAAGTGTTATCTGCCTCTTCCCTTCAGGAAAGGTGCAAGTTTCATCTGCTGACACCTTAGAATATTATAATTTTTTTCCTATGGTAAAAGTTCCTGTCCCAAACAGGATCTCCTAGTGTGTTTAAATATTTTAGTTTCATCCTTGTAACTGAACAGTTTGACTAATAGCTGAATAATATGGGCACATCCAAGATCACTGAGAAATGCTGTTTATCATCACTAAACACAGCAGCATCTCACAGAAGACAAAATAAATAGCAGATGTCAGTAATCCATCACTGTGTTCCCACCTGCAAATCCTACAGGTTAAAATCTCCCAAGTTGCAGCTGTGCAACTACTTCCCTTTGAATAAGGATTCCCTGCTATAATGAGAAAAAATTTTCCTTTTTTATCTAATGTACATATCCAATAGCTTTTATCACAACAGTGAAATAAAAGCAGGGCTTGACAAGTGTGCAGGGGCTGGTTTTAAGCAGAATTCCCCACAGTTTCCTTTTGGGATATGTAGTGCAAATTCACTGATGCAGGACGCCTCTGTATGCAACAAAGACTTAACATGCAGTAGTAGCTTAAGATTATTGGCACTGTATTCACAGCAATTTTGAGTGAACTCACGGTAACATGCACATGGGATATAAAGGCCTGAGACGTAACTCTTCCTTTTTTCATTGTTTCTCTTATGTGGTTTAGAGAACATCTTTTCAACATTCTTCACATCCTCCCCTTCCCACCACCCCCAGAAACAGGGGTGACATTTAGTTCTCGCAGCCATGAACTCGTGGAATGAATCACACATAGCGCTAGTGCAGGAAAATCCTGTTTCCTGAAAGCAACCACAGAGCTCTGAGCACCAAGGTTAAGTTATGACATGCAAGCTGGCATTAAACCTACCCTAAAGTTCAACTCATGTAGGAGTTCACCACCATATAAGATTTTACTGGTGATTGCTCAAATTGAGTAACACAACAACCTACCTAACAAATCCTCTCCTCCAGCACACTGTTCTCCCTAAGGGAGGACTACATGGGCAGCAGAGCTTTATCCTCAGATTATTCAAACTAAAAAGGCAAGGTTGAAGAATTTCAATTTCCTCTGGACAAATTCTCATTTGTTCCTGCCAAACAGCTACAGGTTTCTGCTGCCGCTAGGCCAAAACAGCTTGACAGAAGCACTCAGTGTGGAAGTGCCTGGAAAGATGGGATGTTTCTCTATTCTTCTTTCCAATGAATTTATGCCTCCTCCATGTGCCACTAGCAGGATTCTGACAGTTCCCTCCATCAGGTTAAAAAAGACCAGCAAATACAGTTTAGCAGATTCCTTGACACTGCTACCGCCATGGAGGGGTACATAAACCACCCCACAAAAGCACTTCTAGGAGTTTCACAGTCCACAGCCTCACACTTGAGAGTCTTACCTCACCCAGCTCCAGAGATCTTTGCCCTGAATACATTAGATGTGAAAAGGACAGGACATGGAGGTGACTGCATGGATTCTGCAAAGGGGGCTTGCCCCTCTGAGTTGTCATTGCCCAAAGAGCTACTCAATGTGTGTACAGTAATAGCCACAAAAAAAAGGGAAGTGAACCCATGAAAATGGACATTCTCCTCAGGGCGATGGCTGCAATAATAAAGCTACTGAAAGACGTTGGCTGATCTAATGAGAGGAGTTTAATTCCCAAATTATTAATCTATATTTTCAAGGTTTCTGCAGTATAAAAACGTAACATTTTTTTGACACTTGGAATTCTCTCCCTGTTGGTACCTTTACCTAAGGGATTAAATTGTTTCATAAATTATAGTTTGTTAGTGTTGTGCAACACATTATAGATGGCATCTAAAAAAGGCATAAAAAGTACAGAAGGAACAGGAAAAACTACTCCTATTCAGATCTACAACACACAGGCTACGTTCAGCTCTCATGAGCAGAGGGAGGGCACAGGCTCCTTTCCCACTAGAAAAACAAGTATTTTAAAGTCATCTACAGTAGAACTTTCATTAGGGATGGTCTAGTTGTTTCTAGCCCGAACACTTAGTTCAAACCAGAACATATCAAATATTGCCTTGATTATCTATGCAGCAAGCATTATGCACTGTTGTTGGCACCACAAGAAACTGTCTCCTCAGCAGATCTGAGCTATCAGTCACAGAGAAGCAATCCACTGAAAGCCCTGCTGAGAAATCCCAGTCTGCTCTGTCAGCAGCAGCACTGCGAAAAACACTGAGAGCCAATACCCCACACAGCACTTAGGCAAACATGCACTGACAGTCTTGTCCCTTCCCTATAGCTCAGCTCTACTAACAGCTCACTCAGACCCTTCCCAGCCTAATATATCAGACTCCCTGACACCATCAGCTATAAAAAGGCCAGGGAAGGAGGTGGCTAAATGGACAAATACAGCAAATCTCCTTCACAAGGGACTGGTGCAAATGGAAAACAGGTTTAATTTCTCCTTTCCCCATTAAACACATATCATCCATTTGACGTGCTACCCATAAGTTTACATCGGTGAAAAAGTTTATTTCTAACTATGTTATGATAAAAAAACAAGGCTATTGCAACAACGTGACAAAGTCTCCACTACTTAAAGAAAATCTCAGTGAGGAACTGGATGGATCATTCAAGGTTAATACATTTATTGAAAAGGCAGATAGGACTTACCGATAAAATTTTTACCCCACATAAACTCTTAATAAGTAGTTCCTGTAGAAAACTTTAATCATTTCATTAACTACTGTCTATCCTGAAGAAAGACATCAAAAAAAGTCAGACAAGTCTAATGTAGCAAAAAACAATCAGTTAGCAATGAAAATTTCCAGGAAAACTGTAAAATTCTTCCTATTATTTTATTTATTCAAGCTGATCATAGATATTAACTATGAATGGAAAATCAGGTCCAAATCCTGTAAATTGATTTGGTTTAGTGTTCAACCTTATGACCAGATATAACAGTAACATAAATTACTTTACAACTGCTTTCAGTGTAAACGTTTCTCCTAAAGTCTGGGAAAATATCCTGATATGGTAAAGTAAGAATGAGAAAATAAAAATATTTCTCTTGCAGCCAGAAATGAGAAATGGATACGTTTTTCCTTTTTTTCTTTCTTCAGGGAGGAGAAAATGTCAGTTTTCTTGTTGTCTCAGGAAAGCTGCTGCTGGCAAGCACCTTTGGTTTCATAACTGCAAACACAAGGCATGAAATTTGATCTTTCATCAACATGAGATCAGTTCTTGTGGTTCAGGACTATTTCTGACCAGACCTTGCAATATAATAGAAACTGCTTTCACTAGGGCATTTTTGGTCTGAACATTTGAAGGCAAACCACATGCCTGTTAGTTACCTGCAACTTGCTTACTCAGTTTAGTCTTCTGAAATTTGAAAACAGAAAGATGCACGTGACAGTTACAAGCATGGTAACCTCTGGCATCCCTGCACTGCCTGCTGGGGAACTGTATTGCCACATTAGTCGTGGTGTAGGTGGATATGTTTACTGCCTGTGGCACAACTCTGAAAGCCACAGCAGCTTCGGCACTGCTCTGTGCACAGTTACACTGAGCTGTGCAGTCTCCTGCTACCAGGAGTGTTACGTACGTAGCTGTGCAGTGGGGAAATAGTTATAAAGCACCTGTCCTTCCTGTGCTTCCTCTACTTGGGCACACAGGTGTGCACACACACACGGACATGTCCCTCTGCAGGTTCTGTCTCTGGCAGCCTACCCACACTTCCACAAGGTTTACTTGCACTTCTTGGTTTATAGGGTGTGGAAAGCAGGGAAAGCAGTGTGGAAAATGTTGTTCATTTCCTGTAATAGCTTGCTACTGACACCTGAGGAGATTGTGGATGAGGAAACTTAACCTACAAGCTGCTGTCCTGTCAGATATATGAACATGAGCTGACAGTAGTCTGGTAACTGCTGTCTTAAAAAACAACAGTCAATATGATGTGGGAACCTACAAAACCTAATGTTCCTTAGGCGCAGAGGGTGGTTAGCTGTAAGACTGCAGCATACACATTGCTTCCACAGTCTGCCTGAGTCAGGCCACTACACAAAGGGTTGCATTTTTCTACAGTTTTCCATCGATTTTCTGTTCAGTCTTTTCATGACTTAGGGGATGATAAGACCCTTCAGTTTTGTACTGTGCTAGCTTCTTTTAATTCTTCTCCAAGGGAAAAGTCTTCACTCACAAATAGCAAAGCAACTTCAGCACAGCATATGTGATCAAGTCAGAAGTTAACTGTCTCTACTGTCTGTGTATTTCATAGCAATTAAAGCTATAAAATCTGTATTATGGAAAGTACAATGTAACTCAACATCAGCTAGAATGCAGGGGTAGTTTACTGAGGTGCTTATGCAGACACCAACCAGCCCAGTTTTGTCCTGTAAAACTAGAAACAACAGTTTGGCCCATGCTTGCCTTAAGTTGGTTTGTGTCATCTTGCACAGATCAAAAATCTGGCTGCTAGGACTTTTCTTTGGAAGAATTATTTTACAGATTATAAAGATTTTTTAGGGTACATTCTGATCGTTAGCACTTAAACATGATGTTGGATCTTCATGTGCGGGTCCCAAGACAATGCCCTTCATAAAGGTTTGGCTGTCTGAGCTCAGGATCAATGGAGAGACAGCACAGCCCACAGGCAGCCCCTCTTCCCTGGTGTCCCTGCAGAGGGCTCCTATGCCATGCTGGAGAGGCGACAGCCCTGCTGAGGCTTGTCCCCACCCACGGGACCTACTTTCCAGCTAAAACCTTGCTGCTTGGCCTCTGCCTGATGCACTGCTCCTGCCACATTCCATCTTCACCACGGGCTCTGCTCATTCATGTCCATATTCCAAACTATACGTGACCTCCCACTTAAAGAGCAGCCCATAGCCAGGGAGGCACCTGATGCCAGGGGCTGGGGCTGCCCCAGGCCCCCCATGGCTGCCTGCTCCTGGTGGGGGTGGGACAGGCTCTGCCTGCCCACAGGGAGCCCCCACTGTTCCCACTCCCTGGTCCTCACAGCACCTGACTTCTAATGTAGGCTTCTTGCCTTTTACATTACATTTTTTACCATATTAAGAGGGAGTTGTAGTGGTTCAAGTAAAAAGGAATTGGTCCCCTGAGACGAATGTGTAATGATTTTCTTTGGACCAAGGAAGGGAAATTCATTTTTAATTGAATAATATGAGAAAAAAGCCTTACATGTGCTAATTTGTTGGACTCAAATGTGTTTAGACTGGGTTGTTGGGATATTTAGACATTGGATAATTAGGGTAATTGGAGAAAACAGCTGGACTATTTTGGCACTAAAGATTTTGATATGAGTAAGGTCACTCTGACACTAAAATCATGAAAGTGATATAAATGTAAAGGAACTTGCACAATGAAACAAAACAATTTTCTATATAACACCAAAGATACCTTTAAAAATATGAATTAAATAGCTTAGGATTTTTTCAAAAATGGATCTTAAGAGACATCTCCCAAATCACATCTTTATACTTCTACAGATGACCATATCTGCCATACAAAGAAGAGTGTGAGGATGAGAGAGAAAAACAAAGAGTGATAATAAAATAAACAGTTTTACTTTATCAGTGTTTGGCTTTGTTACGTAGGGATTACATAGGGATTTTTTTCCCTGTTTCTGCAGGGATAAATCTGCAGCTGTCTGAACATTTTGATATGCCTGGTCAGAAACAAATTTAGCAAAAGTAACAACCAACAGCTTGACCTGCCTTATCTCATTCTCTTATTAATAATAATTCAAAATTCAAATGTCACTTTGTCCCATACTTCAGATGTACCTACAAGATTGTCCTGCATGGCATGACAATTAACTGGTATTTGTTATGCCTACAAGTGTTTCATGAACAGAGCCTGATTTTATAAAATATTTCAAGGCTGGAAAATATTCTATAAAATCTGCCAAGACCTTGGATATTTTAGCTACTCTCTATTAAAGCTATGGTTTTTCTGAACAGAGGGCTCGAGAAGCTGGGTTTTGAATGAGTCACATTTATGATATACATCAAATCTTTCATCAGAAATAGATATTCACATATTAAAAATGGTAGAGGAGCTTCTCAAGAAATTCACAAAAAAAAAGACTACAGTGAATGTTTCTATATTGTCTTCAATACTAAAATAAGATGGTGCAATTGCTAACAAGAAGTTAAGTCGCAGAATTTGCTAATTTTGCAGAATACCTTTCAGATTAGAAAAGATTCACAGAAGCAGAATCAGTTCATGAAACTTTTAAAACTGTATTAATTACTGTTTAGCAGATCTCCTGTTACTGATACAAAATTATAATTATAGAAGCCTGTAGTGTGCATGAAATACTGCAGCTGCTTGAAGTTCTTTCCAATTAAAATCCTTCTACCTAAAAATTGCTGCATTTTTTCTAAAAGTTCCAGCATTTTTTTCTTCTGTCAGCTCTCTTTGAAAATCAAGATCTTTTGCATTACTGCACATCTCTGGAATACAATAAGAGTGCTTCTCCATCTCCTTAGGAACATTAGCAGTTTAAACACAGAATTTCAATAAAATCCACCAAGTTTACAGAACACTTTCAAACAGAAGAGCTGTTTTATTAAGAAGTGTTTTCCCTAAGAATACAACTTTTCATTGACAAATTGCTTTTCAAAAAACTTATTTTAAAAAGCCCAAATTTCTTGCTCTCTCTTTATTTAATCACTTGTAGTTTTGATTACATAATTCTTATCATGAGAAAAAACATTCAGCCATTTATCTAATCAGATGAAGGAAAGATTTCACATGCTTTTTTATTGGTAACAATTTTTTTTTAATCTCAGATAATTAAAAGCCATCTATCCACAAATGAAGGGAATTAGTTAAAAGCAAACAAAAAGACAAAAAAAGGAGTCAGTACATGCATGTACATGATTGGGGCAAGAGGAAAGCACTTTCCCTAGGCTGCCTGGAGCTAGATGGCTATCTTCTACATGATATTGATTGACATATTCTTCTTCTTTTGTGCTTTTCTTTTTTGATGCTTCAAAACTATATGTACCTATCTTTGGATATGTGTGACTCTTTTCTATTTTTCAGCCCATGCTATAGCTGATACAATTTTCAGCCTTTCACAAATGCTCTTTGAGTAGATTAGGAAGCCATCCTTTTCACCTACTCAGTTTCCACTGGTTCCTGAAGAACTACAGAGGTGATGGTAAGCAAACAGCAACAACTGGGCAACTGCAACTGTGCCTCACATGTGAGGTTGTTCTCGTACTCAGCCATCAATCAGAAACGCAGCAGTGACCTGCCAGTCACCTAGGAATAAAGCAGAAATATTTGCCAAAATTTTTTTGAACCTGTTTGTCTCCTGTGGTTCTGAGGTGCATTACAGGCACCACATTACACACATTACAGTCACCAATCTGGCCTTTACCAGAACACCAGGATTATCTACCCATCCCTAATATATATTTTCTAAGAGGAAGGGGTCCCCAGACAAATTCCCAAACAAACAACCTATTACCTAGAGTGGGACTGCACTTCATGAGACAGACCAGCCACTCTCCACAGGATAAGGGAAGTGTCCATAATGATACTGAGTGAGGCTGATAAATTATCCCTAGGGTAACAGAGTACTGGGTATGTATTTTATTAGGTGATGAGCAGAAGAAGGGTAACATCTGGATTCACAGTCCATCAGGCTAAATCTGCCAAGTGCTCAATTCCAGTTCAGTTTATTTGAACACCACCATAACAGTTAAATGGATTCCCAAGGCACAGATCCCAGTGCAATATGGAAAATGAAATAGCTTTAGTGCAATGGTGTCCACCTTTGACATGAAAAAAGCACTGAAGAAAAAAGGTCTATCTGAGAGACTGCAGATAGTTAACAGCTATTGAAGATAGCAAAACAGTAAGCAGCAGAGATCTCTGGGCTAGAGAAAGCTTAAAATCTTGATCACTACAACAATGCAAGTGACCTGAACACTGAAAGATCAGCCCTTTGTTTCATAGCATCCTTCACAGCTCCAGGTTAATAGACACAAGGGAGTCCTGGCCACTTTAACTGAAGTAACAACATTGATTTGTTTCACCCAGTTGCTAAGACAGAGGCTGCCTGTTGAAAAAATAAAGTCCTTCATTCCATGTTTTCATAGGCAATCTGCAGGAATTTTAACACAATGTACAAGCACTTCTGGACATCATGGGAGGTTATCAACTAAGGAAGCAGCAGGTAAGCAGCAGGAACCTCACCTGACATATTGCAATCAAGCTTGGGCAGGATTCCAGGCCATGGGGGACAGCAGGACTGATTGAGAGGCATGAGCTTGGAAAAAGAGTGCATTGTGAAACCAATGCACACTGAATGGGCTTGCCCAGATAATGCAGTCAGAATGAATAACAGGTATTTTAGCACTAACAGTTTCATGAGCTTTTCTTAGTGATTGTGTTGATGAACTATACACATACACAACTTTAGGTCTAATTTAACATAGTTGTATGCACAGATAGTTAATGTCACTGACTCCAAAAGATTCAATATGAATCATTTGGAGATTGCCTTACAGGCTGCTTGTAAGAAAATAATTTTACAAAAATGTGTGCATGTTACTTATAGCCTATTTTATTTATAACCCATTTTATTTTGAAATAAACATATTGGTTTTAAGGGGGAAAAAGAAATAAAAAATTCTGAGACTCAAGCTTTTTCCTTCACACATTTTTGGCATAAGCACAGCTCCCCATTCTGTTGACTTTAACTGCTGTCTCTCCCAGGTTCTGCTCCCTTCTATTTCAGTGGAGCCAGTGTTTCCACCATGCCCAAGTATCTATCAGCCAATTTCTGTCGCTCAGAAGAGTCTTTGGAGACTTCACTGAGAATGTTGTTTAAGAATGGCTGTGTCTTGGAAGAGACTGTGCCTTTGCCACAAAGTCCAAAACTATCATATTCACAAGAAAGGTAGTCTTATAGTAACAGCTTTGGTGGATATGGTATTTCTCAAATTCACAGTTAAGAGAGTGAGCCATGTTTGCCCTGAAAAGTGAATTGATAGGATTTAAACAAGTTTTATTTCATGAATTAGTTGCTATTCCAGTGGACCTTCAGGTTCTGTAGTCACATGCATTTGTCAACAACATGTAAGAAGGACAAATATTACAATAGGGTCAATTCAAGAAAGTAAACACCGTCCTGTAGCAATAAAGAGCAGGGAGAGGTGATTTTACAGTCTATATGCCCAGCATATACCCAGTGGTATCCTTTTGATCAAATTCTACACATATATACAAAAAGCTGTCAACATGTTTCTGTTATGAACAGCCCCACCACCCAGATACATACAGATGAAAATATTTTATCACATCTCCTAGGCTTCGTAAGCAAACATGCACATTAACAGTATCAGTTTCAGGCACTTCAATTATCTCCAAGCTCCTCTGCACACTCCTGCCCTTATGGGGTAGACCCATAGCTTCCTTTTTTCCCAGCTCAAGAGGACAGACAGATGTCCGATTTTGTCTTGCTCAAACTCCCACTGGACTCAGGATGTTATGGAGAAGGCTGGACACACCCATTATAAAGACTGTGGAATATCAGAATTGCTAATTTGCCATCCCTCCTCTGGGACCCTTTGGGACCCATGTATAGCTGAAACTGCAGCTTCTGTAACCACAACACACAGGCCGCAATCAGAGATCTCCACTTCAGCTGAGTGCTTGTCTAAGGCATTTCTGCTCTCCAAGTAACACGGGGATGTACGGAAGCAAACTGATATTCCAGAGAGCCAGGGCAGAAGCTGCAGTTGTGACACCCCTCTTTAATAGGAAGGACTGAAGCATGGTGAGGCAGAATCATTTCTGGTCTTTTAGAAGAGTGTACTGGCAGGGCAAACCATCTCACTTCCCCTCACCCATGCTACTTTGCCATTTGAACTGCCTTGCAGACACCCGGCACACATCATACAACTTTTTAATCAATACAGGACACAGAATGTGTGTATACGACATATGCAGCCCTCAGGCTGTTTCATAATCACAACAAATGAAAGGAAATTAGGCAATCAGCTCCAATTATACTTTGACAACCATTTCTAAATCTCACTCCACTGAACAGTTTTCTAGCAAAAACAGAAGCAGTATAAAAATAATCACAACGTTTTAAAAGAGGTTGACCTTTATTCAAGCAAGAAGCATCAGGTATGAGAAAGAGAAAGCATATAGTCCAGGTACACATGCACACCTGCTCTGCTGTTTTTGATAGCAGATAGCTGCAGGGCTCTTCCTGAGAGACATCCCGCATACCACAAAAGAGCTGGAGAGTATGAGCTGTGACCCCCTTCAGCTTTGATAGACTTGTCATTTTTTTTTCGAACCTTTCCATCCATCATGTGCACTCTTTCTAATGTTTGTCTCAGTTTTTTGAAGATCCCTAGAGGGAATTTCATTGGATTTCTGACACTGTTTTAATTGCTGTCAGTTGGAAATAGTGAGTTTTTACCTGTGATTTGTCCTACTTGTAGCCTCCTAATTTCATTGGAGATGTCTCATTGCTTCTTATTGCTATTAAATGAGTGTGATTTCCTGACCTGGTTGTAAAATGAATTTCAGTTGGGAGTTTCCTCACCCCCAGATGCATTGAGAAGATTCAGGACAGCACTTTTAAAGAAACAATTTACTTTTGTAACAAGGAAAGATACTGTGTGACCTTTTGATTTCCCCTGTCATAATAAGGAAGGCAGGCAGTAAAAGCTCTATTCTGTCATTATTTAAAATTATAATCATGAGAGCTACTAAAATAAAATCAAATATTACCTGAGGCAGTTCCTGAAGTGACCTGATCTGAGATTTGAAGGGAGATGTTATTCTTTTTGTTCTTTTCAGTCTTTAGGTTACACAAATTCATCAACTAACAAACACAGCTGTCCTGCAGTGCCTCCAACACAGTCAAAATCTAACAACTCAAAAATCTTGTCAAATGAAAACTAACACTAGACTCCCATGCATCATTCCCATCGACCAAAACACACAAACAAAAAATAGCAGATCAAAGCAGTCAGATCAAATTACATAAACTTCAGAGGAAAAATATCTGACATTCTGGTTATTAACCCCAAGGGAACTTTAAGCTTTTGCTGGAAAACAAAAGGAAGAAAAGGTTTGCATGGGAATGTCTATAGGGTATCCCTGCATACACATATATGACTAACATGGGTCATCTTAAGGTAGAAAATAGCAATTTAGGGAATTTATTGCAGCTGATGGATACAACATTCTGAAGCCACAGAAAGCCTATAGGAAGAAGTTCTGTGCTTCTTGATAATGCCTGACATCTCTCTGAGTTTGTCAAGAGAGCCTTTGGACCAGGTTCCCCAGAGGGTTCTTGGTGCTGCTGTTAGAGAAAAAGAGAGTGTACTTAGAGGTGGTGAATGTAGCAGAAAGAACAGCTCTCAGCTCTTTGGTCTGCACTCCCAGGATAGAAGCAACTTTCATTCAAACCCATCTCCTCTTCTCCTTTGAAAGGTAGGGAAGGGCAGTGGGTAGAGAAGCTACCAGCTCCATCTGAGCTACGTACAAAACCAGGGAGAGGCATCCAAACATTCACATTATTCTTTGTAGGGAAGACCAGGCTGCATTGATTCAGGGCTCTTTTTCTTTAGGGGAGAAACAGTTTTGCACTACGAAAGGAAACACATACCACAGCCTGAGAACCCCAGCTTTGGGGCAATGATAAGGTTGAAACACGACGCTGTCACAAGTCAGGAAATACCAAGCAGATGACACTTGGCTCTCTGCACTGTGCAGAACACTTTGGCCAACAGCATGACAAGACCAGAGAATAGACAGTTTTGCTGATCACTTCCTGTGACTTTGAATTTCTTGCTCCAGTTCTTTACAAAAGGTAGAGTAGGATCAAACATACGTATTTGTATACATACATACATATGTGTATATATATGTGTTTATATATATGTATAGGAAAGTCTATACAAAATAAGCAGCTTAGATAATTTGCAGAGGATGTAAAGAACCAGACTGTGGCCACAACTGCCTGATTAACTCTACTATTTGTATATCCTCCATTATTTACGTTCAGTCTCACCTGCAAGGTGTCATGCAAGATTTATTTATTACTGAACTTCAAAACTGTGGCAGACCAAGAAGGCCAACCAGGCATGTGCCTCTTGTGCCCAAAGTATTGTACAAACACAAATAGCTTACAGTCTGTACATAGAAAAGTCATGTAAATAAACACTGAAGATGTACTAAGGAAAGATCAACTGGATGGGGAAGGAGAATATTGGTGAAAAATCTACAGTGGCCAGAGAGAGCCCAGTCACAGCTATGAGTCCCAAAGGATGCCAGTGAGTCCTCTGGGCTCACTCCTAGCAGCAGTGTTTCAGCTAGCTCATTTCTTTGCTGTCACCTCAATGCTACACATGTTGTGAACCTGTGGTTATCTCATCCGCAGTGATGTGTCTACTGAGCTTTAGTGAGTCCGTCACCAGCACAAAGATGCAAAAATTAATCTCTATCAACCACTTAGCCTTGGTGTCAGATCTGGCTTTGTCATCTAGTAGGAAGCACCCTGACTCTCTCATTGTCGTACGCCTCTCCTGGTCTTGCAGCTAATAAGCATAAACACTGATGCTTCATAAGAGAAGTACTTGATACTCATTTTGCAGTGGAGAAAATTGCGGCACTAGTTACAGACAAGCAGACATTTGGGCTCTGCTTTTTGCTATTTTCCCTTCAGAGTGAAATCAATTATCCATGCATGAATATTGTCTTGTAATTTTATTGCAAATTAATGGAAGTCCATTATCAAGCAATGGCAGAGCTTTTGCTCTGGGAATTATTCAGCACCTGGAAAAGAGAAGCTTAAACAGAAGAGCAATTTACCAAATGAACACTTCTTTCAAAAAAGACCTTTCCCTTTCTCTCAGAAATGTAATTTATGGAGCCTTTTAAGGAGAAAACATGACGGAAAGATAAAACCTCCTGTTTAAAGTTCAGATTTGCAACTAAATCTACTTAGGCTGAAATCTATCAAAAATTTGGCATGCTTGGAAACTGCTGTCCCAGGAGGGCACGGTCTGAAACTCAATCCCATTAAATACAGTGTAAAAAATAAGTTGTCCACTTTGTTTTGTCTTGCTCACCAGAATTTATGCAATAAATGCTGCAAAAAGAAACAGTATGGATACATGCAATGAAATTCATAAGCCCTATGCTTTGTGCAGACTGAACCCCTCCTTGTGTCTCACAGCCAAGAGCATCTCATATGTTAGGCCATATATTCCCTCCTGTCCACACCAGCCTGCTCTGAGCTCTCATCAATGCTAATTCATGTTAATTAATGTCAAGCCATGCCATGTCATTAAAGACACTTCCTTTTTGCAGAATTCTTTTCTACCTTTCAATAGCTTGTGTCAAGACTTTTTTCTATTTTAGATTTTTCCCATTTGAGTTCTGATCTGATGTGCAACTGAGCGGCAAATGCTGAAAAATTGAAGTCCGCAGCTGTTCCCCTCCTGCCCTCCGGACTAAAGGCACTGGGGAGGGGAACAAGGGCTTCCCCTCCTTTCAGTCCTTCCCGGAGAAGACGGGGCAGACCGCGCTGCGCTTGCTCTCCCTCCCGTGGTGGATCTCTGAAGTGGCATGGAAGAAGAGAGGTGACCTCTCTGCCCTTGAGGACGCTGCGCAAGTGGTGCCACCGCTCTGTATTTGCAACGGAATGGACAGGGGGAGAACTGGAGAAACATCTGTACAGACCCTCCCATCTCTGCTTTTTATTTTGTGTCACTTAAATCTTTGATGGCTCTCTTCCAAAAATAAGCCATCCAACACACCAGAGATAAATTACAAAACAAATAAACCTATGGTTAACTCAAAGCCTGATTTAGTTTCTATGTCGACAATCTTTTTCATTTCTGCACCCTCTTGTGGGGACAAAGGTATCTTTACAATATGTGCTACCCTCGAGTACATCGTAGCATACTTATTTCAGAACCAGGTTTCACTTACTTGATTTCATTTCTTTGATAGAGGTTTTTACTTTAAAAAGTAACATTTGCCACTTCTAGAGTGATTTTTCACTCTAGAAGACCCATCAGCCCCCATGACAACTGCTCCCTGGACTTGAGCAGTGTTATATGGCACTATAGGTAAAAAAAAGTGATGCACAGTGACCACAGCATTAACAAATATAACTTCACAGAGCCTGGGTCAGTTTCACTGACACCCCTTTTTCTGCACTAAGTGGCATCCATGTGGAGGCTACAGTGAATGAGAACTGATTAAAACACTGTGATTAAATGTGATAAATAATTCTTCACCTGCACAGACAAAGACAAATAAATTAGCTGAGACAACTGAATCAGAGACCTTTGGTAAGCTGCGCTCAGTGTGTCGTCCTGCTTCTAACAGAAAATCTCCTTTTAATTTTAGACCATTATATTCAACTCACAGTCCCAAAGAGGAACCCAGCGTGTTTGGATGACTGTAGAAAATCAGAATGAATACAAGTGCCCTGAAACCAGCATGGCATGCATGTATCAGACTCACTGAGAAGAGATTCTCACATTTTAGTATCACCATCTTTCTGACATGCTATCAATGCCATATTTGTACCTTGTGCTCTCAGAACAGCGGCCTCAAACCCTAGACTCTACCATTTTCAGAAAGATGCTACTGTGAAGAGCAGCATCTAGCAAAGAAAAACATATGGGAAGCAAATCTCTAGGTGGCACAATTTAGGCCCCCACTCACACACTTTGTATTCTGTGATACTTCCAGACACGTGGCCTGATTTAACAGCATTTCTGCACAAGTAAGACATGTTGCAGTTAAAATATGGTTAAAATGGTTTGCATGTCTACTAAAATTCACCCACTCTTCTCCCCATCCTTCCAAGTAGTAATAAGACTCAATGGCAGATTTTACTCAGACTAAACCATTCCTCCACTTTACTCCAGATAAGAGCAAGAAAAAGATAATGGAGCTGAAGCACTGCCTTCCCACTCTGACATCCAGAACATCTGCAATCTGCAGGTTTTCTCTGTACTGCAGCTTGCTACATGGATCATAGTGAGTCCATCCTGAATACCGATAAAATTATTCTTTATCTGTCGCTATTTGCATTTCAAAAAATGTACTGATCTCTCCTGAGCTTTTACACTGTTTACTCACTGATGGTACCTTGTTTTAATTCTGAAAAAAGGTCAGAATATTAGTAATTGCATGGTAAAGGTAGCCCAAGTAAAAAGACTGTGAGCACTTTATGGCAGCAATTTTATTCTAAAAATCTGCAAAATATAGCATGAAGCCATGACTTAAAGAGTATTCCAAAGTAAAGGAATTTTTCTTTATTTGCATGTAAGTACTCTTTGGGTGCTCTAGGACAGATTCAAAGATTTATAGCATATGCATGACAACTAATTTGTATACAGTTTAAAAATGAACACCTAAAAGGCAAGAAAGAATATTATTACATACTCAAAACAAATTTAAGGCAACACAAAAGAAAAAAGTTATCTTTACTCAGTGACTCAGAAGATGACACAACAAGCAGTCTACAGTAAATGAAGGAAAAAAAGCTAGGTTTTGGATAGGTATGATGTAAACATTCTCGAGCAAGTTTTCTAGCAACCCACTGAGCAAGCCAGGGGGAGAGCTGGAAAGGATCGCCTTCAGGAAATGTTTTCTCTTTCTGTCCTGACCAGAATTCTAGGTTGCATTCTCTATTAGCCTGGATTTTCAACAGCTGAAGAAACACTTAGTGGTCATTTTTAAAAGGTAATAAATTAGAGAGGGGAAAAAAAATTCACTGAAGTGCAGTTACTAACTCATCAAAGCGATTTGTTCTGCAAGGACTAGCCAAAACTTCCATTCGGGAGTCTGACTTCATGGGTTCTGTGGTAAGATGTGACACTGCATTAGCTTTGCTGCTTGACAACCACTGATAATTTGGTAAAGTCATATTAAGCAACCCTCTGACACTAAGTGTTATCCACACCCATTGAAAAACTAGTCCATATTCTTCTAGGCAGCTTTCACTTCCCCATAACCAAATCTCATGCATACCACTGCACTGCAGCAATGGCTGTAATTCAGACCAATTCCCTATGTACATGAGGCAGCTAGGCAAAGACTGAAAAACTGCAGGAAAAAGTGCAGGTAATTATGCTATGCCTTCTCTGCTTAGTTTATTTGCTTATGGATAGTATCATGTTACATCTAATTATCCCTCCTTTTCTTTTGGCATAAATTATTCTGTATGAGATTAGCATATTGCAAATTTTTTCTGAATTATTTTCCCTTTCCAGGTTCACCTCCAGCATTGCACTGGAAAGTGTTTTATCTGCCACTGTAGATACTATTAAGGCAGTGATTAGCAATTAATAACCAGAAGTGAATAAAGAAATGTCAACAGAAGCCTATTCTGTGAAAATACACAGGGCCATTGAGACCAAATGACTGGCACCACCAGAATTTTGCTGTAGCAGACAGTAGAGGGGCAGAGGAGGCAGTATTCATAAAGTCAAAAGCTACTTTGACTATGTTAATTTGGATGAAAGTATTACAAATTTTCATTGTGAAATGGCCATCATCATGAATCTATAATGTCAACTCTTTAAAAATCTACCTCACAGCACAATACTGAATCAGCCAGAAAATTAAGATGCATTTGGGTTTTGATTCTAAAGAAAACAAAAAATTTTTGGAAATCCCTGAGTCCTTTGCAAGACACAACCTTCTTTCACTCTGCAGATTGCCCAAGAATGTTTGAACTTGTTCAGATAAAAAACATCACTCCTGAACCAAACTCAGACCTTCATTGCTGTTCAAAAATAGATCTTTGATTCCAACTCTTTCTTACTCAGTTTTTAATTTCCAGGCGCCTCTGCACTTCCTGGTCTCAGGCCTGACAGGAAATGAAGTACCAAAATACCATGAAAATGGCTGCGCCTGTGGTGAGGCTGGTCTGGCTGAAGAAACGGAAACATGAGCAAAGTCCCGAGCAAGCCAGATCTTGAAAAGATCTGTAGCCTGGTTTCCAGACCAATAGGGTTCAGATAGATTTTGGATAGCAGCTAAACCTTTGGAGGCTTTCCAAAATGGACTGAACCTTGAGGTTTGCCCACTGTCAAGAAATACAGCTGTTCCTCGAGGTATTCAGTGGGCAACAGGGGGCCAGTGGCACTATCAAAAGTGGCCATAGTATGCATGATGTACTTCTTTTTGTTTGCCCTGTCCTGCTTTTCCCTCCCCACTCATGTTCGTTTCTAGTCTTCAATTCTAGTTTTAAAAATCTTATGGGCATGCAATCAACTGGCCATCTTCATTAATGCCTTACACATTATAAGACGCAGTTTATGTTGGCTGCGTGCACAAAAATTATTTCTGACCCCTGATCAAAAGTTTGCTGATGCTTTCAGTATCAACTCCCACAGGTTTTGATGTTGTTTCTTTAATAATAAGTGTCTTGAGAGTTTATTGCAAGGAAGCATTGTTGAAAGTGTTTTATTTTCAGAGCTGATGAACCCTTGGTTGTACCAATGCCCATTTGCAGTAACAATGTTGTTGGGATCTGGAGCCACTTACAGTTTTATTTATGGTCTTGGTTTTTCAGTCACAATTAGAGTAACTTTTCCAAATGTTTTGGTTTGCAGGCGCCATCCAAACGGGTCCTTAACTTGGAAAGCTTTGATTGTGTTTAGCTTCCCTTTCCTGAGCTACCTTAGTGGTCCATCTTATATTGGTCAGTGTTGTGGAAGTTATCCAGTGCACTAAATGCTATTGAATACTCACAAAGCATGTGCCAAGGGAGAAAAAGAAGCAATTGTTCCCCAAAATATTCAGCTGCTGATGAAAGAAACTATTAACAGGCAGAGGTGTTCATTTCAAGGAGTAATTTCAAACAAACTTTCTTCCTTTCTAAGATCTATCAATTGTATTGAGAAAAGCACATAGTTCAGCAAGGCTTTAAAAGAATAAATAGTTTGTGGTATGTTGCAAGTCATCAAGATTTTAAAATAAGAAACACTTCCATCCTATTGTTTGTAGAAGTACATCCACACACACTAAACTGCAACTGAGATAAAAGCAAAGATGATGGTTTCAAAAATGCAGTATAAACAATGACAAAGTGTGTTGGTAAGTGCAGTGATCATGAACTTATTTATCTGAGGAACAAAACGAGCTTTCTTTGAAGCACTGTGTTTCAAAACAAAAGTACCTATATCCTCAAGATATGCCTAATTTCCCTAATACAAGGGGTCAACAAGGATTAGATCTCATCAGTTTCATACATCTAGAAATGGGTGCATCTCACAGAGCAGAATAAAAATACAACATTGCAAAAAACATTTCAACAGTGTGTTACAAAAATTACAGAGTCCTACCTGGTTTTCTATAAACAAGGTAAAAGGACAAGGCTGCTTAAGATATTTTGTATAATGCAAGAGTGTTTTACATTAGTATTTGACACAAATAGGGGAAAAGGGGAGAAAAAAACCAGGAGCAACAAAACTGGCTACAGTCCCTCCAGATCTCATGGGTTTTTAGGAGACAGCTCTCAGCCTACCTTTCCATAATGAAAGCCATTGTTCTGTTGCCAATATTTGTTCATTTGAAATAACAATAAATACCATACTAAAGAACATTCACCTCCTGCATGCATCCCTGAGACTCAGTTAGCAATTAATAATTGAAATATTACATTTCCCCTCACTTTATCTATTATCATATATTCACCTGGGCAATAGACATAGGTGGTTGCTGCGGGTATTTCTGCCCAAGTGAATTGCAATAATATTATTCCTAATTAAATGGGGAAACAGGTCTGTTAACTACTGAAAGTCTTTTCTGAAAGTAGTACTTGATCTGTTTCTGGAGCTAGTAAGAACACAAAGTTAAAACAACCCAGAGATCTGTTTATACAGGTGAAAATCTTAAAGATAGATCTTGATATCCTCCCTCCCTGCCATGCCATCACCCAGTTTGTTGCTTAGAGCTCAGGAAAGGAAATAAAACCTCTGATCCATGTGTTACCTTTTGAAAAATAGTAGAGTGGCTTTTGCTAGAGGGAGCTATAATTTTATTATCACGTCTCTGCCAAGGTTCATCTTATGTCAGATTTACCACTGCAGTAAAGGAAACTGTGCCCCTGATATTGCCACCACCTGGCAAGTTGAGTATACCTGTGACAATATTGTCATCAGTGGTGTGCATTCCCTCTCCATGATAATCCCATAGTTTTCTTAAAACTCAGATCCACAATGAAACAGGACCTCTGGTTATTTATGAAAATTTCAGCCTTTATCTGTTATTCTTCAAAGCACAAATAAAAATAAAATCTGCATCTGATGTGTAGAAAAGAATGGCCATTCTCAGTCGCTACATAGTGGTACAGCAGGTGAAAACAAGCCATAGATTTTCTTGGTCTTTCTATAGCTTGGATTTGTTGTTCCTTGTAATTATGCAGATACTATCCATGAATATTTGAGAAAAGTACATGTGGAAAGGAGTTATGTAGTCTGTGAGCTACAAGCAAAATGACTACAGGAGTTAAGAATGATTAAGCAGTGTGGTATTTGTAACAGCCCTGTTTTTTTATTGTTGTTTAAATAGGTAAGTACAGAAGTAATAGAAATAAACCTGCCTCAATCAAGGCTCAGCCTTGTGGGAAGATGTACAAAGTGTGTTATTTTGTTCCTAGGGGTGTCTGCCTGTACATTACTTGTTTTAGGGAAGGATTCCCAATGTAGTCGAGTATTTGTATGGGTGAGCCCTTTCCATAAGAAGAACACAGGCAGTGGAAAAACTAGCATGAGCCCACTACCTACAGTCCTCTACTAAAAGGCCAGCTACACCTACCAAAATCTTCAAGTCCATTTCAGTCTCAAAGCTTGATGTCTTCGAAACCATTACCTTTTGGTAGCAGAGGCAGAGGGTGGGAATTCCACCAGGATTGACTTTTCTGCTCATGGTTCATAAAGATGCAGGCTACTGTAAGGTACAGAAATGAGTAATGCACACTCTGAATTGGTAAAAGAAGGAACAGAGACACTTCTAACATCCCTCAGATAACAATGAAAACAAATACATTTGCAAGAGTCTATGACATTTAATTTTTAAAGAGTTTGCCAAAGTCCCCTTGGCCAGATTTTTCTTCCCTTTTGTGAGGCAGACAACCCCTCACTGAATGAAAAGTATATTCTGCAGTGATTTATATCCATAGTTTAAATGGCGTTAACATCATTTGGGTTATGTATCATTTAAAGATATTATAACAGTCACAATCACTCTTACTCTACATTTGGACAAACTAAGGTTTGGTAGCATTTCCAGTTTACTTCCACACTAATATTTAGAACTCCTTTTATGAACAGAAAAAAAGAATATTACATGTCCTATCTTGCAAATTATGTTTATCTGTTTGATAAAGTGAACTTGAAAGTAAATTGCAAGGTTAATCTGTTTACTAGAATAGTATATAGCGCCTGACAGTCTAAGGGGGCTTCAAATGAGGGTCTTAAAAACTAAAATATGAGAAACACTTGACTTTATCTGTCTCACACTTTAAAATGCCACGCACAATAAGATTCATGGAGCAAAATCATTCCTTTAAGGTCTTCAATTAGCATCTTCTAATCTACAAATCATTAAAGAGGAAAAAAAGAAAAAAAAAAAGCCAAACTTAGACAACAAGGCAAAACTTTTCCTGAAGAATTTCAGGTATGAACAGTTCAGCCATCCCCCACTGCCATTTCACCTTGAGCTGTCCCTATAGCACCTTACTCAATAAGGTAAAAAAAAAAAAAAGGAAAAAACTCAACTCTCGGGATTTTACCAAAATTTTTTGAAAGACTTACACAAAATAGGGTCTATTTCACTTTGCAGCTGCCTTTAACTTTACCATAATAAACTCTAAGCGCACAGCCTTCACCAAAACACTTAAAAACAGCTTGAAAGAGGTATTCGCTGTCCGTTATGTTTACTCAAGCACTTGTTTAAAAACACATTTAAGGAAAATGTTTTTATTTCTACAGATTGCATTAATTATAGCTTTGCAAATACTGCAAGCTCTACAAGAAGACTGAACTGAGCTATTAGCTGCAAACCTCAGGTCTTGGCTAGCAAAGTGGTTATGGCTTATTTAGTAAGCCTAATGAATTGGCTCACCCATCTCTATGCAGAGTTCCATGTATAGCATCATGGAGCCTGGAATAGCCAGAAAGGTTTGTTTCGTGTCGCTTTATAATTAAAATAAAGTAAAATCGGTCAGCCCGAGTCGGTCCAAAAGCAGACCTCACTGCAGCATTATTCCTCCTCGGGCATTAACATGGACTTTAGCGCTGGAGCGAAACTCTGCGGGGACCCGCAGCAAACCTGCACTCCGCAGCCGCGGGCCGCGCTCTCCCCGGAGGCGCTCGGCGGGGCGGCGGTGCCGGCTGCTCCCCGGGCGCGCCGCGGCGGAGCTCCCGCCCGGCCGGAGCTCCGGTCTGGCCGGAGCGGG